>CM071570.1:3616905-3661824 GCA_036426205.1 Ascaphus truei
AAACAAAAGAAGGGGGAGGGAAAAAAAAAAAAAAGAAAGGGGGGGGGGGGGGGGAGAAGGGGGGCAACGAAAAGAAGAAAAAGAAAAAGAGTGGGAAGGCAACGAAACAGCGGGGCGGGAAAAGGGAGGAAAAAGAGAAACATAGGGGAAGGGGAAGAAAAAAGAAAAAAAAGGAGAAAAGGGAGAAAAGAGAAAAAGGGAAAAAAATAAGAAGAAAAGTAAATTCTATTTCTCCCTACTGAACACCTTTCTCCACCTAGAAACACTGCTATTTCTCCAAGCACAGAACACTGCATATTTCTCCAAAAGACACTGCTATTTCTGTCCTGCACAGCATTCAGAGAACACTGCTATTTCTCCAGCATAGACTCCAGCTAGTATTTACTCCAGCACAGAACACTGCTATTTCTCCAGCATAGAACACTGCTATTTCTCCACATAGAACACTGCTATTTATCCAGCATAGAACACTGCTATATATCCAGCATAGAACACTGCTATTTCTCCAGCATAGAACACTGCTATTTCTCCAGCACAGAACACTGCTATTTCTCCAGCTTAGAACACTTCTATTTCTCCAGCACAGAACACTACTATTTATCCAGCATAAAACACTGCTATATCTCCAGAATAGAACACTGCTATTTCTCCAGCATAGAACACTGCTATTTATCCAGCATAGAACACTGCTATTTCTCCAGCATAGAACACTGCTATTTCTCCAGCATAGAACACTGCTATATATCCAGAATAGAACACTGCTATTTCTCCAGCATAGAACACTGCTATATATCCAGCATAGAACACGGCTATATATCCAGCATAGAACACTGCTATTTCTCCAGCATAGAACACTGCTATTTCTCCAGCATAGAACACTGCTATTTCTCCAGCATAGAGCATGGCTTTTTCTCCAGCATAGAACACTGCTATTTCTCCAGCATAGAACACTGCTATTTCTCCAGCATAGAACACTGCTATTTCTCCAGCATAGAACACTGCTATTTCTCCAGCATATAACACTGCTATTTATCCAGCACAGAACACTGCTATATATCCAGCATAGAACACTGCTATTTCTCCAGCATAGGACACTGCTATTTCTCCAGCATAGAACACTGCTATTTGTCCAGCATTGGACACTGCTATTTCTCCAGCATAGAACACTGCTATTTCTCCAGCACAGAACACTGCTATTTATCCAGCATAGAACACTGCTCGATGATATTACACTGCTCAGCGCTCATGTAACAAATAGTAACGTGAAAGACATTTATTGTCCGGCTTTATGGGGCTGCACCTCCAGGTGATCCACAGGGGTACAGGCACTAGATATTCATAAGCCCAGACCGAGAGGTCCGTTATTGACTTAACGAGGTGTTAACGTAAGTTAATGCCTCGTTAAGCGCTAACATGTATCGTCAAAGCTCAATAACGCAGTGTAAAGTGCTACGTTCGGCCATATAGGGCATTATTATAATGGCTGGCAGTGCTAATGATGTGCAAAAGGGGTGTTAAAGTTACCGCAGACGGTAGTTAGGTCAATACCTAAAAGTAGTGCTACTCACTTCCAGATACTGTGGTACAGGGGGGGGGGGGGAGTGGGGAGAGGGGAGGAGGAGAAGGAGAGAGGGCCTATTTTCCTAGAGTCCCAAGACGCCTATAGCGGGGGAGTTCAACTCCAGTCCTCAAGCCCCACCCCCAACAGGTCAGGTTTCCAGGAAATCCCTGCTTCAGCACAGGTGGCTCAATCAGTCCCTGCTTCAGCACAGGTGTCTCAATCAGTCCCTGCTTCAGCACAGGTGGCTCAATCAGAGTCTCAGTCGATGAGCCACCGGTGCTGAAGCTGGGAAATCCTTAAACCTGAGCTGTTGGGGGGGCTTGAGGACTGGAGATGAGCCCCCCTGGTCTATACAACTCCTCAAACACACCTTTATACAACCGGTGGAGAGATACAGTATCTGTGCAGGTATCCCAGGTGTGCTCACCATTGTGCATAGCTGTCTCTCCACATGTTTATTTCCAAGGTGGGCTCCCTCAAACATCAGCTCCTTTCAGAAAACCCCGTCTCCAGCCCGGCCCCGTGTCTGGGCATTCTTTGTAGTATTACATTGGCACACAGTATGTTCTTGTGTAACCCATCTCACACACCGCTGTGTTAGCATCACATTACTTACAATATATAATGACACTGATATCTCCTTCTATATCCCGGGGCCCGTTCCCATTCTTGTGTTTCTCTCTGTCGCTGTGTGCAGCGTGTCTTTAATGTATTACTTCTGTATTCAACCATTTCTCAGACAAAAAAAATTAATTAAAAAAAATATTTTTAAAAACATTGCTGCAATAAACTGATTATGTTTAAGAAAAAAGGAAACATTCAATGTATTATACAGTTTTGTAAATGAAAGACTTTTTCACCAACATTCAAATATTGTTTAGGAATGGCATGAATGGTAATTAATACGCACTACGAAGATAAAATTACAAATGTGATGTTTACTATTAGCCACACTGGTAATATGACGTATTGCCCCATAAAGCTGCATTTTATTACATATGCTATGAGGGTTCTCTTTATTTTAATAATCCAGCTGTGCAGTTTTAGATAATGCTTACTGCATCTTTACTTCACGCGTTGTGCCCTTTGTAATGATTTGTAACGTATTACGCTTCCTGTGGTTGCTATAGCAACCATTTAGGAAGCCACATCACTTCCTCCTTTGAATATATTCGGCCATATTGGGTGCCCTGGGAAGCAGGATCTTTGCCGATCGTTCATGGGAGAACCGATCGATGGATATGTTAGGTAATTGCATTACCGCATAAAGGAGATCTGATTGTGACCTCATGCACACGTGGCTGTAGGCTTAAAATATTATGACTAAATGGCCCTTGCTTATGGGAAGATGAACAGATAAGTATTTGACCATATCATTTCCCAGGTTGGATGTAGCACTGGGGATCTTTGTCTTGTGTTCTGTACATGAGGTCCCAATCCAAGCAGCACTTCTTTCTGACACAATAAACACGATACACGATGTGGTGGGTTTGGGTTCTGAACTTACAGGGGCGGTGTGTGTTCGTAAATTTCAGTTGGTGAATGAAATTGGAGGTCAGTGACCCCTCCTCACCGATTTCAAGCTCGCCCATCCCTCCTTCTTCATGGCAGTCCTTGCCAAGCACCTGTGAATGACCAGTCTATTGAAGACAGCTCTCCCTGCATTAGAGAGGGTGTGATGCATTAGAGAGGGTGTGATGCATTAGAGAGGGTGTGATGCATTAGAGAGGGTGTGATGCATTAGAGAGGGTGTGATGCATTAGAGGGTGTGATGAGAGCGTTTTGCAGGTGCAGCAGTGTTAGACCTGCAGACGGGCCAAACTGTGACATGGTTACAGCTTATAATACCTTGGCCAAAGAATTGAATGAAATGACTCCGGCTTATGAGCAGATGAACAGATAAGTATATAACTATATAATGTGTCAGTTTGGATGTAGCACTGGGGATTTGTGTCTTTTGTTCAAATAATGTAGACATTTTTACCCTTTAGTACTACTACAGCAGCAACAAGCCACAGCTAAACCCTGCAACGCAATGGCTTCAGCTTGAGGCTGAACCTCTATTTATTCTCCTCCTCCCCAAATTATAATTCCATTTCTCGGATTCAGTTTTCGGGGTCAGATTACTGATCCGGTGGGAGGATCTACAGTCATGGAAAAAAAAAATGGTGGGTTTGACTTTTTGAGACTGAGCCGCGGATTTCTGCGTCTGAAAGAAACCGGGCAATTCCAAGAAAATGTGTCTGCAGTATATTACATTCCCACCCAAAATATGGAAGTGCTGGGAAAGTAAGTGAGGGATGGTGAAGAAAGAGAGAGCAGGTGGGGGAGAGAGAGGACACAGAGAGAGGAGGGAAAGTGGAGAGAAGACAGGTAGGAGGGAAAGAGGAGAGAAAGAGGGGAGAAATGGAGAGAAATGGAGGGAGATGAGAGAGGGATAGAGAAGAGAGAGAGGAGGGAGGAGAGAAATGGAGGGAGAGGGGAGAGAGATGGAGGGAGAGAGAAGAGAGAAAGGAGAGAAATGGAGGGAGAGGAGAGAAATGGAGGGAGAGGAGGGTAAGGAGAACATGAAGAGGAAAGCACGGAGGATATGGAAGTAAAAGGGACGAGGTTGTGCAGGGTGGATGGGGGAGGACTACTGTACATTAGGGGAAAGAGGAAGATATACAAGTTATGGCAGAATAAGAGGGGAGAATATAAGTGTAATCAGTGTAGAGCAGGGTTTCCCAAACTTTTTTCTCCGTAACCCGGTTATTTTTTAACTTCTTTTTCGTGACCCACTAAAAATTTTATCGCCTATACTGGCCTATAGGGCCTGCACAGACACACACACAGCCACTGATACCACAACACCACCAGCCCAACACACACACACCAACCACACAACACAGCACACACACAACGCCCACACACACACACACACCACACACCCACACACGCTAGATACACACACAGACGCTGATAACACACACACAGCCACTGATACCCACACAGCCCTGACACACGAACACCCTGACACACACACTGATACACACACAGAGCCACTGATACAACACAACGCAACCACAGACACACACACCCAGCCACGCACACACGCAGCAACACGCTACACACACACACCACACACACACAACACTATACACACCAACCACACTGATTCACACACAGAGGACCCTGCTACCACACCCAGAGACACTGCTACACACACACAAACACTGCATACCACACACGACATGATACACACACAATTACACTGATACTGATACACACAGACACGATTCACACCCAGACATATCACACACTGCTACAGAACACACAGGTTACAACACCAGACACTGATACACACACACACTCACTCGCTCTTACCTATACGCCACACAGACACAAACAGTGAAGTACAGGCAATGACGGGAGTGAGTGACTGAGGGGGGGGGGGCAAGGGACACTTGGGTGGGTGGGAGGGGGCCAGGACCTTGGGGTGTGGTGGAGGGGGCCAGGACAACTTGGGGTGGGGGGGAGGTTATAGGGGCCAGGGACCACTTGGGTGGGTGGGAGATAGGGGGCCAGGGACAGTTGGGTGGGTTTGGAGGCTTGGATGCCAGGGACACTTGGGTGGGTGGGAGGGTGCCAGGGACACTTGGGTGGGTGGGAGGGGGCCAGGGACACTTGGGTGGGTGGGTGGGAGGGGGCCAGGGACACTTGGGTTGGCAGGTACTGGGTGGGGTGACTTACCTTGCCACCGGATGCTTTCCCCTGCTGCCCCCGATATCCCCTGCTGCCCGGGACAGGAGGTGGGCTTGGGGGCACGGGAGGTGGGCTCGGGAGGGGATGCCACGGGAGGTGAGCTCGGGAAGCTGGCCGCGGGGGGAAGCGGGCCGCAGTAGGAGCTTGTACTTCCACCCTGCCCCATGTAACGTGCGGGCCGCAGAGGAGCTGGTACTTCCTCCTCCGTCATACGTTGGGAGCGGGGGGGAGGAAGGGAGTGGGTGGAAGGAAGGGAGCGGGCCCTGCTTGCCCTGCGCAAGCGCGCGGGACGAATCGCCGCCATTTTTTTTAACTTGAGCGGGTTTGGGGGGGGGGGGGGGGGGGGGGGGAGACACTGCGCGGCCAGCCTCGCTGCGACCCGGCAATTTTGGTGCCGTGGCCCGGTGCCGGGTCGCGACCCACCATTTGGGAAACGCTGGTGTAGAGGATAAACCCTATGTCACAGAGTACAGAGGGCTCTGGCGTGTCTGAGAGGATGGAATAAGGAACATAAAAGTGTGCTTATTTTATTATTTTCTACATACGCAACTTCCCCACACAATGTCAATAACAATTGTTGCACATTCTTTGCATAACAAAGTCTCTGCAGTTGTGTCTATCCTCTGAGATAACTGTAACATGGGCGACTGGTTCACAGAAGCATTGCTCATTCGCACCACAGGAAAGGAGAGATTTACTTTTTATTATACAGATTAAATCATGAGCGGCCAACTCCAGGGCTCAAGGGCCACCAACAGAGCAGGTTTTCAGGATATCCCTGCTTCAGCACAGATGGCTCAATCAGTCTCTGCTTCAGCACAGGTGGCTCAATCAGTCCTTGCTTCAGCACAGGTGGCTCAATCAGTCCCTGCTTCAACATAGGTGGCTCAATCAGTCTTTGCTTCAGCACAGGTGGCTCAATAATTCCCTGCTTCAGCACAGGTGGTTCAGTAGTCTTTGACTGAGCCTCTGATTGAGCCACCTGTGCTGAACCTGGGATATCCTGAAAACCTGCCCTGTTGGTGGGCCTTGCGGACTGCAGTTGGCCGCCCCTGGGTTAAATGATTCCATCCTTGCCAGCAGAAACAGAGTTTCCTGCGATCTCGCCACCCTCATCCTAACTCCTTCCTCAGCTCGCGCCTGTAAAAGGTGCCGTGGCAAAGTCCAGCGCTTTATGTTATATCCAGTAAGTTTCCGGCCCCTGCAGTGACGGGGCTGAGGGAATTAAGGCCAATTCTTGCATGACACAAGTGTGTGACTAACGGGACCCAAACATTCACAAATAGATCAGTGATGCAGTCATTGCGTCAGAAACCCTTTGTTACCACAAGGGTCATCAACTCATTGCAGTATGGCAGGCCCATCTCTGGCAGCTAAGGGGTTAACCCTACTCTAGATTCAAGAGATTTTGTCTCTCATCATCTTATTGTCTCTTTTTGGTCAGCAACATTTGCCAGTAGGGCCTCTCCCAGCCCTGTGGCCCCCGCTCAATAAGCGTTGGAGTTACTTCCCCGTGGAATGGAAAGTCTGATGCGCATGTGGGTAACTGGTGTTCACAGCTTTCCTGGCCTGGGGAAGAGGCTTTGCATTATATAGAGTAGGGGGGCATTGTTCTTCTAGGTGTCCCACTGCATGCTGTAGCTGAGTGCCCAGTGTGCTGCATTAGGCTGCGCTTATAGTGCTGGCGACGCGAGCGTAGCATCAAATCAAATGCATTGTCGCCGTCGTCGGCGCTTACAGTGCACGCAATGGCGACAAAGCGACGGGGCGACAGTACTACCAAAAATCTGGTAGTCACTGATATTTGATTTTTTCAGCGACGGTCTTCCCTTACGGCCAAAAAGGAGCTTCTCTGTGCCTCTGCCCTCCCCCTTTTCTGACATCCCTGGCCTTGTAGCCATTGACGTCGCCTAAACTTAAATGGCGACAGCGATGGGGTCCCCGAAGAAGAGACCCGTGATACGCGTAGGATTGTGGCACAGCGCTGACACCGAACCTGAGGGAATCCGGTCGCGACGTCATCGGGTGTGGATGAGTGGGCGACGTGTCAGAGCCGCACGGACACTGACAGACTCTGAAGCAGGAGCGCTTGTGATACTACCACTAACTAAGGCTCAAGTCCTAGTTACATCTTGGAAGTAGGATTCCAATTTATTCCTTCGATGGAGCCAAGAAGCCTTTTTAGCTGCACACAGCACTTGCCCTGAAAAGGGCTGAATCATCGGTGCTATTATCTTGCATTTGTGCATCTGTATATTCATTATGTGCATTGTACCATTGTCATTTTAGCTGTTTGATACAGTTATTTTATATTCATCATATCTCAAGTAGAGATTTATTAAATTCATATACAGTATTTAGCTATCTCTGTCATTGCCCCGGACTATTAGCCAATCTTATATCCCACGGATAGTACACTACGGTGGTGTGTTCTGTGTTTCTCTTCTCTCCCATCTCTCCGAGGTATAACGATCCACAATTGTGACAAAAGAATCAAGACAATCTCCCAAGGAATTTATTTATTTCCACTATCCAAGCGCCAGAAAGGTCTGTTTTCCACAGTGATCCAAACTTGGGGGGTTAGACAACTAGACTGACTTTTGAAGGCAGCGATTGTACTTCCACAATACGGGACTTATAAGGTCACTGATTTGAATTTCATTTGTTGTGGCACTAGCGCTTTTTTTGCACTAATTTAACCTACAATATGTAAAGGAAGACGTTGTTTGGATAAGTAGAACTGCAACTTTCATGAACTGCTGAGAAAGCTGAATGTGTACACACAGCCTGTGTGGGGGGAAGAAGCAGCGTTATCTATTCCAGATAGAAACAAAGGGAAGCGCATTCTCTGTTCAAACACATTCCCTTTCAGAAAGGTGGACAGGCAGACAGGCATTAGTATAAGAATGATAGGGAGGGCGTCTGTAATCTGTAGCATTGCTCGATAAGATGGTTACAATGATCCATTGAAAGGCACTGAGGTGTCGGGATAAATTTGCTTGAATTGGTTAGGTACCATTGGAACATCATTTTGTATATGTTTTCCTTTGCCAATAATGATCCAGAATAAAGGGTCCTACAAGTCCAGTATCCAGCACTGAGTGCATCTTGGGAAGTGCAGAGTAGTTTATTTACATAGCGCCATTAATGTACATAGCGCTTCACAGCAGTGATACACGTGACAATTCTATAAATAACAATTAATACAAATAACACATGATGGGAAGAAGTGCTTCAGACATAAAAGTAACATTAGGAAAAGGAGTCCCTGTCCCAAAGAGCTTACAATCTAAATGATAAGTAGGAGGGTGTTCTCGTAAGTGCGTCAAGTGGTAAATAGTCAAATGTATATTTGATTTATCAGTGTGCTTTACCCCCTCTTCATGCAAACCCCCTCCTCTGCCCCCACAACACACCTTCAGCTTTCAGGAATGGCAACAACGTTCCACCGAAGAGAGTTCTTAAATAGTTACAAACATATTGGTCAATGTGCCATTTATTTTTTAATGGAAGTCTTCCTGTTACTTACAGATGTAGCTAGTCAGATTGTCCCTAGTGAAAACACAACATCGGCAGCTACATTGTAACTCTGAGAATCAGAACTGTCCTGGGATTCAGTGGCCGTGATGTTACAGAACGTAACCCACCGGAGACAATAATGAAGTTACATATCTCGGAGAGAAAGATCTCTCGCTTCCCTTTAACATCTCCCTGAGAGAGGATTTCACCTGCATCTCGTGTCCATCATTGTCCCACTTGGGCCACTACTGAGCGTGCCCTTTTTCTATCTGACAACTTCTGAATTGCCAATAATGATCCAGAATAAAGGGTCCTACAAGTCCAGTATCCAGCACCGAGTGCACCTTGGGAAGTGCAGAGTAGCCATGGTCTCTAACCCAGAGGTGCTCAACTCCAGTTCTCAAGACTTCCCAACAGGTCCGGTTTTAAGGATATCCCTGCTTCATGCAGCACATGTTGCTTAATCAGTGGCTCAGTCTTCAACTGATTGAGTCACCTGTGCTGAAGCTGGGATAGCCATAAAACCTGACCTGTTGGGGGGTCTTGAGGAGTGGAGTGGAGCCCCCCTCATCTAACATATGCTTCAGGCATTAAGAGGGGACATTGCCCACGATTCAATATACGATGGATCCACCTGTGCTGGAGATGGTGACCTCCAGTTAAGCACAGGGCAGATTACTTTAAACATACTGAATGAGACTCTTAGATTAATCATTCAAGCCTCATTTTATCCATCTCGCCAACAAATATTTATGGATTTGCTCTACATTAATATGTCTAACCCTAACGTAATTCTCTTTGCGGTGACCGATTGGTTGTGTTATTATAATGTTTGCATTATTTTTTTACTTACGCGCAACATAATGTTGTGTGTTATAATAGCAAAGATCAGTTCTGTTCACTTTATCTAAAATATTCCTGATTTTTTTTGACACCTCTAAGCACCCCTCCCATCAGTCACCGTTTCAGGCTACAAAGCCCTAATATTGCCCAGTATTTCTTTACTTCAAGACCAATACAGCCAGTAGAAATACATAAAAAAGCATATTAAACCACAAATATGCTAAACGTCTGTTTCTTTATTGTACCGACAGTCTTTAAATTATTTTAAAATGGGAGACAATAGGTTAAGTAATAAAAAAAACAAAGTAATTATTCAACTGGAGTATATTTGGAAAAGATTGATTGCGCCTTCATGTTGTTCTGTATGTAAAATCAAATGTGTTCTTCATTTTGCTTTTTTTTTCCTCTCCAAGACAATTATTGAGCATCCCTGGTTTCCTTCACTTGTCTGGAACGGTTTTTACATATTTTTTTGTGTGTTTTATTTTAATCTTTTCCCTTTTTTGGAGTCCATATTCGGTGTGGTTTTGGAGTAGGTTTTTTGGCACTTCTGGTCACACAGCAGGCATACTGTACGTTTAAAGGAAGCCATGTTAAAGTGGATAAGAAGCAAAACGTGATGACACTGTGCCCATTTGCATGTAATTTCCCAGAATCCCTAGCTGCAGTGGAAGCTCTGTATGGTTAATGGGTAAAACAAGATTGTGGCCCTATTTCATTCAGACATGTGAACATGCTTGTTTATCATTGCTGAATTGTCTGTAATCATACAGTATCTTCTTAAAGAAAGGGTCCCCCTTGCTCTATTGTCAAACATGGGAAATGTGTGGTTTTTTTTTTGTTGCATTGTGACCCTATTAGGCATTAATCTTACATGAAGCTTTCAATTGGATTTTAACTGAAATTGTGGAAGCCAAACAATTTATGTTCTTTCTACCTCTGCTCAAAATGTCTTTAATGGTGCAGTAATCCTGAAGTAACTTCTCGCTGACCCAGGACGCTGCATTTGAACAGACAGAAAGCGATAGTTAGTCTGCAATAGTTCTTGGATCGTCCAGAAAACAGGATGTGTCAGATAGAAGATCTTAATGAAAAATACAGTTGTGTTCAAGCTTTTCAGTCTGTTCTTCAGATTAACTGTAACCAGGAACCAAAAAAAAACCTAATCCCTGAGCAATGACTCCATCACCTCCTCATCACAGGAACTCACTCTCTTTGCACTGAATTCCTCATGCACTTACCTTCTCTCCTACTGCCGCTGTATACCTCCAACCACACCAAACTCAATGGAAGCTTTGCCCCCCAATGGCACCCAGGTGAGGGGCATACTCCAGGTGTTTGCGTTTTATTAACCAGAGCGCTTACCTCTCTACAAATAAGATGAAGTTCAGGATAGCGATGTAAATAAAAGTGGAACTTTTACAAGCTAGCTTAATATAGACAGAGCTGCGTCTTGCTTTCAGCGCACCTAGAGATACGCACACGTCTTCCAATGTGAGAACGGGTACATTGTTCCAAGTGTAGCCACAAAATGGCAGTATATGAAGGTCATGTGACTTGGACTTTTAATGCATGGCAAGTGCTGAAGGGAACTTTTCAAATTGGGCAAATTGTACCAAGGTTCAAGAAGTTCAGCCAAAATGTCACCCAACGATAACAAATGGGCACAAGTTAAACATTGCTTATCTACTGGTTGTAGGCACAACATTTAGCCAAGTAATGAATAAGTAGATCTACATCTGAATAGCTCCCTTTGCAGCAAAATGTAAATAAGGGTGTCTGCCTCCACTACAAAGAGGCCAACACCACAGCCCCTCCGGCAGCCAAAAAAAAAAGGGTTAAAATAAAATGTACCCCAAAAAGATGAGTTGCAGAAGGTTGGAAATTTACAAGAATGGGCAGGTTCTGCGGTTCAAAATCCTCCTAACTTCGCAAGATGAACTTTGAAAGGAATCGTCGAGCCAAATTAGAGCCAAAACCCAAGAAAAGTGTACGCTCTAAATCACCCTTTTTTTCTTTTTATAAAAAAAATTAAGCAAACCGAGTTTGAGAGCCAGAAACCTGCAAACTTCTGCGACAACGTTAGGCAAAGGCCCCGCTCCCTCAGTCAGCGCGCCCGCACTGCAGACAGGCGGGGCGCTGACAGACACAGACCACGATATGCGGTCTGTAGGGGGCCGGGAGCCGGAGAGGGGCGGGCTCCGATCGTGGTGCCGTCCACCCCCCCCCCCCCACACACATACAAATATACACACACATACACACTCACTTTAATAACACGCAGCTCCTTCCCTGCTCCCCGCCCAAGGCGCCTCCCACCTAGCTCCTTCCCTCCCCTCCTCCCCATTGGCTGACTCGCGTACCACGTCACGCGTCAACGCCGAAATTCCCAAGATTCTTGCAGCATTGGCCGGCTGACGCGTCACAGTACATAGTCAGCCCTGTCGGAAGGAGGCAGCGGGGGCAGGGACCACTCGGACAAGGGTCTGGTGGTTCGCGGCCGCTCGCCCCGCCGGCCGCAGCGGGTTCGCAGCCTAAGAGTTCATAAATGTTGTAGTAAAAGAAGAGTTCAAGCAACCCAAAAACTTGAAAACATTTTTAGACACCGGTGATACCTCGGGTATTCTGGAATGTACGACAGAGCAGCATTCTAGCGTTCTGGCGAATATTCCTTAGAACAAGCTCTTACATTGCAGGAGTACGAACAGAAACGGACACATTGATAATCAGAGCAGCATGTTTGTACAGTGTATAATACCCAGCAGCTCAGGCTAGAATCCTCAGTGGTTCTCAGACTGTATTCCGTGAGAGGCTGTCTGTGGTACCTCAATGAAACGTTTCAAAATGGTGTATATTTTATTTCTCAAGACACTACTTTTTTTTTTTTTTTTTAAAGATAGTTTTTACAATTAAAAAAAAATTCTTGAACGTTTGTGTTTTTGGGAGGGAACAGAATGTGTAAAAAAAAAAAAAAAGTAGGAAGGTAAGTAGCAAATTGTATATGTAAAATAGTTTAATTTAGCTACATGATTAGCCTGATTATAGCAATGTTGTCTTCGGTGCACAGGTATAGGGAATCTAGGATTCCACAGAGGTGAAAACCAATGGTTTTCTTCATGTACAATCATAAGAACCAAACCCCAGGTGGGATAATACACAGAAGACCAGCGGCAATAACAACACAAATGAAGTAATTGCCTAGGGTCCCATCAAGCACAAGGGCACCGACTTCTCTACCTGTTCATTCAGAGGCTCTCCTGCCAGAATTCAGTGAAAAAGTCGTCCAGTGGTCAAGTCTCTGTGTGAAGTCCAATGTTTGCTCCACGAGTCCACTTGCAAGTTACAGACTCACCGTATTAAGCCGTAAGGCAGGGGTGCGCAAACTGGGGGACGCGGCGCTTAGAGGCCCCACACTCGTCCCCAAAGCATTTAAATGACATGCCGGGGATCACGCGCAAGGCCTCTGTAAATTCCCGTACCTCGTCTCCGGCGGCGCCATGTGTCGTAATGTCAGAATGTTGGAGACAAGGTAAGGATAGGGGGGGGGGGGGGGGGGGGCGCGAGCAGTGGGGGACGTAGGAGGAAGAAAAAGCTTTAAGTGAATAGACAAGGTACTTTAAAGCTGAGCACCACTTAGTAAATATGGCCCTGTATGGCTCCTATTCTGCATGGTGAGCAGCAGATTAATGTACACTTCACTATGCAGTAGCGGTCAATATCTTACCTATATTGCTGACTTACAGCAATCCTCTGAGCTTTCCAGAAATGTGGACGCTTGAATCAATGCCCTTTCCAGTGGTAATTAATCAGGATATAGCAGATGCCATCGCACTAGTCATCCCGTGGTACGTATATCTCGCGGCTTTATTTGTTTTAATCAAGCCACGGCCAAAATCGCTTGATAAAACTCGCAGTAACTAGTTACAGTGCGGGAACAGAGGCAACACCATCTGCAATACTGGGAGGTATTCCTTCTGTGTGCTGTATACACAATTAGCAGCAAAAAGCCACATGGATATTTGTTATTCTTCTTAGTTTAACTTTATTGATGCCAACGTTGCCAGAAGTAGAGTATTAAGCTTGGATCTAGGCATATTTCTCCCTGTTCTAAACACACCGTATTCTCCCGGCCTGTGCTGGTAGAAGTATCCTTCCGCCACCCACTTGGCAATAACCAAGCAGAGAAATCAAAGGCTTCCCCCCTCTGCCCTGCCCACCCATAGTGACCGCTGTGTATCAGGGCTTCTCATGGACTTGAGCGAAGATGAAAGCGGAAGGCAGGATAAATTGGTCCTAATTAGAAGGGCTAAAAGAAACAAGCTCTTTCCAGCATCCCGGCAGATTTATTGGGCTAGCCTTGGATGTGGAATCTTTCACAGACGCAGGCGGCCCCGATAGCGTCTGTAGGAAGCCGTGTTCTGCCTGCCTGTTTGGGTGGGTGCCCTGGGATTTTGCTTCCCAGGGAAAGGTTAACCTCTTATTTGCCGTTGACATCAGCAAGACATTGCGCCTCATGCAAGGGTTCGGTGACGAGGCTAGTAACAGGGTGATATTGCTTGTAACCGCTTGTTGTCCAAAGCAGATCTGAAAGGATGCATTGCGCACGTCTTCATGACCACTAGGACCAATTAAGGTAATGAACGGAGAGTCCTACTTTTGTTCATGCAGGCTTTGTGGCCGTAGGATAAGCAACAATATGGGCCTTTTCAGAACCCTGCGCTGGGTGAGAAGACGTAGTAAGAAGGAGTACTGGGGCGGGGGGCAGCGATTCGATTTCCACAGCACCGTGCACTTCAACATGATGTTAAATAGCACGTGCATTATTAATCTGGTGAATATTACTCAGAAGATTATTGAAGACTTGATCTGAAAGATGTAGTTTTGCCAGCCCCTTATTAAAGAGGGGGAAAGGTTTTTTTTTATAGAGATTTTTCTACATTTTGGAAACATTCCCCAAAGTATAGGCCCTCGTAAGGAAATCTTGACTAGTACCAGTGACTCCTAAGGTTCTAATGCTAAATGCATTATAGCCATTAGAGATCATTAATGGCCATTCACTCCAACAGTAGCCACAGATTGATAAAGGCTTTAGACTTCAATATACTATTAACCCATTCGCTCTCCGAAGGACTAGCAATGCAATCTCATCAGGCAGTGAACATGTTAAAAATTCAATTAACCCAATACACACGGATTGTGGTCATGAACAATAGGATCTAACGAATTGAAAATACTAATTTGCTTAGGTTTTAAAATGAACTATATTAAAGCCAAGAAACAGGCAGAATAGTAAGCAACTAGCGGTCTATTAAAATCCCTGCGTGCCCTTGTTCTGAAGTAGTCTTGGTGCGTTACGTTTTTGACGGACATCTCAAAATTCAAAAGCCAATGCTCATTTTATCCTTCTACGTGCAAAAGATAAGCGGCTCGTTTTTCTGCCAAGAGACAAAAAAAAACAGGTCTCAGTCCCAAAGCACAGAGTGTTTCACCGATCACATATCCCTCGAGAAAAATGATTAATGAAACCACATAAAACCACGGTGAGCAAACACACCGTCCGTACCAGTTAGTGGTTACATTCATGCAAAGCCTGCTCATCAGGCAGAGCACACAAACGAGAAGGGAAATCATCTCATTCAATATGATGTAAAGCTGCTTCCCTCGCTCTGAAGAAGACCAAGTCCTGTTCATTGGAACAGAGCCGATATCTTCTCGAGTACCGGGAGATGACTTCGCAGCATTCTGAATAGAATGTAGGATAGTAGGTGTGACGATAGTGAGGGTTTGGCCCGGGATTAACGGGGTTACTCCCCAAGGGCCCCCCTCTAACCTCGCCAGGGAGACAAGGGGTTAACTGGGCTGAGGCCCAGAACTGTGACTTAACCCTTGTTAAATAACATGAAAATGCTTATTCCCCTGTGTAAATGATGTTGTTCATGCTGTTCATTGTTCTTCATGCAAATGATCTTCATGCATGCATGTGTCCTACCTGTTTTGCTGTGATGTCAACTGGGAAATGGGAGAAGTGGCAGTCTGTAATCCTGCTGGCTTTCTTGCCATAATCTTTAAGTAAGTGTCTATATTTTGCGTGTTATTTGTACATATTTGCTGTGTTCACCTTTATCAAGGAATAAAATCACTTTATTATATCTTAAGTCTCGTCCCAGTTCAAACCCAGGTATATATATATATTTATATATATAGTTTTTGGTGTACAATTACAGCCTGTCGCAAGCTCTCGTGACAGTAGGGTTAGACGGCATGGACGGGATATGGTCCGGGATATGGTCCAACATGGTGCTCGCTCTGCTGATGGAGCACTAATAAGAAGGAAACTGGCTCCCCATGAGCGAGGAGGAGGTGATTACGGAATATTTGAACTCCAGCCATTTTTTTTATATTAAAAAGGAAAAATCAAAACGGAAAGAGAGAAGCCAATTGTAGAAAGGAAATTCACTCCCTTATTGCAAGTTTCCCTCAATTTCAGACGGCTTCCAAAACTGCACGTGTTAAAAGTAATAAAATTGTTTCTTATCTATCCTTTTTTTCCCCCCCTTATCGGAAGACAATTTCTAAAAAGAATAAAAAATAATTAACTTCCTATTGAAAACAAGATGAAACAGCATAGATTGTCAATTAATGTGATTCATATACGGACTATGGGCCATTGAAAGGCAATCTCATCCGTTTGGGTTTATTCATGAAGGTACAGAATCACAGGCATTACCAGTCATTAAACACTCATTCACTGAAGACTATTACATTTTGATTAACGCTATTGAACTTTATGAAGGAGTACATAACTACATAAAAAAAGTAGCAGCAAGACAAGTTTATGAGAGAGAAGTGAGCTTTTGGACTAAACAGTAATGTACTTTAGGACTTGGCACTGCTTATTAAATATAACCATATTATTTTGATTTGTACGGATCCGCAGCTCTATTATATGACGTAAAAAAGCATGGCGGGTGTTTGTGAAGCCTGGACCACTCTAAGGGCAAGTCCCCAGTGGCCGATGCAGCGTGCACACCACACACCACAGCCCAGCCCTCTATGGGGCAGGCCCCAGTGGCCGTGTGTGTGCGGGCGCACAAAGCGCTGTGACGCGTACGCTGGCAGGGAAGACAAGAATTTTGTCTTCCCGTGCCGGGTCACGTGCTCAGCAAACAGCCAATGGAAGGGCAGATATGCCCTGCCCCTGTCAAGGCCCCATCCCCGCACATACCATAGCTCATCTACAGACCGCGGATGTAATCTGTTCACGCGCCACCAGACGAGTGTGCAGCAAAGAGCTCTGGGGCCGTAGCCTTAGAAGTAGTTCATTTATCGACATCAGCCACATCCTATATTGCAAAACCCCATTACAAAGCACAAGACAGAGACCTGGCCAGTCAAAAAGTGCTTTTACATCAATTTTATTGCTTTGTGTTTCACAAACATTTTTCATCGAGTACAAATCATGGAAAGACAAACAGATGTCAAATTTCAAACCATTTCATACCATTTACAAAATGAAGACGTTTTGTATTCGCAAAATTCAGTGCAATTATTCATCCCAGGACTTTGGTGTACTGACCGAGATCACTTCAAAACACTTGAGACAATGCAAGGACAGGAAGGTCGTACTAGATACAAAAGGGTCATCTGACACATCAAGGATGAAGAGGAACATCTGGAGTCACATCTCTTAACCTGAGCAAAAGCTAAAACCGAAAACAAATCCCAGATCGATATGACCTGCATCTCTGCCAGGATTTGTGTCAGGCCTTCCACAGCTACTGGTTTTCCCATCACTTGTGTTGGTCAGGCTGGTTAAAATGCATAGACATTTATAACCATGAAAGAGCCCCATTCCAACAACATTTTATCACTTCACGCTTCATACAAAATATCAGGTCGCACGCAAACACACATTGTATACATTTTCTACAAAGTCTGTATTACCCTTCAACTGAACATTTCCCCATATAACCACAATAAAGTTAAAAGTTGTGGAAGCTGTATTGGTCCAGGAGGTGTGTAAATTCATTGTTGTGATACTTTTTAGAGAACCAACATAGGGTTTGTTGGATAAACTTGGTGCATGGAACTATGGAATCCACCAATCTCTTCTTCAGTACAATACACTTAGAGATCCGTTTTAAAGGCTCCAGACGCAACAAACGCATCTACAGTATGAATTACTATCAAGCTGGTTCCCTAAAATGATTAATAACCTTAAACAAATCCATATAACCAAAACGCAGAAATTATGCCAGGCGGTAAACAAGAGATTTGTATTAAACACTAGATGAGCGGTGGTTTGTAAGAGCTTTGTTGGACACGGGTTTACATTTGTATGAGGCTCGTCAATGTACTTCTTCTCTCCCTGAAGTACCGGTAAGGAGTACTAAGCCAAGGTGAAGATTGCAGCCTGCGCTACAGACCTGTAAGCAAACAGGTGCCAAAGAAAATAAATTGTAGACATGGGTGTCAACATGTATCAAGGCAAAAAGTAGCACAGTAATCTGAACTGTATGCATCAAATAAAATAAAATATGGACAATGGGATTTTGTCTTTGAAACATCCGGTGATATTTGATTTAATCTAGAATTGTACCACTTTTGCCTTGGTACCAGGGCCATTTAAATAGTTTAGAATTCCAACAACCACCTCAGAATAGGCAGAAATAACATCCCATATTGTTCTAAGCAGCAAAACACCTATTTCCTTAATATACAGAAATAAACATGTTGATACAACCTTCTACTGAGAATCTATGTTCTAGTCATTGTCACTTTTTTTGGTATTCATTTGAAGCAAACGAAAAGTTCCAATTTGCCTTATTTAGACCTTTGCCAACTGAAAAATGCCACAAAATGTATATTTAGGAACAAAATAATACTTTTGGAGATACAGCTTAGTTAAAGGCATTACAATTTATTTTTAGCTGCAATACTAACCACATCTTGACAGTGTTTCAGTTGCAATTGAATGTCTGAATAGAGCAACCACCACGGGTCCTGGAATCTCAATAGGTTCCACTCTGCAGATAAATATTACCATTCAGATCAAGATTAGAAGATAATAAAATAAGAGGACCAACCATCAATGGTCAGGATCTTTCATAATCAGGCCTCCCTAATCAGGGCTCATTAAATAAGATTTTTTGTTTTTTCACTACACGTTCAGAGAGATTTACACACAGAGAAATAGATTTACACACTCACATATATATATAAATAACATCCACAAAGTACATTGGATATTTAGTGTCTCTGGGTAGAATTAAATAGGAGTATCGCCTGCATAAGGAAAATAAGAAAACATGATCCATGATTTGCAATGCACCCAGCAGTTTATGCCCATTTATACAATATATATTTGATAACTGGATGTACAGTACCATTAGGTTAACCAAGTAAAAGTCCTGCTATAATAATAATGACAAACGTATAAAATGAGGTTGCTGGATTTGAACATATAGTTGTATCTTACAATGTCTTTGTGGATTACGTATATGCTTCTGTTACTGTACACGCCATGTTTAAGTCATTACGCAGTATTCTAAAGACACGTTTTTGTGACGATGTTATGCAGGTTGAGTGAGTTCTCTACATTAAAGCGCTCTAATTTTCCCCCTCTACTGGTACCCCAGGGGCTATATTTGTTAAACGCCCATAGGATCACTTCCAATGCTGGAGGACACGAGCACTTTCAAAACACACGGCACAAGATTCTTCAGTAGCAAAATACTTTATTCCGTAACAAAACATTGGCAAACACGACGAGGGCTAAAAGGCACGAAGTGACAAGGTCACGAAACACGTCAGGGGACGACGGGTGTTCGGTAATTTCTTTTTACCCCTGGCATGTTTTTTCCAACTTATTTTTGACTGAATATATAATTCTGCTATTGCGGAAGCTTGTGCCATGGACCCTTGCAATAGGCCTCTCCCCCAGTAAGCACAATTTCCATGAGGAGCTGTAGATGGGTGTGGAAGCATTAGGTGTGTTACCGCATATCCCTGCATAGTAAATATGGGCTTGGAAATCTCACTCTGGTATGCAATAATCTTTACATCGATTACTTGTTCAACTAGGGTGCTCCGAATCTTTCTTAGTTCCAGCATCTTTGGGAAGTCAGAGTAACCTCCAGCAAGATCATTGTAAGCCACAATTAATTGAATAAATATTTTATAAGCCAGTGGCTATTGGAAGAAGCAGGAATATTTTAACTCCTAGACGACGCCCCTTTTAAAATGGGATTAAATGGGGATTGCTGAACGATGCCGGCTGCAGTCTAACCATTTTGGAATCGCCGCACTGCTTGTTGTAGTCTCACGTCACACGGTGTTGATCGAAACATCCATCTCCCTTTAATAAACCTTAGCACTATTTGCTCGTCATGTGTGTGCCTGATTGCATGTGCTCCACTTTGCATAGCACCCTGCAAGGGCACAGCTTCAGCCAGTAGAGCGGCGATTCACAGATCTGCTACAGCAGCGGGTCTTTGGCAGCCACGCTCTTTCCTGCTCTGGCCACCACGGTGGACAAGCAGCCTCCTGCAGGGGACCGGTGGAGGCAAGTTTGGTTTTCAAGCCTGAGTTATTAAACCAAACAAAAATGCAGAACACAAATGTACGGGCAACGGTCGGAGGCAATTTTATGTGTTTCCCTGGTCTCCGACTGCTGACGTGCATGATACGATGCTCAGCTCCTCGTGGTCCTTTGTCACAATACCTACTAAAGATCTATCTTTCATTTCAAGTTTAGGGGCTGCACACGGGACACCAATGGGTTATACTGGGTGAATAGTTGTTACAAAGCTCTGCATAGTACAATGTACAGCACAGACAGATCACCCGTGAGTGTATCAACAAGTCTTAGGCTGAGGCGCCGCTAGCGCTGAGCGGGCGGCGCTTGCCGTGGTTACTTACATATATAGATATATGCAAGTCCCCGGTCACGTAAACAAAAAAAAAACGGACTTTCTAACGCGCTCAAATACCCGCAACGCCCCCCCCCCCCCACCCTCCGCGTAAATGCCAGGACACCTGGCGCTCATGCGTGGAGCGCTCTCCAAGGATAAGCGCGCTCTGCGCCAGCGGGAACTCGGCCTAACACAGGTTCCCAAAACTGCTACACAGTATCCGCCTTGTCATACTTTGGTGTAGCTTAACTAATGCATGACATGACAATGGGGTGAATAAAGCAGGTGTACAGACATGTACAGCAGTAACTATAATTCAACTAAATACCATTATAAACTTTGTCAGTCCCCACACCGGTCCTTGGTTATGTCAGCTGCGGTAGTACCCACAAACTAAGCTATTTAACCCTGAACAAGGTGTTTTCCCCTTTGTGGACATCAAGAGGAGGTATCACAATGGCTTGTTTAGGGCAAATGGATGGAAATATTTGGTCACTATTACCCAAGGTGCAAACGGAAGCATTAGCGAGTGTCACACTATCTAGAACCAGTCTAGTCTCTCACCAATGGGTTGCCTGGGCCAGGGAGGAACAGAGCCGTGTGTCTGCTGAACCAGTTCTGCGGACCCCTACTAATGTAGGCAAATAAATAAACCCCCACTGATTACCATGGATGTCATTGCTGCTTTAAAGGAAGGTATGGCAGCCCTATTAGTCAACCTAAAACGTCTTTGCAAACTTTAAACCTGCCCCTAACAATTGTTCAATGACGTCTGAGATGAAATAGTAAAAGATTACGACTTACAAATATGAGTGAGGTAAAATCTGCCTGTAGTCACCCATTAGAGAATTGGGTTGTGATTTGTGAAACCCCCATGGTGCACTGTGAGGATTTCTTTACTAGCTCAAGACTAAACATATATTCCCATTCAGCATCTGCACCGGTCAGTCACATTGCTTCACTATTCTCCTCTGCAAGGCGGTTCACAAATCCAGCCGGATCAGGGTCCGAGCCGTTCCCCAGTTTCGTTCCCCACCTACGCTGCCAGAGTCCATAAAACACATTGCACTACAATGCAGTGAAGGGTTAAAACTTCTGCAGCAAACACTCCCAATGTCCTTCAGTTTTAAGATGTTTTTTTCCCCCTGGGAGGACACAATTACTGGCATCGATATGGCCCGTTACATTACCATTCACTCTCAGAAGCGTCTCATGTTAAAGAGGATTGCGCATTTACTAGAATTCATTTTTTGCAGTAGTTTTAACCTTAATCTTGAGATCTAAGCCATGTTGACATATAGTAGAAACACAGCGAGAGGTACAGTAACATCTGTTAAACTCCCACACCAGAATCTTGATGTAGATTTCAATGATCCGTTTAGCCCGAAGTTAGAACAAATTGCGACAAGGTTGGTTTACTTGGCATTAAAGTAGGAGAGATGTTATTGGAGGATCCGGTGGTTGGACATGTCTCTGTTGAGTTTGGGACTACTTACGTTAAAGTAAACCTTCAAGTTTTACTGAAATCACAAGTGGAGGAAGGAACGGTATATTTAGGCATGAGGCTTAATGCTGCTATTCATCAACTTAGATTAAGTATTGATTGGGTAAAGAAAAATCCAGGAACCAGCCTCCATACCCAGGCGAGATGTTCCACCTGCTTCTCAGCTTCTACAAGGCAGCATATTTGGCAAGGACCTCACTTTGGTATTGGCAGTGTAGGGCAAGACTACCTGCTTTTTCCATCTCAATCTGTTCTCCATCTCTGTTCCTAATGTAGTTTAGAGGGATGTCTCCTGAACAACATAAGAGTGTCCACCCTCAGATCGCTCAAAGCCGGAATACTTTTCTTCCATCTCATCTTTTTCTGTTCCCTTCACACTTCCTTTTAGGAAACCATTGCAGGATTTCTCCGTGTCCGATGCGTGTGGCACAGTGTGCTCGTCCTGTTAAGAGACATAAATGCGCCCATGTTTATGGTGGTCACACAGTTCCGGAGAAATAAGCAGGAGTTACACGCTCTCGCAAGCAGTTTATACTCATTATCAAAAGGGGGCACATTTTAGGCCTCTGCCAAATACCTACGTTAGATGCATCTTCTTTCCCACGGCACAGGTTCTAAAAAATACTTATTCGGGAAAGGCCAATATTATGCACCTATTTTAAACATCTTTACACGTTATTTTATTGTATAATATTAATAATAATAATAATAAAACCAGAGTTGTGCCCACGTGTATAAAAAAAATAAATAGAGTCTATTCCATATATATCTTGTGTGTGTGCGCGCGTCTGTGAATATACACACAATATAGCAGACGTTATTGCACCCGTTAACGTGATGCATTGCGTTTACGTTGGGGCGTTATTTAACAGGAGTGCTATTGCAAACAATGGTTAAGAAGAAAACCTATGGTATTTAATACATTGTTTTGTGTGTTAACAGGAGCAATAACGTTGGTACATCTATATATGTACATGAAAGCTGCACATGGATTTTTTTTTAGAACCTGTTGCATCTTGTTACAAAACACAGTACAGTACACGTGTGTAATATACAGTACATGCTGTGATACTATGCATGGTTTTTCTGCCCCTCCCTGCATCGTTGTACTTCCGACACAGAACCACCAGCTCATTCTCAATACCAGCACTTTAAGCCTTACTCCGGGATGAGGCCAGTATCGCCTGGCTTTGCAAAGCTGTGCGGCCGCTCTAGGAGCAAAGTTGTAAGCAATATTTTATGTTCAGGACACCGACTGATAACGTACATACAAAGAAGTCCAGGGAAGGGCTTTACACTTCCAAATGTAGAAATCCTGGTCTTCCACGATATCGGAGACTTCGAAGAAATGATTAATACGGCAGAGCCCTACAATAGGCAAAACCACATACATCTTGCACCTGCTGATCTCTCCAGACTTCAATACCTACTGCAGGTAAGAAGCCTCCAATCTAACCTACCCGCCGAAACCTGGCAAGGATTATGGGCATTTAGGCGACTTTTCACTTCCAGAACTTTTATACAGGGCCAAACTGGTGCGCAGAACCGGGCAGTGTGAGATACAGGTACCAGGCATGAAAGGAGAAGAGGTAGAAGGGAATCCCTGGTACGAGACACTCATTTAAGAACTTCCTGGTTTATTTCTACTGCAAGCGAATAAGGGGGACTGGAAATGCACAGACGCACTTACAGATGTAGCAAGACTTGCGGTCTCCATGCCACCGGGCACGGCGCTGGGGGGCTGTGTCTGCCACGATCCCGCTGCGGGAAGTCCATGTTTCCAGATCGGACCCCCACCCCCACAGCATTAAATTAGTCCAGGCAGCGATCGCCACGATCACCCTCGCAAGACAAATATTAAGTCTTGCTACATGTGTAGACCAGTTAGAATGCTCATGTTACGCTGATGCAGGAACAATGCCCTCCAAGAACAGAAACCATGCCATGCGTGTAACGCAGCGTACCTGTAAGAGTCTGGGCATGAGACGCTCTCCTACCTCTGTAACATCTGGCACCCCAAAGCGGAGCTTCTTCCGGTATCTCTCGGGTAAGAAGAAGAGGAGCTTGGGAAGGACCAGGTAGACCGTGCGAGGGTTCACATCCCGGCCCTTTACTGGACCTGTAAAACACGCACAAGTTGGCTACGGGACATTATGGAGAGGACAGCAACGCCGTGAAAATGACGTGGCTCCTTTAGTCTGATTAACATGCTGGCTTGTTACACAATTATAAATAAAAGATTCAGTACACCACAACTCATCAATTTATCACCATTTCCAATTTACAGACCCCCCAATATAATCCTAAATATTACAATATGAATGCATCTTTGTTCAAAGCATTGCGGCAAACTGACTTCTACAAGCCCTCAATTTAGGGGTGGATGGAAATGACAACAGCTAGAACAATCGGACTGGCATCTAGCAGGAGAAGCTCATCGGCTTTGGAAGGAGTGCGACAACTTTTGATGTTCCATACGAGACACCTCTGGTGACCAGCTAACGGGGTATGAGTTTTACTTAAAGACAGATCGGTTAATCCAACAGCCTTTATACATCCAGAGTAGTGAAAAGTACTCAGCTTTAAATGTGGAGACAGAACACAGACGCCTAAACAGTATTCCTAATAGCCTTATCCAACGAGCACACAGAAAATCACAAAGATACGGCCTGCTGCCGGACTAAAGCAAGTGAACATGTCAACGCTCCCCCGTGATAACCAATTGGACCAGTCTGGCTCTCGCGCTCTGGCACGTACCTGTGAGCAGACTCACAATGAGTCCCACAATCACCACAGTGGTAGAGTTGTGAGCGCTGTACCACATGTACGACAGGGAATAGAACCTCTGCAGACCGGTGACACTGAAAAGAGAAAGACCAGTCTCAGTGTAATGAATACATCTTGCTGCATCTCACTGGCACGAGAAGGGCAGAGCGTGTGCCCCATGTACACTCGGCTGGAACAAATGTATTCTACAGGGCGTCAATTTCCCCTGTGGGACCATCCTCGGTAAGACAATTGTGCCATTTGTTTGTGGAGCACATATGAAAGGAGACAGCTCTCATGTATGTGAATGAAGGATGCAGTGGGAAAGCCTTCAGTAGAGACCAGAACAATGCATGAAAGCCGGTTCACTCACCTACGTTTGGCTGCCTGCGAAGTTAGCAGCGTGGTCATAACAGCGGTGGTCAGATTAGCAGCCTCTGGGATACTTGTGGCGTTCAGCAGCGGAGGAGAAACAAGTGGAATTTTGGACATGAAACTACCAATGCCGATCCAGAAGGCCATGACAAGCCCGGTCACCAGGCCGCTGATCGCTCCCTGTGTGCAGAACGTAGAGAGGGTAACACAGAGGAATGGACAAGAGAACATCTATATTTAACGCAAGGCTCATAAACCTCATCCTCCCAAAGAGCTAACAATCTAAATGTTAGCAGAGAGAAGAGAGTGGCCAGCACAAAATCACAAGGAACTGGCACATGCTTTTAAATTTGGTTCTTTCACTTAAAACGGCATTACCCTCAACATCTTATGTTTAAAATCAATAAATAAATAAAATAATATCAGTTGTGCAACATTAGATAATACTTACTGCATTTTTGAAAATATTCCCCCACTATCCCTATTTAATGAGTTGCAAGAGGCAAAATCTCTTTAAAAAGGGCAGTAATGGCCATAGAGCTCCTCCTCGCCTCCCCCACAGCGAGAGCCCCGCCTCCCCCACAGCGAGAGCCCCGCCTCCCCCACAGCGAGAGCCCCGCCTCCGCCACAGCGAGCATTCACTCTGTGCTGTGCACACTTCACTTGTAACTGTGGCCTCCCACACTACACCTGTCATCTCGCCGGCATACTTTGTTTCAACCTTTCCTCTCCATCCTGCCTCGCTCACAGTGATGTTTTTATTCCCCCCTCCCTCACCGCGGGGAAAGCTTAGGCGCGCGGATGAGGAGAGATTCCCGCTGCTGCGAGTGGAGAATGAGGAGGAGTTGATGGCCAACGGTGGGGACAGGCGGGACAGACGCATTTCCAGGGACCTCTCTATCAGCAGTTGAACTAATCGTATATGGTAAACTTGATTTTAAAGTGTTTTGTCCCCATCTCTTTTTCAATTTTTGCTAAGTGAGGTAAATGGTGCATTTGAGCCCCAGCCGCTATCCTCATTTGGGCAGCGGACCTTCATGTGTTACTAGCACAGGCTCTGCTTTTCCTTGCAGTATGTGCCCATTCAGCCCGCCTCCCCCTGCCTTACACACGTGCAAACCTGGCCCAATGTGCGATGTTTGTTCTGCAATACATTCTGCGGGAACGTTGTCATGCATTAATCAATGTGCAGGTCGCCTTCATATGACAACGTTCTGGGCAAATTGACTTTGCCAAACAAATATGCAAATACTCGCAAAGCACATTTCCAGACATTCAAACATCTCTACTACTCATTATTAGCCACCGGTTCTGTTTAACAAAACACAGCAGAACAGGACGTCTCACACTACTACACGAGCGGGGCCCTGCAGAACAGGATGTTCACACTACTACACGAGCGGGGCCCTGCAGACGGACGGCTCACACTACATACTATGCGCAGGGCCCTGCAGAACAGGACGGCTCACATACTACATGAGCAGGCCTGCAGAACAGGACATCTCACATACTAAATGAAGGGGGCCCTGCAGAACAGGACGTCTCACACTACTACACGAGCGGGGCCCTGCAGAACAGGATGTCTCACACTACTACATGAGCAGGGCCCTGCAGAACAGGACGGCTCACACTACTACATGAGCAGGGCCCTGCAGAACAGGACGTCTCACACTACTACACGAGCGGGGCCCTGCAGAACAGCATGTCTCACACTACTACATGAGCAGGGCCCCGAAGAACAGGACGTCTCACACTACTACATGAGCAGGGCCCTGCAGAAGGACGGCTCACACTACTACATGAGCAGGGCCCTGAGAACAGGACGTCTCACACTACTACCGAGCGGGGGTCCTGCATAACAGGACGTCTCACACTACATGAGCAGGGCCCTGCAGCAACAGGACGTCTCACACTACTACATGAGCAGGACCCTGCAGAACAGGATGTCTCACAACTACATGAGAAGGGACCTTGCAGAACAGGGTGTCTCACACTACTACATGAGCAGGACGTCTCCACACTACTACATGAGCAGGGCCCTGCAAAACAGGAAGTTCACCACACTACTACATGAGCAGGGCCCTGCAGAACAGGACGTCTCACACTACTACATGAGCAGGACCCTGCAGAACAGGACGTCTCACACTACTACATGAGCAGGGCCCTGCAGAACAGGACGTCTCACACTACACATAGCAGGACCTGCAGAACGGGTCTACACTACTATGGCAGGGCCTGCAGAACAGGACGTTCTCACAACTACAATGCGCAGGACCTGCAGAACAGGAGTCTCACAATACTACATGAGCATGGCCCTGCAGAACAGGACGGCTCCACTACTACATGAGCGGCGGCCTGCAGAAACAGGACGTTCACACTACTACATTAGCAGGCCCTGCAGAACAGATGTCTCACACTACACATTAGCAGGACCTGCAGAACAGGATGCTCTCACCATTACTACAGAAGCAGGCCCTGCAGAACAGGACGTTCACACTACTCTACATGCAGCAGGGCACACTAGGGCCTGAAACGGACGTCTCACATCTACATGAGCAGGGCACCTGCAGAACAGGAAGTCTCACACACTACATGAGCAGGACCTCAAAATTACTCAGCATGCAAAAGGACATTCTACACTAACATGAGCAGGGCCCTGCAGAACAGCATGTCTCCACACTACACAGCAGCAGGACCACTGCTAGAACAGGACTTCACAACTACTCATGAGCGCAGGGCCCCCGCAGAAAAGGCAGTACTCATCACTACTCATGAGCAGCGAACACACCTAGCAGGCAACAAGGAGTCTCACATTACTACATGAGCGCAGGGCCCTGCAGAACAAGATGTCACACTCCTACTACATGAGCAGTGGCCCTGCCGAACAGGACGTCTCACACTACTACATGAGCAGGGCCCATGCAGAAACAGGGTGTCTCACACTACTACATGAGCAGGCCTGGCGGAAGCAGGATGTCATACACTACTACTGAGCGGGCCCTGCAGAACAGACGTCTCACACTACTACATAGCAGGGCCCTGCCAGAAGGCATCTACACTACTTACATGAGCAGGACGCTCACCACTACGCAGAGCAGGGACCCTGCAGAAACAGACATCTCACTACTACATGAGCAGGGCCACTGCAGAACATGCAATGTCTCACAATACTAAATTGAGCAGGGCCCTGCAGAACAGGATGGTCTCACACTACTAACTGAGCAGGGCTGCAGAACAGGCAGTGTCTCTACACACTACTACATGAGCAGGACCCTGCAGAACACGATGTCTCACACTACTACAGGAGCAGGGCCTGCTGCACAGAACAGGACGTCTCACACTACTACATGAGCAGGGCCCTGCAGAACAGGATGTCTCACACTACTACATTAGCAGGACCCTGCAGAACAGGATGTCTCACACTACTACATGAGCAGGGCCCTGCAGAACAGGACGTGTCTCACACTACTACATGAGCGGGGCCCTGCAGAACAGGACGTGTCTCACACTACTACATGAGCGGAGCCCTACAGAACAGGACGTCTCACACTACTACATGTGCAGGGCCCTGCAGAACAGGACGTCTCACACTACTACATGAAAAGGGCCCTGCAGAACAGGGTGTCTCACACTACTACATGAGCAGGGCCCTGCAGAACAGGACGTCTCACACTACTACATGAGCAGGGCCCTGCAGAACAGATTTTCTCCGAATCAAACTGGATGTAGAATGTGCACAAATCTCATATACTGTAAGCAACAATCTTGATGCTGCCCCGACTCTTACAGTATACTGTAATATAAACCTATTTCTAGCAGTTAAGAACAAGGTGGTTTTTTTTGTTGCCAATCTAGACCCAAATACCCCCGGCCTGATTTTTTTTTTTTTTTTAAACAATACTTTCTGAAATATATCAGCTCAACTAAAGGAGAATAGTGAAACTGATGAGACATGTCCCTGAATAGGTTTCTTGGCTCTGCATCTCCTTGTTTCGGGCATGCAGCAGGCTATAAAGTTTAGCCTGCTCCCCTGACACGTCCATGCCGAGCACAGAGCGAGAGCGCAGCGGCGCGCAAACTTTGAGCTGCGGCCCCCTTCCTGTTAGCCGCAGCGTTCGCGCCCCCCTCCCGTTGGCTCGGCGTCAAATAACGCTGCGGGTCATGTGACGTCACGTGACCCCACCACGCCATATGACGCGCGTTGCCACGGCGACGCGTGATGGCACATGACGCCGCGTTGCCATGGCGATGTGTCACCGAAGGCCCGCAGAGAACAGGTAAGTTAGTTACATATGCCTCACACCATCCCCCAGCATTTAATTTAAATACCGTGGGGAAGAGAGCGGGGCCGCTGTAACCGCTGCGCACCCCCTAGAAATTCTCCCGCCCCCCCCAGTTTGCGCACTGCTGCGCTAGCGGACGAGTCGGAGAACCTGCGCGGGTTGTGCGGATGGACTCTCGTATGTTTTTTGTTCCACAGAAATCTCCAGTCGCCGCGGTTTATACTCACAATGGAATTAGTGAAGGGGAAGAAGAATCCCAGGCAGAAGACGCCCAAGAGGGGCCCTCCGACCATGCCGAAAATACTCAGCGCTGCCTGCAAGGGGGAAAAACGGGGAAAATCAGCGTCCAGACCTTCTGCCCTACGATGGGAAAGCAGCAGGATCCCAGCGCCTGTCACCCATCTACAAGCACGAACAGGGTGATGGGAAACGCGGGGAGGTTCAGTTTAACATTAGTGGAACTAGACATTTTTGATCCCAAGCCTAAACCGAATTAATTCCACCAATAAATCGCAAGCCGGTTTGGGAGGAAGCATAGGGTTTTTGTATTTTGTTTACCGAAAATCTATGGCCAATGGTCTCTCTAGCTGCGCTCCTGCAGGTATGGAAATCTATATCTATAGTGTCGCTCCTGTATTTTGGAACCGGTAGGTTGGCGTTCATCCAATTTTGTTTTGCTAACTAGTTTGAGGATTAAAACTAGATTGAAAAAACGTATCATATGGTTACAATGGAAAAGTGAAATATTTAATAACATTCAGAAACATGTATACAGTACGTAACCAATTTTGCTGTAAAAAGATGTCGATCTACTACCTCTAACCCATGAAACTGACCCTGTTCTTATTGCACCTTCACCCAGCCGGCCCCTTTATAGGGGCAGTTACACTCTTATTTCAGCTCAGGATACCCCCTGGTTCCCGAGAGACACTCACCGCTGAATTTTATTATTTATTTATACAATGTGTTACCAGGAAGTAATGCATTGGGAGTTACCTCTCGTTTTCAAGTATGTCCTGGGCACAGTGTTATGATGACAGATACATGGTTACAAATATAGTTACACTAAGTGAGCAAGGTTATACATTATATACAAGACATTGCATGCACAGTAAGAGATAATATATCCTATAGGCAAATGTAACAGTTACAGACCAGATTAAAATGTTAGACCGCTTTAGTTTTAGCTGAAGGTAGAGGTAGTACCGTCCCCGCCAGGGGAATTAAAATGGCGTCTTACATCCTCCGCACCATGTGGGCCAACAGGAAGACCCAGACATCTTCAGTCACGGCTTCCTGTTGGCCTGTATGACAAGGGGATTTAAAACACCAGGATATACTAGCACTTCCCTGAAATGGTAGTTTGGGAATCAGGGGGTCATCCGAGCTGAAATGAATGCAGGTCAGGCTCCGGCAGACCCCTTGGATCCCATCTTAATAATAATAAAAAAAAGGGGATCTGATGGGGTAGGGTAGAGAACTGCGCCTTTAAGGGTTACTAATGTCTGGCGTGTGTGTGTGTGTTCGAATACAACAGACTGACCTGTAAGACGGAACCCATCAGAGAGGATATGTAGGCCATGCCAAGGCAAAGAATGCCGTATCCAAGAGCTGGAACAAAACACAGAGGCATAAGGAGGCTACAAAAACCCTGATCCGTAACTCGCCAGCAACCACGGCTCAAACAAGCAGACAGAATGAATAAACGGATCGCAGAATATCGCTGCAGAACGGTGACCGATACCGCGTGCCAACACTTCAACGCGAGCGCATAAAACAGACATTCCAACAGCCAACGTTTCAGTCCTTGTTAAACACGTGTGTCAGGATGGGACGCCGGCTTTAAAATTAGAACGAGGGCTGGGAAGCCGTGGTCTTATCATGCGGAAACCCGAAAGCTTATGAGATGCCGAAGAGTTAACCCCTTTTCAGTGCTTCAGGGTTTCTACAGGTGAGTTGTGATCAGGGGGATGTTCAGAGCAACTTTTTAAATATGCCAAACTGCAAAGTGACCAATACAGCATTCCAATACCCATAATCCTTTGTGGCTGCACTGTGCCTCACGTTGTATGTGCCCGCAACAGGCTGGCAAACATGCACGGGATATATGAATGTACAAAACTACCCCCATTCTGCACCGTTTTAACAGCAGTCATATGGCAATAGCAACCAGAGATGAGACATATCACACCTACAGCATCTCAGGTTTAATAGTTAACTGAAATATTTCATGCAAACTCAAGTCATTTGTGCAGCAGAGCAACATGGATATCGCCTCAATAATTCTGCGCTATGTAAAAATCATAAATTACACGAACACTGAAGTCTGTCGGTGGCTTATCAGCAATTCACCCGACCGAAGGACTCGGAGAAGAGAAGGGTGAATGTAGGAGCTATAAACGGGGGCTTGTTATAGGTTTTCAGTTATTGGTGGTTTGAAGGAAAAGCCATTCAAATAAAATCAGTGTAAATGACAAAACCAGAGGGGAGAAAGTAAACCTGGCACAACTCCACCCGACCTGGTAACCCTTCGAGTGTCAGAGCATCTAGGTACGTTGCTATCCCCTCTGGCATTCAAAGGGTTAACTTACAACTGCCATTTGTTTTCGGGAAAATTATGTAAATTAAAAAAAAAAAAAACAAAAAAAAAAACACTTTCTGATCCGCTTACAATCTCCCCCATCATCCTCCGCACCCCAAAAAAAGAAGTATTTTCTGCTCTTATCAGTTGTGAAGAGCAGTTTGTTGTATTTTAGGGCGTTCCTTGTGACCTCGTGCAGTGGATCTCCAGCACATACACAGCCAGGGCGGTAACTTTACATTCACACTGAATAAAAACATTCTGCATATCTGGATGCCGCGTGTCCTACACACGTTATCGCTCCCGCTGACGTGTTACAGGATATCCCCCATCCTCCTGTGCGTGGCAAATACTACTGAATGGGGACCTTACCCCGCAGACACGCTATGAGTGTCCCACTAGTGGGAAGAGGATTTCCTACATCGGTAACGATCATCGGTAAGGGATTCTCCAGTGCAGAGATGGCCAACTCCGTCCGGTCCTCAAGGGCCACCAACAGGTCAGGTTAAGGATATCCCTGCTTCAGCACAGGTGGCTCAGTGGCTCAGTCAATGACAGCCACCTGTGCTGAAGCAGGGATAGCCTTAAAACCTGACCTGTTGGTGGCCCTTGAGGAATAGCGTTGGCCACCGCTGCACTAGTGACGGCTGCACGGTCCCTGCCAGCAGGGGAGGTGTTAACTCAACAGATGATCCGAGCAATGGAGGCGTGGAGGACGATACTCACCGAGGAACTTGGAGAGCAGCGTGGCGCGCGCCTCTGTCAGGCCGGGGAAGTGCGGCTTGATGAGGTCCTCCATGGTGACCGTGGCTAAGGAATTAAACGCGGAGGAAATGGTACTGAGAATAAATAAATGAGAAGGAAGTAAATGAGCAGCTTGGATACGTGAGGCAATGTGAGCGCATGGGGTCTGACGCAGGGGGAGTGTCCAGCTCCCGTGGCCTAACGCATGGACACACAGAGGTGGCGGTCACAGGTATGACCATGGTCGTGTGCTGTCCCGTTCACAGTAAGGGGTGATGCCATTTCAAACAGGTGGCAGTAAGATTATAAATGTCGCCCTGTAAGGGCAACACACGGACGAACCAAGGGGTTTGGGTTTCCACCTGCTGCACAGACAGACAACACAGCAGTGCAGCGAAGTACTCAATGATTTGCTTATGAAGTGTCAGACAATGCATTTCAAAGCCCTGAAGTGGCAATATTTAAGGAGTTTTATTGAACGTCCGACACCAGATAATCGAAATCTAGGATAGCGCAATACAAAAGTTTATGTTCGACAAATAAATATACCCTTTGTGGGCACATTCACACGTCTCAGACAGGTCAAACCGGTCTTATCTCTTAGCAAACAATGCTTCCACTGCAACCAGGGATTCTGGGTAATGACATGCAAACAAGCACTCGCACTGTCACTTTTTGCTTCTTATCCATTTTAAGATGGGACCCCTATAAGGTTATGCCTGCCGTATTACACAGCTTTTCAGCACAACCTGGGTTAAAGAAGTGCAGAGCCTGGAACCCTACTCAGACAGCTATGATTACAACAATTTGTATGTTCAACAGATTTTCACCCAGGTCTCTTTTCTATGACCAAGGTCTGGGGGGGGGGGGGGGTAAAAGGTACTGCTGGCTGCTCTTGGGCATCAGCACTTCAGTGCAGGTGTATTTGCAGCGACACTGCGTGGTGTTCGGCGCACACGTTTACCTGAGCGCTCCGCTGAAGAGGCAAGCGACAAAGAGCCCCGGCAGCCCCGGCAGGTCCTTCAGAATGTCCATCACAAAGTACAGGACCATCTAAACGGGAGACACGAGGCCGGGCATGACGGGAAGGGTAGATTTAGCCGTTTTTAAATAAAGGGTAAGCCCACTATTACCCCTACCTGCCACAGATCTGATGAAGCAACTTATGTATACACAGTTTATTGTGGCAGTCCTATATATGTTCCTCTTAAAGTATATAAAACAGTGATGTACAGGTCTGTCCGATAGTGGGGACCTGTAGGGGTTAACTCTATGAGCTGTAATCGCATTAGCGTTTTGTAGGCCTGGACATTGATGGGATTAGACCCACTGTTGAGGAACCAGGGAGAGGTTGACTACCTGCTGAGAGGACTTGCTCAGCAAGAAAGCTATAAGCCCTGGGCTATATCTGTATTGTTTGCCTGTGAAAGGGGATTGTATCAGCATTATCCTGGCCCACCTACAACCCCAGTGATATTATCAACTGGGTATAGGGCTGTGGGCTGACAGGGGACTGGCAGAGCCTCTGTAAGAGTCAGCAGAAGGGAATTGAGGAGCCCCAGTGCAGGGGTCTGGAGCATCCAGTGTTGCAGCGGTCTGTGTGCGCAGCGCTGGCCGGAGCGGTTTGGAGTGAAGCAACGGCAGGGAATTTAAAACCGCAGGCCAGCGGAGAACAAGGCAGTGCTGCCCGTACTACGGAGGACTGTGGCGCAAGTTGGGAATGCGTAATCAGGGTAAGCTTCCGGACGGAGGTACCCCCGCACCTAGGAATTTAGGTTGATCCCCCAGTTACCTGTTGGGTGAGCTTCTGTGTGTTTTATGTACTGGAAGTTTGTGGAAACTTTTCCCAATAAATTCACTTTTGTTCAACTCTACAGTTCTGTCTGGTGTACTGATCCATGCTGTAGTGTCCTGGTCTCCCGTGACACCAAGCACGTAACCTACTGCACAGGATGCAGAGACCCCACAATACAGACACCATGCGGCACTGCTGCCAGTCTTCCACACCAGCAGAAATGCTGCAGGATATCGGATGACCTTAGTCTGCCAGCTCTGTATAAAAAGGGACAACATTATGGGATCTGATCAACACGTGTGCTCCATCTTCAAGTTAGGAACTAGCTGTTTTTTTACCAATAAACGTGCATGTGGTCTGGTTCTCCCCACAGAGTGACAGATCAGGAGACAAGGGTACATAAGGGGATTCAGAAACCTACAACTGCAGAATCTCACCTGGTCCGGGGAGGAAACCACTTCCGGGTCAAGAATCCCATTCACCTTGTAGTACGCAAACATCACCAGCCCTGTCAGACACCCGAGCCCCAGCACCAGCTGCTGGCAGGGGAAGACCGCATAGCACGACCTGCACAGGGGAGACTGGTGTTGGTAACATGTCACACTAGCAAGAGGAGAGAGCAGCAAAACGTGAGCGAGAAGGGCGTTCTATGCATTCGGTGGTGGCGCGTTCCATGCATTCGGTGGTGGCGCGTTCCATGCATTCGGTGGTGGCGCGTTCCATGCATTCGGTGGTGGCGCGTTCCATGGCATTTTCGGTGTTGCGCGTTCCATGCATTCGTGGTGGCCGCTTTCCCTGCATTCGGGTGGCGCGTTCCATGCATTCGGTGGTGGCGCGTTCCATGCATTCGGGTGGCACGTTCCATGCATTCGGGTGGCACGTTCCATGCATTCGGGTGGCACGTTCTATGCATTAACGTGGCAAAGTGCAACTAGAGCTTTCTGTCAGACCCCGATCTCACAGGCACGTTATTCAGAGGAGTCACGCACCGATCTCACAGCCACGTTATTCAGAGGAGTCAGGCACCGATCCCACAGCCACGTTATTCAGAGGAGTCACGCACCGATCTTACAGCCACGTTATTCAGAGGAGTCAAGCACCAATCTGACAGCCACGTTATACAGAGGAGTCACGCCCCGATCTCACAGCCACGTTATACAGAGGAGTCAGGCACCGATCTCACAGCCACGTTATACAGGAGTCAGGCACCGATCTCACAGCCACGTTATTCAGAGGAGTCACGCACCGATCTTACAACCACGTTATTCAGAGGAGTCACGCCCCAATCTCACAGCCACGTTATACAGAGGAGTCACGCCCTGATCTTGCACTCCGCTGTACTGTAGCTAACGCTCTTACTCACATGATGGCTTCCTTCTCCGAGCGGGAGCTCAGGTAACGCTGCACTTGAGCCTGATTCACCCCGTACAGGGAAAGCATCATGAAGATGCCCCCTATAGCGAGAGCCCAAAAAGAATGACGTTCAAAGGGGTCCGGATTCAAGCTGCAAAATAACACACAAATTAAAAACGCTGAATTTTCACGTGAGGTTACACACATGGCCACCAAGTGCCAGTCTCCCGGAATAACGGATGAAATCCTAAATGCGGGGCAGTCTTAGTGTCCCAGAACTGACCAAATCTTCCACACTGGGCTTCTCTGCACTGGTGTTATCCTCTCGCCAGGTTATTCTCAGAGCGCAGCCACGGGAAGGATGAAAGGGATTTACATGATGCTGAAGCTGCAAGGAGACGCCAGAAGCATCACACCGCCCTCTCTCTGTTCCCTCCACATTCCCAATCCTATCTACTGACCCACACTGGGCACAACCAAGGCACTCAAATGTCAACCGCGTTCCCAATCATCCGTAGGCTTGGAAGAATCCCCAAGGAAAACCAAAAATAAGGAGAGTACCGCAACAGTAGGGGATACCCATGTCTGCGCTCTGGCATCTGGACTATCAAGGCTACCATAACCTCATTCATGTGTTCCCCTTAACCCCTTTGCTTGCCCAAAAGCCAATCTTGAAGACTCGCCCATTGGGATATGGGGCAATGTCCATCACTCACTTGATCCCAGCGATCTTGTTGTTCTCGGTGGCGATGCGCCACACCTCCTGTACGCCGCCCACCTTCATGGTGCCAACGATGATGACAGCGAGCTGCCCCGCAAACATGACCATGGTCTGGATGACATCTGTCCAAATGACGGCTTTGAGGCCACCCTGAAGAGGTAGCAGAGAACATAGGGAGGGATCCACAGGTCGATCTACCACGAAATGTGCAAGTTGTGACCCAATACTCCAGAGCAGGTGTGGCCTACTCTAGTCCTCAAGAGCCACTAACAGGTCAGGTTTTCATGATATCCCTGATTCTGCACAGGTGGCTTAGTCAAAACGACTGAGCAACGGATAGAGCCAAATGTGCTGAAGCAGGGATATCCTTAAAACCTGGCCGGTTGGTGGCTTTTGAGTTGGCTGCTCCTGCTCAGGAGTTAATAATACAAATTAAATCTACAATAAGAACTGTTTTTAGGAAGAAAAAAAATAGAAGCATTTACCAAAACCCGTTGAACGCCCAAATAAAAGTGCTTTATATGTTTAATTTTGGGGCTCACATCTCCCCGCTTCAGGTGTAATGTGAAGGACAGAGCATTAAGCAGCATCGTGTGAGCTCTCAGCATTACATTGGCAAAGCCACTAAATGGGTCTTATATTACAAAGCAAAAGCAGTGCAAACGCTGCCCATTACTTCACATGGCTCACATGGCTGCCCTGTCTCACTATAAAGCCATTTCTGTACATGTTGGTAAGCAGGACTGCACAATTACACCAGAAGATTGGGCTGAGAGAGACTGGGAATAAGATCTGGAACAGGAAGAAAGGGCACTTTTATACACAATTATCAACTTCAGGGGCAACGGATCCTCGGAAGTCAATGCCGAGACACGTGCTGTAGACCCCACTAGCACTGAATGCCTAAATCTGATCTGATGGGGTCTTCAATGTCTTACCAGAGTAGTGTAGAGTGTGCAGACCAATCCCATGGTTAACACTGCCCCCCAGAGGTTAAATCCAGTCACTGCAATGACACAAAATATTTAGAAAAGTGTCGAGAAAAGACCTTCAACCAATGACAACCAAATCAATGGACTTTAATTTTTTTTTTTTTTTTTAAAACGTCTGCTTAATAAAAAGAGGGGATTAACTGAAGGGTTTGACAATTTAAGAGATCAATATGAAAGTTGAACATAAAAGTAGCTAATGTTATGAAGACCTCACAAGTCTACAGATGGGCTGCAGTTCCCCAATCTGGAGATCCATAAAAATCTACAACTTGCAACAAATGCACATTAATCACAGCCCTGTATGGCTCCGAGATCTCCACCAGTGTAGTGGTGTCCAACCCTTTAAAAGTGGGACCCGTTTACTACGTATTGCAACTCTTGAACCCCTAAACTATCAAAACTCCTAAATAACCTCAGGATTCAACAGAGCACACGTTGAAAGCCTCTGTTCTAGTGAGAACTACTTTAAATCTGCTAGATCTAAAAGTATATAAAGTTCTTGTGATAAACCGACTAAAGTGAAATGGGGGTGGGAAGGATTTTTACAATGATCCAACTCCAGTTCTTGAGTGCCAGAGTTGCAAGCTACATACAGCAGTGCTACTCAATGTGTTACTGGTACCATCAGTACCGGCCCAACTGTGTCACCATGAGATTTACTGGGATTTCAAGTTCTGACTTCCCATAGAAATGCAAGATTATCGGGACCCGGTGCGTGACCCGGTATACATGCACTAGTGTTCGTCAGAAAAGAAGGGCTGGGTTAGAACCGCATGGCGATGTGGAGTTCAGTTGTCTGTGCAGCACAAGCGGCAGTGACAGGGTTAAGGACGGTTCTTGCAGAGCGGTTTCTTTTCCATTACGGGTAGAAAAAAAGGCAGTGCACTGCCTAGAAAAACAGGAGGAGGGTCACGGAAGCAAAAACAAGCTTTTATTTCATAAAAAGACCTGACAAAGGTCCCCTATAGCTGCAGCAGGTATCCACTAGCAGGATTTGAATGAATTGCTCCAAGACCAAAATTCACAATTTAACTACCAGGATTTCCTGGGTAGAAAAGCCTCAGGGTTCAAGAAAAAAAATCCAACTTTTCCCCCACTTTCATCAAGGGTAAGGAAAAACGGTCCGTGAGGTCCAGGAACAGCAGTTGTCAAAGAGATTTGTTCCCGAAACGCGTCAGAGTAGTTCTGTACCCCTCACTATCATGCAATAAAGTTCTTTTTTAATCGTTCCTGCTGGTTTGTAGCCCCCATTCTTCACAACTGCTGTGCTCCGTTCCTGGACCTCACGGACCGTTTTTCCTTTCCATTTCTGGCGTGATGCACGCATCCAACAAGGGTGAGCTGCTACATATGTGAGTACTTTACCTGTATTACTCCAGGACATTATCATATGCTTTGCACAGTCTGTCTCAATGAGTTGGTTGATATGACCATTATGGTATACATATAGGTCAGTCACTATCTCACAGAGACCCTCATACTGTCTAATTTCACTGTCATATAGGAGTTATTTATACAGGTTCTACATGAGTCTCACGTAGCTTTAATTATAGCTCTATTCCCCACTACGAGTGATTATCATAGTCAATTATTCACAAAAGTCCACTTGCTGCTGAGCCCTGACCATTGGGACTAGTTCCCTTCAACTTTGCTTTTTTCATCAAGGGTAATGCAATTACAACTTTTGAAAAAAAATGGTGGAAAGAGATGTGTCTATCCTGGCCTCCGGGTATACATTCTCTTTAGGATTAGATAAACCCTCGATGAATAATTTAACAACTGGTGAGGCTAAGGCATTGAAAAGTTTAAAAATGAATAAACAATTGGTCATTAAGAATGTGGACACGGGTGGGGCAGTGGTGGTGCAGCACAGGAGCGACTACCACGGGGAGGCTTGCGTCAACTCGGGGATACTCTCCTATGCTGTACTTCCCTCTAACCCCACCCGTTCATTCATGTCGGAGTTGAGGGAGCTCCTTGAAAAAGGAAAACATTTGTGGGTTCTAGATGCCAACGAGACTGAGTTCCTATACAATCCATTTCGAACCACGGCTGTGTTCCACCATCTCCCAAAGATCCATAAGACATTGGTCTCCCCTCCAGGGAGACCTATTGTCTCTAGTATTGGATCTTTGGGAGATGGTCTGTCGCGGTACGTGGACCACTATCTCCAACCCCTGGCGTTAGCTTTGCCGTCTAATATTTTAGATAGTGCCGATTTAATTAATCAACTAAAAAGTGTCTCTTGGAGACCAAACTTTGTCTGGTTGTCTATGGATGTCACATCACTATATACAATTATTGAACATGACCTGGGGATGGCAGCTTCGAGTTATTTTTTGGACTCTTCTAATTTAATCACCTGCACAGGGGAGTTTTATTTTGGACTCTATTCACTTTTTATTAACGCACAACTATTTTTTGTTTGATGGTGTATACTATCTCCAAACACGTGGAACGGCCATGGGAACCAGCTTTGCCCCATCCTATGCGAATTTATTCATGGGATGGTGGCAGTCGTTCCACGTGTTAGGAGATAGGAACTCATTTAGGGATCACATTATCTTTTATCGTCGATTTATCGACTATTTGATTTTCATTTGGGAGGGTGATATCACTACCAAGTTATCGTTAATAGATTTACTTAACAATAACGATTATGGTCTTAAATTCACATTCGCTTTTGATCACCAGCACCTTAAATATTTAGATTATTTTATGTTGATCTTTCTTTAAATATACACACGGATATCTTTAGAAAAGATAATTCACGAAACATCTTAGAGCCGACAGCTGCCACCCCAGAGCTCTTGTTAAAGGAATACCGAAGGGGCAGTTCATGAGAATAAAAAGAAACTGCTCTAAAGATGAAGACGTCCATAGACAATCAGATGAATTATTTAATAGATTTCTAGCCAGGGGTTATGAACCCCTTTACCTAAATAAGGCGCGGGGAGAAGAAGTGGAAGATATGGAAAGGAGTCAACTGTTAAAAAGGAAACCAAGAATGGTCTCCAAACAAGAGAGCCCATTATCTATCACTCAATTCAGTCGACAGGCTCAAGAAGTGAGACTCATCCTGGAGAAACATTGGAGTATCTTACGCCTTGATCCAATTTTGGGACGAGATCTACCCCAAAAAACGAAACTGGTTTTGAGAAAGGCTAAGACCATATCAAACTCTTTATCACCTAGTTTGTTTTCACTTTATGCAGATAAACAGAGATCCTTTACTAAAGGTTTATATAGATGTGGTTCTTGTAAGATTTGTGGTCTATTGTCTCCAACCAAAACCTTTGAGAGTACAAACACTAAGGCTGTGCTTAATATACGAAGTTTTATAAATTGTAAAACCACTTTTGTGATCTACCTTCTCACCTGTGGTTGTGGGAAACAGTATGTGGGCCGGACAACGAGGAATCTTAAGACACGCATCATGGAGCATGTCAGACTTATTCAAAACAAAGACCTCAATCATCTGTTGCCACTACACTGTACCCACTGTCCCAGAGGAGATGGTAAATTACTTAGGGTATGTGGGATTGAGTATGCTCCCTGTCATGTGAGAGGTGGGAATCGTATCAAGAGGATTTTGGATATTTACGTTAAAGACCAAGGTCCCTTTCGGGCTCAATACAGACTGGGACCTTGGCCATTTCCTCTGATCTTATCCCTCTTTACCTCTTTTCCCCCTTTATCCCCCCCTCCTCTCTTTCTGTACATAGGATATTTATATTTCTTATATATTTGATTCCTCTGACTCTGGTTAATATCCCTCTAACCAAATCAAGTACTCTGGGCACATTTAGATTTACATTAAATAAAGTAAACACTTTGCCTAAATATGTTTGGATTATCTACTTATGTATGAACCCAGTTTTCCTTTGGATTTAAAGATAATGTTTTTATGTTCGTTGTCATATTTCCATATCCTACTACATCTATGTACACTTCCTGCTTGTTCTCAATTATGCAGGACTGTCTTTAAATCAAATTACATCCGATTCAAATGATGTTATATTGCTTTGTTTATCTTGTACATTTTGACTTGTCTTTTTTGCATACCCCTGGGTTCTAACGTATACATCAGTATACATTGGGTTATCAGTATCCAAGTGAATAAATAAAGATTTCTAATCATTATGTTGCTGATGTATATTTTGGGATCTGGAGTGGGGTACACCTTGAGAAAGGGCATAGAGCCCGAAACGCGTGGTGGATACCTGCTGTAGCTATGGGGACCTTTGTCTGGTCTTTTTATGAAATAAAAGCTTGTTTTTGCTTCCGCGAGCCGCCTCCAGTTTTTCTAGACAGTGCACTGCCTTTTTTCTACCTGTTCCTGCTCCTTACATTGGTGGACTGTACGCTACTTATCCCTGCTGTGGAATACTTCCCTGGATCCTGGAATTCAAAACGTGAGTTATATTTGTGGGTTACCATAACCTTTATTCTCACTGTATGGGACAATGGTTGTACTATTATTCATCGGTGCTTGTGGCATTAAGTACTAGTCCCACAAACCCTACTAGGGTAACTTTATTGTACACTGCAGCTTATTGGGAGTTGTTGTTTTGCAGATGCTCAAATATTTAAAGGACTTGTCTAATCTGATGCACTGGCGTTCTACACATCTTTTCCATCGTGGTTTTACGGAGCCCCAGAGAAGATGGCACATGCCAGTCTTCCTCCTGCCTCTCGGAGAATGATGGCGAGGGTGCCCTGCCCGTTACACTGCCATTCTGTGAGGAGGACCTTACAACTCACAACAACATTACCTGCATTAAAGGCCAGCGCGGGTGCGTATAGGACGACTCCCATGTATATCACCTGCGGGAGAGATGAGGGAACACAGAAAACTTGGTTTCTTGCAGCGTTTAATCCGTCGGGGCGCGATCAGGGGACCCGCGGTAACACAAACATTCGCACATCTGTTCATCGCAGTATCTGAAGTCTCTTAAACAACACCAAGACACAATAAAGGCCCATCACCGATATCCACACGCTTCTTATGGCGTGCCAGTGAACAGATCACCGCGTACGGCAAAACAATGCAGTAGTTCAAATTACACCTATGGCCAAATCGCGGCCGCCGGTTCCCGAGAACTGCTGCTAAATATTGTTGTGGCTGGTGGTAATATTTGGGCTAAATACAGGTAATTGTTCTTTCTTTAGAGCAGCCGGGTGTGTCGAGACAGTAATAAGGATTTTTAGCTGATGCTGGGTATAGAAAGGTGTTGGGTTAGGGTATTTGAGGGTGGGAGAACATTTAGGATACTGGACCAACCAAGTGACAAAACCCAGGTAACCGTAAATAATTCCAACACTTTCCATCCTGAAAGTGGCCAGGGGATGTGTGGCCAGGGGATGTGTGGCCAGGGGATGTGTGGCCAGGGGATGTGTGGTCTCGTCTCGTCTGAAGACTCATACTCACCATCTGGAATATGAAGGTCAAAGTGCCGCAGATCCGCACAGCTTTATTGAACCGTAGCTCCAGGTACTGTGTGAAGAGAAAAGCAGGGACAGGCACGTCACAAAGAGAGGGGGCAGCAGGGACAGGCACGTCACAAAGAGAGGGAAGCAGGGACAGGCACGTCACAAAGAGAGGGAAGCAGGGACAGGCACGTCACAGAGAGAGGGAGGGGGCAGCAGGGACAGGCACGTCACAGAGAGAGAGGGTGCAGCAGGGACAGGCACGTCACAGAGAGAGAGGGGGCAGCAGGGACAGTACAGGCTACGTCACTAGAGAGGGGGGGCAGGCAGGACAGGCACGTCCCAGAGATTAGAGGGGAGGAAGGCTAGGGACAGGCATGGACGCTACAAGAGATGGAAGCTGGGAGCTCAGGCACGTCACACTTACATAAGCTATCAACGGAGGGAAGCACATGAGACAGGCACGTCCAGAGTAGGGGAGGGGGCACAGGGACAAGGCACGTCACAGAGAAGAGAGGTGCAGCAGTGACATGTCACGGTCACATAGAAGGGGGTGCAGCTAGGATCAGGCACGGTCAGCAGAGAGAGAGGGGGTCAGCAGGGACACAGCACTTCCAGAGAGAGAGAGGGGGAATCCTCGGGATCAGTGCACGTCATCAGAAGAGAGAGAAGCAGGGACCGGCACATTTCACAAAGAGAGGTGGCAAGCAGGACAGGCACCGTCACAAAGAGTAGGCAAGCAGGGACAGGCACGTCACGAGCGATGGGGAGGGGGGCAGCATGGTGACAGGAGCACGCACAGAGAGCGAGAGGGATGGGCTAAAGGCCGTTAAAGCGAGTAGAGGGGCACAGACGCTGCTCACAGAGAGAGAGGGGGAGCCATGGACAATACATGGCATCGTCTCTACAGAGTGAGAGGCGGGTAAGCATGGCCACAGGCTACGTTCACAGAGAGTAAGGGTGGTTAAGCAGGGTGTGAACAGGCAAGCATCACAAAGAGAGGGAAGTGGCAGGTATCAGGCTACGTGCAAAGAGAGGGGGTACAGTACGGCGCCTCATTTTTATTTTGGGGTCACCTTCATAGAAAAAAACTGTAATGGGGGTAAGCAGGCTACAAGGCAGGAACGTTCTATTAAATCATTGCTAACATTTAAAAAAAATAAATAACAACAAACTATTTGTAAACAGAAGTTAATTATTGCAAAATACGCTTAATTTGTTTACTAGTTTCTAATATACTCACAAAAATGGAAAATATAATTGTACCAGCGTCACGAAAATATAAAAATGATTTGTTCGTCTTTCCAGCAATAATCCCCAGGCCTCTACAGGAAATAAGACCAGGCCCTCCTCCAGCGGTCTCTCCCTGGCAGGATAATACCAGGCCCTCTCCAGGTCTCCTCTCCCTGGACAAAAATAATACCAGGCCAGGCCCTCCTCCAGTCAGGGGCTCTCCCTGCAGGAAATAATACCCAGGCCCTCCTCCAGCGTCTCTCCCTGCAGGAATAAATAATACACCCCAGGCCCTCCTCAGCGGTCTCTCCTGCAGAATACCCACACTGCGTTCTCCTGCAGGAATATACGCCAGGCCCTCCTACCCATTCGTCCTCTCCCTGCAGGAATAAACCGCAGGCACTCCTCCAGCGGCTCCCTCGCCCTGCTGGAAATAATACCCAGCTCCTCCTCCAGTCGTCCTCGTCCACTGCAAGGAACATTCCACGCCAGCCCTTCCTCCAGCGGTCTCATCCCGCAGGAAATAATACGCGGCAGGCCTCTCCTCCAGGCGGTCTCACTC
>CM071570.1:3671907-3974239 GCA_036426205.1 Ascaphus truei
TGTGTGTGTGTGTGTGTGTGTGTGTGTGTGTGTGTGTGTGTGTGTGTAGTTAGATCACAGCCTTATGAAGTAAATACTGGTGACCTTTCCCACAGACATACAGTACAGTATCAGCTGTGTCACACCTTGTAAGATCGCCAAGCGAGCCGGCTTACGGTACACACATACTGTGCCTTTGTGACCAATACTTTTTTTCTTTCCTTGTATAGCACGGTGTACACAGCACTGTACATACAAATTTGGCAGGCACAAGTCCCTGCCCCGTAGTGCTTGCAATCTAGGATTTTGGGGCCTGAGGCACAGGGAGATAAAGTGACTTGCTCAAGGAGCCGACACCGGGACAGGCTCCCCTGCTTCAGTCAGCGCCTTTACTCTCGGAGTCGCTCCTCCATCCTAACCCCTAAACCCCCCGGCTGTGAGGACATGTCCCTCCGCTGGCTGCATCTGCTCTCTCTGCATTCTTTGCCGTCTATAATGCCACTAGAATGGTGCACTACAAGTCCCATACAGAACCGTGTATGTATTTAAGGTCTTTATTTATATAGCGCCATTAATGTACATAGCGCGTCACAGTAGTAATACACTTGACAATCCTATAAATAACAAACAACTACAAATAACAGATCATGGGAATAAGAGCTTCAGACATGAAAGTAAGGCCTTGGCCATGTTTGGCGCTTGCTCGCTCTCGCTTGCTGCCGCTCGCTCTACCAGGAGCATTTTGCTGTCCTTACAGAGGAGACAGCAAGCGCTTGGGAGGCGGGTATCACTGTGTGTGTGTGTGTGTCACTTGGTAGCTGTCAGTGTGTGTGATGTCACTGGGGCAACATGTGTGTGTGTTGTGTGTGTGTGCGCGTGCGTGAGACTGTGTGTGTGTGGTGTGTGTTGTGTGGTGTGTGTGTGTGTGGTGTGTGTGGTGTGTGTACTATTATACTATATTTAAAATTAAAAAAACACAGACATGTGTGAGAAATCAATATTATTAACTTGGGCAACTTTGATAAATATATTCACGCACACACGCACACACACGTCGCACACCACAAAGCACACACACCAAGCACCAGCGCACACACACCCACACACACACACACGCATACCTAACATGCATGCATACACACACAGGCACTACACATGACACACACACCGCTCATCAACAACCACAACGCAACACACAACATGCACTACACAACCACACACATGCCCACAATTACACGCACACAACACACACCACATGCATACACAAATGCATAAACACACACACACACACACACACACAGCAATAAGCACACACAGGCAACCCACAACATGGCAACCCACACAACACAAACACCACAAAACGCACGCACGCACAAGCACGAACGCACATGGCACAAACAACACAAACACCCAAGCCAAACAAACACATACACAAGGACACACACACCAAACAACAAACACAGGAGAAATGATCGGGACAGAAGGGGACCCCCCCCCCCCCCCCCCCCCCCCCCCCCCCCCCCCCCCCCCCCCCCCCCCCCCCCCCCCCCCCCCCCCCCCCCCCCCCCCCCCCCCCCCCCCCCCCCCCCCCCCCCCCCCCCCCCCCCCCCCCCCCCCCCCCCCCCCGGGACCGGGCAGAAGGGGGACAGGGATCGGGCAGAAGGGGGGCAGGAATCGGGCAGAAGGGGGGCCGGAATCGGGCAGAAGGGGGACAGACCGTCAGGGGCGGGCGGGAGGGGCGCGTCACTTGCCGGGGGCGGGCCAGTGACGTCACGGAGCTGGTTCGCCCTCATTGGGCGAACCGCCTCACGTGACCGCCTGTCTCGCCGGCAAGCGGGGGAATTTTAAATTCCCCTAAGACCTGCGCTTCCGCAAGCGCGCGGAAGCGCAGGTGAGCCCCTACTAAAGCCGCTCTAATTGCGGCTGTAGGGGCTCAGTGCTGAGCGGGAGCGCACGTCAGCACGCTTCCGCAAGCACGCAGGGAACATGTCCGGGGCCTAACATTGCGGAAGAGGAGTCCCTGTTCCGAAGAGCTTACAATCTAATTGGTAGGAAGAACGTACAGAGATAGCAGGAGGGCGTTCTGGTAGTAAGTGCTTCTGCAGAAGGCCAAGCTTTATGAATCAGGTGTATAGTATTAGCCACGGTGCTACTCATATGCGCCTTTAAGCAAGTGTGCCGTAAGGTGGGTCTTAAAGGTGGAGAGGGTGCTAGTCGAGTATTGAGGGGACCATAAGAAGGCATGTAGATAACCCAGGGGTGCAGGAACTGGTCTGTGTGTGGGGGGCTGTACCTACAAAATACATTACCATAATGACTTATGACAACATGACTAGTCATATCTCAGGAGCTTCCCCCCTCCAAAAAAAGAGAGGAGACTGCAGCCTCAATCAACATCTTCAAAGTGTGTATTTAAAAAAGACGTGATATGAGATAAAATTCCATAGGTGTTGGACTTTGGATTGCAAGACCCTCAAAAACAGAGACCGAGTAATATACCGTAATGAAACTGTGCTAGCATGAAGCAGCAAGGGATGGGTTAAAGATTGAATGCAGACACAGGTTAGTTTGAAGAAGATCTGCGATATATCTTAGCAAGATCCAGGCAAATACAGATGCAGGCAGGAAGTGGGCAAAGTCTATAGACAATTGACCTTCCCTGAAGATTCAGAACTTCTGCAAACATGGTTACCTGACTAACCTAAAACTGCTCAACACATCAAAGACCGTCCGTCCCCATACACTAAGCCTCAGAAAGGAGATAACAGGAAAGTGCTGACAAGATACATACAGTCAGGGCGGGGGAGCATGAAATATACAGGAGTAAGACCGACGTAAGAATGGGATAGGGATACGGGTTTCTTCAGGTATATATACTGTACCAATGATCAAGGAGATAATTTTGTCTTGACATGGTGTTTGCTCTGCGTCCTCAGAGGCAACACTGTGCTGTTATTCTAATTGTGTGCTGTGCGATTAGACAATATTTACTTTGAGACACGTCTCCGTGTTAAACTGGCCTTCCAGGGCTGGTACTTTTTCCCCGGGGGTGAAGCACATTTCTAGTTGCGACCCCGCTCATGTTATAAAGCGATTTGTGGCGTCACCTATAGCAGAAAGTGTCTTTATGAAATGTTCTCTCTGTATACCCCTCTTACACGTTATCGTTGGGGTACTCGTTCACAACCTGACCCTCCATCACTGCGGTTAATAGTGAAGTGGCCGGTGAATGCCTGGAGGAATGTAATTACCCATCACAGCAAGAGGTTTAGGCCGAGTTCAGGGTGGCCGCTACGCGACGTGCGCGTCCGTCACAATTTCGGGTTGTTCGGTGGCGATTTTTCAAACTGAAAACCCCATCGGCGGCAAAAGACAGCGTTGACACTGCTACATTTTGCCGCCACAACCCAAAATTATATTTCGGGCTACAGTCGAGTCACGTGAGCTGGTTCAGCGAACCAGCTCCGTGACACGTTCGCCACGCTCCGGCCCCCAAACGCCGCAAGCCAACTCCTGCAGCTAAGTTACAGATCGCTGAGCTGGAGGAGCACGCGGTGGAGGCGCGCCCGGAAGCTCGCGGCCGTAGCATACACCCTTAACTCAGCCTTAGACTACGTCACGGCAGGGCAAAGTCTATATACGAGACAGAATCACAGGTTAGGGAGATTAAACAAATAGTTATTAAATAGGGGAAAGGTTGTGAAGTGCTGTAAAACAAAGCTCATGTTAGTTACGCAGAAAACACAATTGAAAGGTTTACGCCAAGTTACAGCTAAAAATCAAACAAGTTGTCTACAGCACCTGCCAAACTTTCACAATGCAAGCACTGAACCCCCAAACTACCCACGCTTCTCCCTACAGGAAAGTGCAGAGCTCAGAGTAAAAATAAGAACCAACCTGTCATTCATTGTGTAACAATCCTTTTCAAATACAACATCTAGATAATCTTTATAATGGGAGAAAAGAAAAATACCTGCTGTGTTGGATCACTATTTTCCACAATTGTTTAAATACTTTGTGGTGACAGTAACCCCCATTTCCAGAAGGAAACCCTTTGTGCGCTGGAGGGGCCGCGAGTGCCACGGCCCCCTCCGATCACGTGGCCGCTCAGACACCGATGACGGTGGGCGGGAGATGGGCGCCTCCTCCGCTCCCCCAGTTCAGATGGCTTCCGGTGCTGGAAAACGGGGCGCAAAACGGCTAATACAGACATTTTTTATATTTGAAAGTATTTTTTTTTTAAATATATTTAAAATGTTGCAGGTTACCGTCGACGGCAACACGTGACGAAACGCGTAGAGTGGGAGCCTCATCCAGAGCGGAGCATACAGCAGAGAAGTTGCAGGAAGATCCAGCCCTTACCGAGCGGCGAAACCGTAAGTGACGTCAGACGCCAGTGGGAACAGTGAAACAGCTGACCGGAGGCTGAGGCGGAGGAGTGGGGAACGCTGCGAGACGTTTCTTTCACTCAATATTGGGGCACTTCATCCTGAGGACCTGATCCACTCTGATGAAACCTGATCCACTCTGATGAAAACTGCACCACCCATCTGCCACTGACTGAGTCAACCCTGCCTATTTGACTCTTACATCTTGTAAGTTGTCAATTCATTAGAGCCAAGTCATTTGGAGGCTTTAATTTCCACGTTGCCATTCTGCTGCACTTAAATGTTTTTTTGTTTCTCCCCCATGCTCCCCTTGGATTTTGTGTGTTTTGCTGTTACTATGGGGGAAGAGTGAAGACTACCCCTTCCAGTGGGTTCCAGAGCAGGGGGTGAAACTGTATTTACTTATTACTATCACTTTCTCACTTATTTAAGTTTTCAATTAGTCACTTATTAACAGTGTCCACTTTTTATTTGTTTGCGCCTGTGTTCACTTTACCACTATACAATTGGACTTCGGAGTTCAAAGCAGTGAGAGGATTCCCAGAGGTGGGAATAGCATTTGGTCAGCGGGGAAAGGCGGGAGTACTAGGTCCGGAGATCAATGGCAGTCGTCCAGGCTAATATGAAATAAAAGAAAGGAGACACAATAGTATAATTGTGTGTGTGATCGGTATAGATAAAGGTGGTAATGCACTCACATTTAGAGTAGGAGGATCCAATGCGCACTCACATCCAGATATGAAATAAAAGAAAGGAGGAGAAAATCCTCTCCTTTCTTTTATTTCATATTATCTGGATGTGAGTGCGCATTGGATCCTCCTACTCTACGCCATCCCCAGTGGTTGAAGAACCCACTTATTACCCTCTGCTGCACCCATCAACTTCTGCTACACTTTATTCGGGACTATAAGTATCCTTATTTATATTCACAGTATTTTTTGCGCTCGTTTTCTTTTTTACCCAGTCCTCCGGGATGCCACTTGTCTGCCAGACCTGGTGGAGCCTTTCCCAGCAGGTGGCATTGAGATAGCCAGGGAGAGAGGTGGCAGGCTTGCGCACGTCCCTTAGCCATTTCAGATTTCCCGCTGACCCGGCTTTTCTCTGGTTGGTTGCTTGGAATTTTCCCACGTGTTGATTGGTTACTGAGTTTTGTGAATGAAACTCAGAATATTATAAGGATCTGTGAGACAATCAGATTGTAGTTCTCCGGTAGTAAGAGCGCAGACGGGCTTTTCAAAGTTGCTTCTGCGTGAATAGCAGAGCAACCGGCTTCGATTTCAAGCCAGAAAAGCCTGCCTGCCATTGACGAAGTCCAGCATTCTGCGGCCAAGTTCTCAGAAACGACTCTAGCGGACACAGCTGGGATTTTATGCCGATTTGAGTTCCAGGAGATTTGGAGTAACTCTCAGTCAGGAGGGACCAAGTTCTCAGAAGAGAACATAGCGGTGGAACTTCACGCCGATTTGGGCTCCAGAAGATTCCGGGCTGGGCTAAGTCCCGGTCAGAGTAAAACTCTTATTTATGGTTCCCTGCACCTAGGAAAGTCTAATTTCAACCCCAGTCCCAAAGCAAATGTGTAATTTTTTGTCTGTATTTTGTGTATCATTGTGTGTAAGCGAATTTGTGCGAATAAACTACAATTTATTTCATTACCTTGTTTTGCTCAATGTATGATCCTGGTAAAAAGGTGTAAATAACCTGGTCTCCTGTGACAGGAAGAGTTGCAGAACTGTTGGAGACATGTGAATGCGCTCACAAGTTATCTTTTTATCTCTTACATGCCTTTACAATTGAGCAGAAATGGTTACCGAGAACTAATTCCCAGGCGGCTTTCGCCCGTAATGCGATAGATATTCACACCCTGCTTGTGCCTTCCTGAAGCTGCTTGCCCAGACTTGATTTCGGAAATTTGTAAGCACTCAGTTAATGAGACAGGATTTTTTTTGGTTCCACGGTTGGGATTAAAGCATGAAAGGGAACATTTCTGTAATCCCATCAAAGTAATCCTATGCCTAGTGGAGACTTCTTGGGTAAAAAGAAATACTTTCCTGCCAGGGATGCAAATCCCTCACAAGACTAAAAGCAAGCCAATGGCAGGTATATGTTTAACCCTTTCCCTCACAGAAACCAAGAGGCCCAGCCATTCTTCCGGTTTCCCAATCTTGTGATCACTGCAGAGAACGTCATTAGGGCAGCCGAAGTGTTATGGGCGATTACAGAATTGTTTGTATGACAAATTTCGTAGACAGGGATCATCGGAAGGGTAGGTAGTTGTTTTTAACAACCTTAACATCAGTCTCTTATCTGGCAACTGAGGACATGCTTGTTACAAATAAAAAGTAAAAATGCATACCATATCCTTCCTCTAAAAGGGATCACAAACACGGAACATTTGGGGCAATTCGCCCTTTATCGAGCGTGATTACTTCGGTTTAAAAACGGGCGTCTTGCCTGCGAAGTACACACACACACACACACAGTTCCTTTTTTTTGTGTGAATATAATATATTTATATAGCTCAACCCCGTTATAACGCGATCCGTTACAACGAGAATCCGCTTATAACGCGATGCAAGCGTGGCTCCCAATTTTCGTATTTATGAATATTTTACAACACGATTATTGGCGTCTTAAATACTTTATTGTACAATGCATACAATTGTACATTATTTCTAATGCGATGTGATTGTTTGGACCCCAAGCACAGTGTTATAAGGGGGCGAGCTGTATATATGAATAAATATTGTTTATTTTTAAAACCTTGGTGTTTATGCGATTCCTGTGTCTGGTGGTGACCAGCCTCTCCCCGCCTGAACCCGGTACGGTTTTCTCTTTAAGCGTTTTCAATGTACAATTAATAGCGTGCCGTCCACTAGCTACAAGTCTTTTTTTTTCTTATACCAAACGATGGAGGGTGTGATGGAAGATAATGGAGCATTTTCTAACTGATCTGAAACAGCTTAAGAAAAAGAAATAAAAATTTAGGAATATCAAACACCGTTTTAGCCCATTAAACCTATGGCTGCCATTAACTCACTTGAGACCAAAATAGGATTATACAGTCACATACCGGGTCGACACTTCCCTCAAACTCCTAAATACATTTAAAAACTGCATATACTGGGGATGCGCATGCGCGGCTGGCTGGTGATGGACGCTTAGTCACTCAGCTCCACCAACCCCGGCATATTAACAAAAATATTTGAGACTAAAACCACCACAGAATAAAAAAATCGGACAGTACAGACTCGTAAATACACCCCGGTGAGCACATCAACCCAAACCCCGATGCAACGACGAGGCAGAAAGTCCGACGCAAGTCGGATGTCAGGGCGCTACTTCCCCGGACAAAGCAAGGTGGGGCCCGCGAGATGTCGGCGGTTTCGGACTCCGACTCTGCCCAGGATGCCGAGGGTCAAGAGCGACAGCTGCACAGTCAAAGCTCATTAAAAAAAAGAAATTTCCAGACTCCTAGTGGACTTGAAGTCGTTTTTTTAGGGGGGAAATGGAGGGGCTCCGGCATGACCTGATGCAAATTGGGGCCAGAACTAATGACTTAGAGGAACGCATGAGGTGAGCGCGCAACCCAGGAGGAAACAAATCCCGTGTACATCCCTAGAGCAGCGGGTGGCAGAACTGAGGCCCGACAGGAGGATGGAGAAAATAGGGACAGGGGAATAACTTACGTATAAGGGGATCCCGGAGGAGATCCCTGGACCGGGGCTCTGCTGACAACGCTGGATGGCTTCCATCCTGCGGATAAGACAGAAGCTGACCTAAGGATGGACAGGTGTCATAGAGCCCTGCGTTCCACCACTGGCTTCAAATCCCCCCAGAGATGTGATTCTTCTCCCTCCACTACTTCTCCATAAAGGAGGAGGTGGGTAAGATAGCTCGGGCAACCCCCCACATCACCTTTGAAGGGATCACCCTTACTGTATACCAAGACCTGTCCCCCCTTACGCTGGCTCGGAGAAGAGCGGTGGGCCACGTCACGCGGGCTCTAAGGGACAATGACATCAGGTACCGCTGGGCTTTCCCCTTTGCACTAGTGGCCCACAAAAAATGGCAGACCCCATGTCCTCAAACATCCGTCGGAGGGAGCAGCCTTCCTGAAAAAGATGGGGGTGCAGGAAATATAGCTGCCTCCTCGGAGGGGTCCCAGCAAGGCCCTAACGCGGACTCCCCAGCCAAGAAGGCAAGGTTCTCTTCCCCGAAGGAAAGGGCTCCAGCAGAAAAGATGGGGCGGGAAAAGCCCTTAACGCACAGAAGGGATCACAGAATGAACTGTTCTGGTTGCGCTTGTTGCGCCTCTGTTTTACCTCCCACTAAGTTAACGTCCCCTAAGTTGCCCAACGCCTCCCGGGAGAAATCCCACAGGAGGGGGTGCCCAAAGTCAGGAGGCCCCAAATGCGACCGTCAAGTTCAGCGAGCACACACTGATCGGAAGGACCCAAGATGCGCTCCCTTACTGGAGGACGGGAAGGCAAGAAGACGCGCGAAACCCTCCATGGCGGAGCACTCTTGGCGGGAAGGAATGCTCCGGCGGTGGGACCCGCCCAGGGAGCTGCCCACGACCAGCCCTCGCCCCTCAGCAAGCCCGCCTCCAATAGGAGGACACGCCCGGAGCGGTGACGTCAGGGCAGAGGATCTCGCAGAGCGGCAGCACGGAAGGCATCGTGCGCCGGAGGAGAGGCGCTGTGACGTCAGGAGGTCGGCGACGATCCGACGATGCGGAGCTCCTCGGCGGAGGCACGCAAGATCCGCCGCCGGGGAGCAGCCCCAACTCAGGGACTTGCGCAAAAGGGGACCCTGGCTAGGGTCGGGGCAAGCATGCAGACAGGGGGCAGAAGCCTCATAGTACACAGGTCCCTGGAGGGTAATTGGCCCCGCGAGGACAGGGACCTGGGGGGCCAAGTGAGACGTTCCTAAAGTACAGAGGGGGCAGAGTAGACTCGGAAGGGGGCTAAACCTTAGGAGACAAAGTAGCTGAGAGCGGGGGGAAAGTAGTTTAGCGAAGAGGGAGCTCAAGTTGAAAGTAGGGGTGGGAAAATAAGAATTAAAATAATAAAAAAAAAGGGGGGGGGGGGGGGAAACATAATAAAAAAATAAAAAAAATATATAATAATAAATAAAAAATAAAAATAAAAAAAACTGTACAATCATTCAACTGTTTAGAGACTGGAGGTTAGGTTTTAGTTAAGCATAACTGCCGGCGGGAGGGGGGGGTGTCCACCACTCCGCCTGCAGGTATGTGCATCCACTCCAGGAGATGGGGTAAGACCCACCACTTCCTGGCAAGACCCGGCTGCCCGTGGCTGGTTACAGCCACGGTGGGGGAAACCAGAGGGAGGAGGGCCAGAAAAAAAAGATCACAGCCGGCACTAACCCAAGGTCTGTTAGGACCAATACGGTTCCTGTTATCTGTATCTGTATGTGTGTTGTTTATCTGTTTCTTCTTCCCTCATGTTTCTCCTCCTGCCCCCTCCCCACCCCATCAGGCGTTATAACGGATCCCATTCGGAAAGCACAAACACAACGGTTCGCAAGCCCATCAGGACTGGGTAAGAGTAATTGCACCTATACACTCTATCTGCTCACACACTGGCCTCCATATGGCGGTACTTTCGTATCACAGAATGCTAAAGGTCTCAACAGTCCGCACAAGCGGAGGATCGCCTTCGCGGAGCTCAAGAGGCGAGGGGGAGGTGGTCTTTCTTCAGGAAACACTTCAGCTCTAGACATAGCCCTAAATTTATGGACTCACACTTCCGACAGTTTTTTCTAGCTTCAGGGAGGAAAAAAAAAAGAGGGGTAGCTATCTTATTCACAATCACATCAATTCCAGGTAGAAAGATCAAAAGGGACCCCGGGGTAGTACTCGTGTTAGTCGGGGCTAACAAACAGACTAGAATCACTTTGGCAGCATATATGCCGCCGAGTGAGGGTCAGACGGAGTTCTTTAAAACGCTTTTTTCCAAAGCTGCAACAGTGGGCCGAGGGCCATTGTACTAGGAGGGGACTTTAACACAGTACTCAACCCTAATGGTTGACCGTACGTCTTCCAACACAATCTATAAGAAATAAGTAATGCCGCACTCCTGAGGGCTCCGACAAACTGGTTATTTGATATTTGGAGAGAGCAACACCCAGGGTGAACGTACTACACCTCTCTATTCCCATCCCCATGACAGCTACAGTAGGATTGACCACTTCTTTGTGTCGGGCAGAATGGTTACCAATATCCGGCACAGGTACCATGATATAACCTGTCGGACCATGCTCAATTGAGCTCAATTTACTCAAATTGGGTTTGTCAGACCAGGAGCAAATTGGAAGCTAATGAGGTCAATCATTAAATTCCGGACTACAAAAAAAAGTCAAAACTGAGATGTCAGCCTATTTTAGGACAAACAGTGGTAGTGTGGTTTCACAAGCCATATTATGGGAGGCTCATAAAGCCACAATACGGGGGTTTTAATTAGCATCGCTGCAAGTAGAAAAAAGAAAAAGAGAGGCCAAATTAAACGCAGCTCTACAAAGGTTCCATAGCTCTCTACCCTACATAACCGGACAGGGTGAGGACACTCTTAAGGAGCTGAAGGATGTCAGATTGAACGGAACCTCCTCCTCACCTCCAGGGCCGAGAAGGACATGAGTTGGACACAGAGGAAATTTATGAAAAGCTAACAAACCGGACACTATGCTGGCCACCAGACTCCGAAACCGAAACCAAACTTTAATATTCAATCTATCAAAAAGTGGGGGCCATATTCCTCAAACCCTAAAGTGATAGTGGGAAGTTCGCGAATTTCTACACACAATTGTACATGGGAGAAGGTGGTTCACAATGCCAGAACAAGTAGTAAGCTACGGAAATTCCTGGCAGACGCGGCCTTACCACAATTATCCGGGCAGAGAGTGAGGCACTACAGAGCGACTTTACGAGGGAGGAATTAGAGGCGTAGTAAAAAACTTAAAAGCGTCAAAAGCCCCGGGCCCGGACGGGTTCTCCAACCTGTACTACAAAAATTTATCGGAGTTCGGGCTCCGCATATGCTCCAGTTATCAATGGAGTGCTAGCAGGAGAGGCCCTTCCCGCCAGATGCTCCAGGCGTCAATTTCAGTAATCCATAAAGAGGACAAAGATCCCATAGTTGCCAGAGTTATGGCCATACATTAATAAATCCAGATGTTAAAATCTACTCTAAATTGCTGGCCAACAGATTAAATGTCTCCTGCCGAGTGTTATCACCCGGATCAAGTTGGCTTCATTAGAAATAGACAAGGCGCCGATAACACTAGAAGGATTATTGATATCATAGAATAATAGGAGCCAGGGATCCGAAGTGTGGCCCTAAGCCTAATGCGGAAAACCTTCGACAGGATTGACTGGCCATACCTGGAGTCCACGCTTGGAGCATTTGGGTTCGGAGACATATTCCAACAGGCAGTCAAGGCTTTGTACAGGGCCCCAACAGCTAGGGTGGTCCACCCAGGGATACCCGTCTGATCTTTTCCCAATTAAAAGCGGCACGAGACAGGGTGCCCGCTTTCGCCCCTGCTCTTCGCCCTATGCATCGACCGCTAGCAGCGCAAATTCGGAACAACGCCGATATCTCTGGGATACAATCCACTCCCAGGAGCATAAAGTGGCTTGTATGCAGATGATATCATCCTAACCCTGTCTAAAACCTCTCGTCTCACACTACCTAACCTGTTTGAGCTTCTAGAGCGTTTGCCCAGATCTCAGGCTTCAAAATAATCAGTCCAAATCAGAGCGCTAAGCCTTAACATGCCGAGAGAGATGGAGAAGCTAGTAGAACTCAATTTCGGGTTCAGATGGTCCCTTCCTCCATGAGATACCTAGGAGTGCAGATCACAAAGCAGACAAGCTCCTTATATTCGGCTAACTATCCCAAACTGTTGAGGACTCTAAAGAAAGAGCTGCAGGACTGGAAGGCATATGGTATTTCCTGGCTAGGGAGGATCTATAGCGTCAAGATGAACATCCTTCCCCGCATTCTATACTTGTTTCAAACCCTCCCAATTCCCGGTAAGAGCGGATATTACAGGGCTCCAAAAATCCATATCTCAATTTATTTGGAACGGTAGAAAACCACGGATTAGAGTAAGACGATGCAGAAGGGTAAGGAAGCTGGTGGCCTAGCGTTGCCGATGTGTTATTTCCTACTACAAAGCGCACAATTGTGCCAAATACACAATGGCACGGGGACCCTGAGTTGCGGCGGTGGGTGGCACTGGAGAGGGAGGGTGTGCGCCCCGCTGGAACTCACGGACCTGATCTGGTACCCAGGAAACGGTGAGGGAGTTCTCATTCCGTTGACCTCGGTGCTCAACTCACTCTCGATCTGGGAGGCCGCCAAGTTAACAGCTCATTGACCTCCAAACATACTCTGATGGCACCTTGCATGGCAACCCAGACTTGCTCCGGGTCTGACAGACAGGGGCTTCACTCTCTGGCGTAGAGCGGGGGTTAGAGACGGCTGAAGACCTGGAGGTTAAAGGTAAGATCAAATCATCGAGAATTACAGTCAGAAACAGACATTCCTAACACGATTTTATGAAATACCTCCAGGTCAGGGCATACTATAACGCACACCCGGTGAGACACCGCTTATCTCGAATTTGTGAGACTCTGTGCGAGAGGGACAAGCAACGGGGACTGATCTCTGCCCTATACAGAGGTGGTGAATACGGACACGGACAGGACAGTTAGACCCCGGTTCATGACGCAATGGGAGGAGGATCTCCAGGGTACTCTAAGGACGAAGACTGGGCCGAGGTATTCAAAGCCGCGGCCACTAGCTCCATCTGTACAACATTGAAGGAGAACTCGTATAAGTATTACTTCGAGGTGGTACCCTCACACCAGTTAGACTGGCCAAATTCAAACAGGATCGTCCCGCTCTGCCCCAGGCGGTGCGGGAACTAGAGATCTGGTGCACATGCTGTGGTCTTGCCGAAAATATGCCGATCTGGACCCGATCCGAGATTGGCTACAGAGGATCTTTTTGGGGCTCAAAATCCGGCTGGACCCGTGGCTGTTTCTATTAGGTAAACCTACAAACGAGGTTTCTTCGGTCGGGTAACAAGCTGATCCACACTTGGCTACCGCTTCGCGTGCGAGACCCAGCATTGGGGAATCGAAACGCGATTCCTTCTAAGACAAAATTAGGAATAGAATCTGTTTCATTTGCCGAATGGAGAAGTTAACGAGCTTAGTTAACGACTCAGCCGATAATTCGAAAAAGTCTGGTCATTGTGGTTTGGCACAGACCGATATTCAGGGAAGTGAGTGAGCCACCATATGGCTTTGATAGACGGAAATGGGTTCTCCTTGGATGATGGACAGGAGCTACACAGGAACGGAAGGACAGTAGGGCTCCCCCAGGGCGATGTACTACCCCCCCAATCAGAACAGGTTGAGTAGAGAAGCAGATAGGGTGCAGAGCTCAAACAGGAATCCTCGAACGAGTTGACAATAGAACCGGCGCAGGTCGTCGGCTGACAAGTAGTCTGGGCTTCGTCTAGGCCGGCCCCTCCCCCTCCCCCCCCTTCCTCCCCTCCTCTCCCACCCTACTTTCCTTAATTTGTGGTTTGTCTGTCAAGGTCTTGTCCTGTGGGTCTCCCCAACGTACGTCCGTCATCTGTAGTTTGTCCTCGCAGTGGACGTGTATACTTGAATAATTACCATCGCATGTAACCTATTGATTGTATGCACTAATACACCAATAAAAACAAAGTTGAAAAAAAAAAAAAAAAACTGCATATACTGTAAATCTGAGACGTATTATATTATTCCTGGGACCAAGTATGATAGGCTCTTTAATGTAACCCCGATATGTTTTACTATGTCCCTATAGAAATATAATGTCACAAATTTCAATTCATGGATGGAGGGCAAGAATTATTTTGTGCAATATTTATGTCCTTTTTCCTGTGGTGATTGAGCAACGAGGCAAACGGCAGGAGAGCCGACTTACTCGCAGGGAAAGATACTGATTGAACAGTGTAATAGTATTATTTCACCTATGCCTACTTTTCCCACGGAGGGGTTTAGTAAAGACCTCTCGGTGCTGTCGGTATAATACCGGGAAACCCTCCCGGCCGGAAGCATGGTCTCCGTGTTTACAAAACGAGTGGCTGTTGGGGAGGACCTCCTGACCACTATCTGCACTATCCGGCAGTAAGTGATTGGATGTTGGAGTTAACCAGCATAATTCGCTGCTTGTGCCAGGCACAGACAACCCGAGGGATCTCCTGGACCATAAACGGTCAGACTGGGTGGAGGCATGGGTGCTCGGCGCACCTCCCAGGCATGTCCACCCACAGGAGTTCCGAAGATTGGAGAGCCACGTCCACCTTCCGATTTTCTGCCTCCAGTCCAAAACCCTGCCAACCCCCTCAGGCTCCTGCGACCTCCAGCAGGTTGTGGGACATAACCTAGGTATTCTTTGCACAATAAACAAGGTCCACCATTAAATTACGAGTTACTATAACCATCTGCGATTAAAAACAAAAATGTTGTTCTAGTTTGCCATGATTGATGAGCAGGCCAGGTGCCACAACCAGATTAAAAACAGGAGTTAACTCTTTCGCGATCGTCTGGCGTCTCGACCACATGACCCGTTGGCGTAGCGGACACGTGATCGCAAGCAGACCTAGAGAGACAAGAACGGAAGTGGGACACCCTCCCTACTTTCATTACAATACGTCTCACGGACACCCACTGAGACCACGAGCAAGAGCAAACACCGCAACAATAACTAATCACAAGTCCACCTATAAGTGGGACATGCATGAAGCATCCGAAGAGCAGCCTCTAAAGGTTAAAGAAGAATTCCTCCCCCCTCCAATCTTATTTCTTTTCTATATACATCACAGGGATATTTAAGAAAGTCAGGAAAAAAGGTTGAATATCTTACCGCACTCCATTTAGATAATTGCAGCGGGTGTTGTTTTTTTTTGTACGGTGCAGGCAGTTGTAGTGTCCGGGATCCCATTTGTGCCACGTAATTTAAACTTGGAGCTGGATATCTGAGGTTGCCGCACTGCTCTGATAAAGTCTTACACCTGACATTATAGCACAATAAACTGTTTGTTTGCAGGTTGCAAACGCACAACGCAACGTTTCGGGATTCTCCAACTCCCACCCCATTCAGGTAATGAAAATGTTGAGTGCTGCTGCTGTAATATTGACACAGTTGTGTTACATCACACTGTTGTACTTTATACAGTGCTCCCTTACGCAAGGTGTTTGGGTGCACAGGTACAGTACAGACTGGAAACCTCGGGTCACGGGAGGTGAACGGGCTCTCGAGATGCAAAGCAGAGAAGAAACTTGGCAGAGACCTTTAAAAAAAACTGATATTCTTTATTCCTCCTTAACCCCGGAAGATAAATAATACAACACGAGACTGGCAAATCCCAGCCACAGTGCCACTTAATCACACTCACCGCTGTGTAATGGAAGCGGCTTCTTAAAGAATCACTGATCGGGTTCAAGAAATGTCAACCCAGAAACGCTGGGTTTACAGCTTCGCGGATATTATGGTACCAAGCTTTTCACCTATAATATAAAAGCAGGACTGGGGTATTCTTTCCTTTTCCTTAAAAAAAGTAGCACCAGGAGTTTGCGAAAAAAAGCAATGGTGATCATCCGGATCACCGGACCAGTGTTTTCCACCCTCGTGACACAGCATGGAACGCGTTAAAAGATATTCTGACTCTGTGGAACCATTTGAAAATGTATAGCAAGGCCGCGTCCATGGAACGTTCGCGCGGCGTCACGCACGCCTGAAGCAGGAGAGATTTTTGTCCTGAAGGTAGACGCGATGGGGAGGCGTGTCGGGGGTGTGACGTCATGGAGAGGGTTCGCCCTCATTGGGCGAGCCGCTCACGTCACCCTGCCGTAGCGCTACAAAGACAATTTTTTTGTCTCCTCAAGCTCTGCTCTTGACGACGCTCACGTGCACACACACACACTATGCACAATCTCATTTGCCAAGCGTGACTCGTCGTGCGCTCGCCGCGTTCAGCATTGATGCGGCCTGAGGCCACGTCCAAGGTGGGAGGGCGCTCGAGCGCTGTGACATCAGCCACTGCGAAATTCCTGGCCAGCTAGTTGTGCGCTTAAGGATGCGTGCCGGGGGGTGCGGCTATGACATCACAGAGCCGGTTCGTTCTCATTGGGCGAACTGCTCACGTGACGTGCCAGAGAGCAGCTGAGCGCCGTGCTCTCACGTGCAGCGTGGACAACAATATACTTTAATTGTTGTGATCGCTCGCGAGCAAGCAATCAGCCTGGACGAGGCCTAAGGCTGCGTCCAGGGTGAGGAGACACGTGTGCGGCTTACGCTCGGCGTGTTTAAATACCTTTTGATGCAAGCGACCACAGTGGCACTTGGTGTGCGCGTTCTCGGGGCGGAGTGGTCCTCGGAGACAGTTACATTTGTTTTCCCGTCGCTATGGCACATCACGTGACCCGGTAAGAGCCAATGAGAGCACAGCAGTCACAACAACCAATCAGATGGAGCCGAGGATGCGACGTCACGCCCCACTCCAGTCTGACATCCCCCCCCCCCCGCTGTGGCCCCCCCCCCCCCCCCCCCCCCCCCCATTGCTCGAGCACGCAGTGAGCAGGACAGCAAATCACTCCTGCTCGGGCAGACTGTGACGTCGCGCCTCGTGAGCGCGCGTCTCCGCACCCTGGCCGCAGCCTAAGATGCAGAACCCCAACTCACATATCCTATATTTTATGAAAACAAAAGAAAAAACAGCGCAAAACCTCAGTGTAGTATTAAAAATATATTGAATATGTGACAGCAGGTGAGTATCTCACGTACATCAAATTAGATCATTAAAGCATGGCATGTTATGGACACATCGGCACATCAGCACTGCACCAGCACACGACAATCAGACCGAACGATGAGGCAGGTCTCTCTCTCAGGGAGCCGTCTCTGGAACCTCAGCTGATGTATAGGCCGCCAGGTAGGGAAGAGATGTTCGCTTCAATCTGGAACAGCTCGTTTACTCGCTGGATGCGTGTATCAGACTCACGGCAGACCTCTGATGACGTCACCAAAGTTCCGTCGCGTCTTTAACCGGAAGAAGCTGGTTTAAAGTGTCCGCAAGGATTTTCACTCGTAATGAACAAATGTCCATAAAACAATCAAATTAGCACTGGAACGCACATTCACGCATCCAGCGAGATACTCACCTGCTGTCACATTTTCAATATATTTTTAATACTACACTATGAGGTTTTGCGCTGTTTTTTCTTTTGTTTTCATTTAGTGTTTGTGGTGCCAGTCCATGAAATATAGCAGCAGCAGCAGCAGCAGCAGCAGCAACCTCTCCGTATACTACACTGAATATCAGGTTTTTTCATTTAATGTTTGTAACAGCACCCAATTGGTTTTAAGTAGATTTTATATATTTTAGTTATTGCGCATAAAGCTGTTTATTTAATCACATACGCAATCACTATATCGCTGTCTTGAGCGCGGTATCTTTCACTTTTTTGTTATCTCCTATATTGTATGTTTAATCCTATAGTGTCAGCTGGCATACAGCACTTTGCTGAGATATCACACAAGATATAGAGGGAAGAATACAAATTAAGTGCTTAACAAATACAAGTAAACATTAAAGGAAATAACAGTCCCTGCCCTGAAGAACTTACAATCTAATGGGTGTATTGTGGGACATGCAGAGATAGAAATAGTTGGAAGTGCAAATCGTATAAAGTGTCACAAGTGCGTATGCTGGGGGTTATGAAGTCACCTTACCCTTGTAAATGTGACTTCTCAGGTGGGTCTTGAAGATGGGGAGAGGGGGGCATTGGACACGTGGGATGCAGATAAGACAGGTTTAAGAAATGTGGAGGAGGAGAGCAGGGACTAGTGAGCTATGAGAGCACAGATAATAGGAGTGACAAGCCTAATTTATTTATCAAATGTTTTACCAGGAAGTGATACATTGAGAGATACCTCTCGTTTTCCAGTATGTCCTGAGCACAGTTATGATAACAATACATGGTTACATTAAATGAGCAGGGTAATACATTATATATGAAGACATTGCATTAACAGTTAAAGAGAATATAAATTATAGGCGTATGTAAAAGTTACAGAACACATTAAAAATATACAGTATGAGACAGCTTTAGTTTAGAATGAACTTAGACTGGTGGCGGAAGTGAGAGTCTCCGGTAGACTGTTCCAGTTTTGGGGTGCACGGTAAGAAAAGGAAGAGCGGCCGGATACTTTGCTGAACCTTGGGACCATGAACAGTCTTTTGGAGTTATAGCTCAGTTGATAAGTGCTGCGTGTGGTAGGGGCGAGGAGCTTGTTCAGATAGATGGGTAGCTTGCCCAGAAAGTATTTGACAGCAAGACAGGAAAAATGAACTTTGCGCATTTGCACAAGTGATAGAAAATCTAGTTGTTTGAGCATTTTGCAGTAGTGTGTTGTAGTTACATTGGAGGACAAAGCGGCATATTGAATTGTATAGGATGTCTAGTTTGCCAAGGTGAGTTTTGGGGTGCTGTACCATATACTATGTCCCCATAGTCTATAATTGGCATTAGCATCTGCTGTGCGATGCACTTTCTGACCAGGAGACTTGGGGAGGATTTGTTCCAATAAATTACACCTAGTTTGCATAGGTTTTAGATGTCAGAGTATCAATGTGCAACACAATTTTAAAAGGAAGTCAAACCATAAGCCCAGATATTTAAAACTAGCGACAGGGGCAAGGATGCTGTTAGAGTTGGTTTTGATCTGTAGCTCCGTCATTAGCTCCTGTCCTTGAGGGACAGGGTGAGAACTTTGAAGATGCGATGTGATGCTACAGGATTTAGGGGTCAATCAGGGTGCGATCGGGGACTCTCTGGCTGCACACTTCAAAGAATCAGCCAATTAATGAGAAGCCATTCTGAAAGGGTTAATATTTGGTTCATAGCTTAACATCTGTACCAAGACTTTTCAAATGTGAAACATTCAATGCAGAGCGCAAAAGCCGAGAGGCCGCAGAGACGAAATCCAAAAAATGTGCGTAGCCTGCTAATGAATAAAGACATACACCCTGAGGTTAACAATAAATCATTTTAAATTCTCCGGAAGCATGGGGTCCCCGGAGCTAAAATTAAGGAGGTTCAGCTCCAAAGACCCTCTGATTCAACAGTAGATAAAAAAAATTTGATTCACAAAAAATCTGCCACCTTGGATTGCCTCCTTAATACGCCCAATCATAAACTACCCAAAAAGGACTTTGAAAATAAAATCTGGCATGTGCTCTCCATGGAGAAGCTCACAAGCTTCCCAACAGGTCGCTGCTCGAGTTATACCAGAGTCATGGACCCCTGGGTCAGATTTCTCCATGATCCACCAATAGAGACACAGCCTTAGCATACTGTAAGGCTGACCTTGGGTATCACCAGCTATGGCCCCCAGTGTGAATAGATCCCAGGACAAAGCAATGTGACATTAGTCATGACACCAAACACCAGCATAGAAGAGAGTCAGACCGACCCCCACAACAAGACTCGACAAGGTATGTACACCCACAGCTGCATTATTCCCATACCCCCCATCCCAATAATCCCTCCCAAATGTTACAAGGCAATTAGACAATTGTTATATCAGACCACAAAGTGTGTCAGTATGTGACAGTGTATCTCCCTCTCCCCATAAAATGTATGGGGTAATGTCTGCATTTTAAAAAGGTGGTGTATCCCCACGTATCTGTATTCTGTACCCCATTTGAAAACCGTTTTCTTATTTGTGCACAAAGTTAAAAAAAAAAAAAAAAAAGTAGTGATCTTTCCCAAACTTAGATAAAATGGTTTATTTGGTGTCACATGGCTCATGCAGACAAATCTGAGAAACATATTTTTTTGCTAAATCAATAATTTTGTTGCAGTCACATGACTAAATATGCTCAAATCTAACCCCAATCCTGTTTGCCAACACAAAAATGGTTTGAAAGTCTGATTGCAGCAATGTGAAAGTTTCACAGGCCACTCAAGAACCATCTACCCTTTGCACCCCAAGGCTTCCAGCAATCATTATTTACTTTAACTCCTCGACAATCAGGTCACCTACACTTCATTACACTGGGTTCTCTTCAGCGCTGGAAAGACCTGTACCTTTAAGGGTAGGAATCCGTTCTCTTTATCCACAATACTACAATTTCTGAGGCAGGCGTCAGAGCGCTCCTTTAAAAGGACACTGCAGCCCCTTATCTCGCCGCCGAGCCACTCTCTACCAAGACATTATGTTTTGACGGAGGACAGTAAACGAAATCTTAATAAGCTAATAAAAACGGCACCTTTCCTTATACTGTACGTAAATCCTTCACAGCCACAATAAAAAGAAACTACAGATGTAGCCGGGGTCATAGCTCCCGCTGCCGCGTTACGGCGAGATATTCTTTGAATCTGCGTTATCACTGCCATTGAATCCTATAGAAAATGTGAGATACTCTGCATTATAACGCGATATTCTGCGTTATGAATGGGTGCAATAACCCGCGATACATCTGTAGGCAAAAACCCAAGATTGCACTTTGTATGTTTCTCTAGAAATTGATTAGAAAACGGCATTTTTAGGAGCCTCCCAATGGGAAAATGTTTGCCGGTCGCGTGCTCTTTACCCTTAGCCCAGGGGCTCTCAACTTCAGGTCCCAAGCCCTCCTCCCCCCCCCCCCCCCCCAACAGTTCAGTTTTTAGGATGTCCCTGCTTCAGCAAAGGTGGTGCAGTCTTCGACTGAGCCTCTGGTTGATCCACCTGTGCTGAAGCAGGGATATCCTGAAAAGTCTGACAAATCTAAGCGCCGATGCTCGTTCCATGTGGTTTTCCTAGAATACAAAGCGGTGTCACGACATTCTCCCGCCACCCACACCACCTTATCCCATCATGCCACGGGTATACTGAACATAATGATTGCGAGCAGCGACACGCAAAGGAGCACCGTGTGGCGGTGTCACTTTAAGCTGACACTTGAGCATTAAAGCAGAACCTCCCCAGATACCTATATGAGATTAACCCATACGTTAATACCTTGCACGATGAGCTCGCCCTGCCCCCACCCCGTGTTAAAATACACGAGTTGCTGATTCGACAGCTTTTGTGGTCACCATGGTAACCCCTTGACCTACAAATCTGCTTTGAGTGGCAACTATGCCGGGCATTTATCTTACCCTGCTTCAGCACAGGTGGCTCAGTCCCTGCTTCAGCGTAGGGACTTTGAGCGACAGCTGGAGTGGCTGTGTCATTGCTGACCCTGCTTTCCTCATGGCATGCCGGCAGCAGGAAGCCCATGTACACACCATCATTGTGTGGTTACCCGTGGCGAGCCGACAGTTAGAATCACTGTATGAGGAAGCTGCCTCCAGCGCAGACTCAGAACAATGTTATAGCCACAGCACACAGGTGAAGCACAGGAGAGAAGAGGAGAGAAGAGGAGGCCTGGCACGGCATGCAGGGGACATTATGCCACATATTGGCTTCCTTACTGGGGTCTGGGACAGGGAATGAGGGGCAAGAGAACAGGAAGGCAGAATCTGCAATTATTGGTAAAAGCCAATCATCTTTGCTGGACTCGCTTATCTAAAAAGAGCAACCTTTATTCTGCAGTAATACGCCCTATTAGTTTACATTGAGCATGCTGCAAAGTGGGCTGTCTCATCTTTAAATTACCATGTGGACTTTCTTCTTGTTGGGAAATTAGAGCCTTGAGGAGATGTGCAATAAGCCTGTGCCCTTTGCCTCACACTTGGAGCATGAACCCTGGCAGGAAGAACAGCTCAGGGGCAAACGTACAGCAGCACGTGTGTTATACACAGAGGAAGCATGTTACAGTATCTCTCCGTGCCGCCGAGCACGGGAGGGCCCCGCAACACCACGGGAGGGCAGATTCTGGCACACAAGCGGTTAAAAGAAAAAAGGCACACGTTAAACAGCGTGATCACATGGGCCTTTAATAAGTGCCGCCCGCTTAGTGTGTAGTAATGTTTCATGGGATAAAGAGGATTGATGCCTTACAACAACATACATTTTCAAATGATTTCAACCCAAGATTTCCAGGGTAACCACATGCATGTCAGGGTTTCACTAGCTTTATGAAATGTCATCTGTAACAATCTGCTATACAGAGGCAAATTCCCAACAGACATTTGCAGATTAGCAGTGGTGAACCACAAGTATATCATAATAAGCACGTATGAAGCAAACAAAATATATATCAATAAGAATTATTTGTTAACAACACCATCTTGCACATTGCGAGAACGGGATTGCGGCATCACGGTCCTCCTCATCCTTTCTTGCTTGGATTGCAAGCTCTTAGGGGTAGGGACTCGTTTTCCTATTGTTACTTATGGCAGAAGGGTTTATTCCCATTATGTGTTATATTATTATGTCACGTGTATTACCGCTGTGAAGCGCTGTGTATATGGATGGTGCTATATAAAGATACATACATCCCGTTCAGCGCGATACTGGTTCGCAGAACTATCTCCCTTACAAAAAACGAGCGTAAAACCAGTGGGGTCCGTACTGGGTCAGAGATGTGGCGGATCCGTCATGCGCACGCATGGAGTAAAATGAGGCAATGCTTCTGTATGAAGAATTTCTGCTGCGCCAATTTGCATCACAAGCAACTGTACCAAACTGGAGTTATTTGACCTTCTGGCATCCGATGCTGTTCACTTCTGCAAAGAGGTCAACGCCAAATCAGACCTGGTGCACAACGGACGCAAAACTGGTCTTTCTGCACGCAAACTTTCATTCAACGCATTATAACTCTGATCCGAAAAAACTGCTCAACAATGACTCTTATAATCACTCGCCTTTCTGAATATGAATACACATTCCACCTGTCTGCTGCATGCACATGTACTTTGTGGTCATCCTTACACCTGCCCTGATATATTCTGCATACATGTGCATGAACACATGACCTGTATGTGTTCTGAGATCTGCAGCATGTCACCCACATGACCTGTGTGTGTCCTGAGATCTGCTGCACGTCACATACATGACCTGTGTATCCTGAGATGTGCTGTATGTTACACATATGACCTTTGTCCCGAGATGTGCTCCAGGTTACATATGACCTGTGTGTCCTGAGATCTGCTGCATGTTACATACATGACCTGTGTGAACCTGAGATCTGCTGCATATTACATACATGATCTATCTGTGTGTCCCTGCACATGCTCTGAGCACAGTGACATAGGACAGTGCTGGCAGCACGCGCTGCCTCATCACACACGCGGTACCTGCACGTGGAGCTGCAGCCAATCAGCGCCCGGGCCGGATGCTGCGCGTGCCGCCGGCGGGTGCTCGCGCTCCGGTTCCTCGCCGGCTGAGGGTTACACACACCCCGGGTTTCCCCGTGCTCCGGCCACACTGCTGTACCGCCGCGTGTTCCCCCAAGGACAGCAGTGCGCGAGGAGAAAGATCTTCCCACAACAGCGGCTGACACGCGCCCCGCCTCCGCGAGCACAGGAAGGCGGGGCGCACGTCACCTGGCACAACCAATCACAGCCTCGGTCCGGGGTGACGAGGTGGTTGCCGGGAGCAGCAAGGCTACTGCGCATGCAGGAAGCCACAGACCGCCATCTTTGTTATGGAGGGTGAAACGCTGATGCGTTGCCTAGCAACGTGCAGGCTGCAGCGCGCGCTCCATGTTGACAGGCGGAAGTCAATGGCAGTGTGATGCAGTAACAATATGAGAGCTGTATCCAGCACCAGGAAACCAGGGGCTGTACAATCACATATACTAGATATATGGGTGCTCTAATGTGTTGTAGGTGCAGAATGATCAGCAGGTGCTGGTTTCACTTCAGTTTTAATTAGTGTAGCCACACCATCTATGGCTACTAATCTGCCGTACTCCTGGCCCTGTACAAGCAGGTGCCAGTAGTCAATATGGGGTTTCCCCCCTCCTTGGTGCTGCACTTGAGTGACAGTGGGAGGCGGTGACATCAGGCCTGGGCATGACCAATCATGGGATGGATCTGGTGCCCTCCTCCTGGCTATACTTAAGGGCAGTTACCGCCCCAAATTCGTTAGTGCCATTGACCTGTAGTGAATGTTGAGGGACAATCTTTCAGTGAGTTGCTGCGTTGGGCAGAACCCTGCCATGTACTGGGCTGTACAGAGCAGACAGTAAACCGTTCCTGTTATTATACCTCCGGCCTGGTGTGTGATCTTACTAGGGGGAGAGGTAATCAGTTCTACCGTGGGAGATCATTTTCAGTTCATGGAGGCGCTGCACTGGGAAAGATATGTAGGTTATGAAGGCCAGAAGCCTAGTCCAGTGTCCCCACTACCATCAGCGGACGACTCAGCCCTCCTGTTACCAGCAGGTATGCATCACAGACGTAGTAATGGCCCCAAATCTCCCACCAGGTGGGGAAAACACTGGTACATTAGTATATAATCAACCAACGTTTCTGTTCCACCCGGGACCTTCATCAGGGCTTCCATATAATACCCTGAATTTAAAACTTACCTGAAAGCAGTGCCTGCTAATCATTATAAATATGGGGGATCGACACAAACAAAGAGTACTAAGATTGTAAGCTCCTGGGCAGGGATTTCCTTTCCTATTGTCTGACTTTGCTGTGGGTATTGTATTATGATGCCCTGTACTGTATTGCCTTTGTAAAGCACTGTGTACATTGGGCACGATATAAATAAAGATATACATAAATATAAGTATGTTTTGCACTGTTCATTTCGCTGCAGTGTAATGGGGAATCCTGCAACAGCATTTTGGAAATAGGAAAGTGTCTGGTGCATATTTCTCTTTTTTAGAGTTAAAGAAAAAATGAGAACTCAAATGGAGGAGACAGTACTGAGGTGAGAAGATCATACAGGGTTCCGTGACCCCGAGGAGAAAGAGGGCTCACAACAAAAGAGGGAAGAGAGGAGGCATTAAAGCCTTCAAAGAGACAAACACACTTCATTTTAAAGCGGCAATCCAAGAAGTTTTTTTTGCATTATTTTTACAAAGGTTGGAAGCAGGGGGTATCCGGAGCGAAACCCCATTAATTTCCGACCGGTAACCCTTTGCTTCCGGAGATACTTACCTCCGTAGGGAGTGTTGGTAGGCGCAGGGTTCACCTTATGATAGAGCTTCCAAGCTCCCGCGCCCTGCGGGCCAAGAGGAAGCCACGACATCATTCGCTGCGGCTTCCTATTGGCCCACATGATGTGGGTGCTTTAAACTTGCAGTAGATATCAGCACCCCCTTCGGAGGTATCTCGGGAAGCAGGAGGTACATGGAGAGGAAATGAACAATGTTAAGGTCCGGAGATTCCCTGCTTCATTACTGTAAAAAAATAGAATAAAAAAGGCTTGGATTGCTCATTTAAGTCAGGAACAGGAACATGTACTAAACAGTGCACCAACCAATAAGGTAAATACCTTCAATACATATAAAGACATCAGTACATTCTCACAAAATCTTAAAATAGAAATAAAGAAGAAAATAACACCACAGTCTGTTCAAGGTTCATCCACACGCCATTTAAGAAAAGATCCATCTTTTATTCTAACTAATTAGAGGGAGGCTATATCGAGACCTTCAATAAATCTGTTCAGGAAGATATTGAAAAATTGGACAAGAAAAATAATAAAAAATGACCGGAAAATCTGAGTAAAAGGGAATGGGTAGCATTAAAGGAATTGACAAAAAACAAATACTAATTATACCTGCTGTGCACTAAAGAAAATAACCTAGTTAACCATTGAAAAAACGTATCAATACATTTTTCAGACGTTGTGACGGTGAATGGGGTTAACTAGGCTCGTCAATAAAGGTCATGCCCACTTGGTTAGCCCTGACCCGTGTGTTAGGGTCTTAGAGTGTCAGCTCTGGGACCCAGGTGTCGAAAATGTATTACTGAGACTGTGTGCAAATTATGCGACATTAAAGATCTATTTGTCTTTTGCCTTTACTGGGGTGCTGGGATCGGGAGATTTCTAGGCTGCAAGTTTCAGGGTGGGTTTTTCGGAGAAAGTCTTTACGGAATGTGGCTATGTATCGGGGTTCCAAAGTTATGGGGCACCCCAACGATGTATCCGGGAATCAAGTGAGATTCTCGGATACAGCCAAGCACATTACGCCGCCAAACTCGGAATCTGAAAGCATTATTACGACTCACTGCCAGGATCCCAGCTGCAGCATCATCCAGACAAGGTAAATGGGTATGAAGGGGTTAAACTATATCTGTGGCTATACAGGGGTCCCACAGGGGTCCCTAGTATAACAGGGGTTCCCCAACATAGCAGAAATACCCAGATGTATACCCAAGTACACTGAACCTAGTGTAGGGGTTCAGGAGCAGATCCACCTAGGATATAAAGCCGAGCAGGTTTTACAGTGTCTAAAAGTTTAAATGTATTTTTCCATGTGTGCCAAGAATGAGGCTGGCAATGTAGGGGATATATACACTCTCTCCATCCCTGACACCAGAATAAGGACTCATAACTTTTAGCATACAGAACACAGGACACGATATATTTTATTAAATGGGTTCAGTTTAAAACGTATATAAATTGTTAACCTGTATATAAACTGAGGGATTTTTTAAGTCCTGGATTCCGGACAGCCCAGATGGTGACCAAGCTTGGTGCCTCTGTGTCTGTGCGGAGTCCGTACTTGAAAGCCTCAGGGATGCCAAGGTGTTAGAACAGGGGGGATACTGCAGTCATACTTGAGTACCCACATCCTGGGCTAAAACAAGGCTATCCGGCAACCATTTGCCCAACCCCAGACTCTGTGGAGTCTGGACAGTGGGTGAGCTCAGTATGCAAAGAGGCAGAGGTGCCGTTTGGTGCATGCCCCTTTGGCAGACTGAGAAAAGGTGCCCTCCCGGCATTACAACACGGCAAATTGGTGACTGGCTGGCAAGAGAATTCCCACGCTCTGATAGGCTGTAGATGTTTTTGAATGGAAGTCAGAAACCCATAAGAATCCTTGCAGCCAATCAGGAGCGCAGATTCCAAGCGTCAAACCAACAGCAGCAAATTCAAAGATGCTTAGAACTGAATAGACGCGAGCCGGCTTCAGATATTTTCAAGTCAGAAAAGTTTCTAAGACACGCTTTTTAGAACGGTCGCGGTCGGCATTGCATGCCGAAAACAGTTCCAGGACTTTTGCGAGTAACTACCGGTCATTGGAAAGTGCTCTTAAATGTTCATCTTAAGGAATTTCGTTCCGAAAATGGATTTATTTGTTAGCCCCATTCCCAGTAAGTGTGTTAACCTTGAATTGTGTAACTTTGTGTGTTTGTCTTCTACAAGAAATAAATTACCATTTATTTTACCATCTTGTTTTGCTCAATCAATGATCCCGGTTATAAAAAGGTGTTAAGAAACCTGGCCTCCCGTGACAGGCGTTAGGGTAACACATACAGATGCAGCGGCCGTTATTGAAATACTTCACGCGGTGTATACCTCGAAATACCCATGTCATGGTGCGGGATTTCTTCCAACCGTACCGCCTTAAGACGCGAGTGTGACGATGCGCGGAACACGCCCCCCTGCGGCGTGTTCCCGCCTTACTTGTTGAATTTCTGATCGCCGCCCTCTAGCGGCGAGTCAAGATTATCTGATGTCTGTCTGTGTCCTGAACTCTTCCCTGCTTCCGCAGAGGCCGCGCCTCTGTTCCGCCCCTGCCTTGTCTTCTCTACAGGAGGTGACTTCAAGCATACTGAAGCAAGCGACGCCATCTTGCTTTCTGGCAAATCCTGCCCTCTTTCTCCTGACAGGAAGTAAGCCTCACTCTGACTCACATTGCTATCAGCTGCCGCTGCCCTTTAAATAAGTCAGTTGCTACCTGCCCTGATTCCTGCAAGTACTCTCATCAATTGCTGTTCCTGCCTGGACGTCCTTGGGACCTTAACTCACCTCCTATGTATTCTCGGATGACTGGAACTTACTCTTGCTAGTACTGAGGTTAGTTTACCGTGCGTGTAGTGTAGAACCTGCTGATTAGGGTTTACCTTGACTTGGTAGCAGGCTTACAATACTTTGGCCAAAGCCTTCAACTAAAGAACCCTTACTTTGAACTTAGTAGTTGCTGCACTCTTCTGCTACTGGCACTTTGCCTTTAAGGAGGCTGGACGTCCTCCAAGGAGCATTTCTATTGTGACCTTGTGTTCTGGACACTTTCCTCCCCTGCTCCTCACTAGTGGCAAAACCTCACCCGCAGTGGTGCCTGAGAACACACGCTTCCCTGCTCTGCTGCCAGAGCATGTGTACACATACAGCTGGGCCAGTCATGTCTCTGAGCTTGGCTCCGCACCTCCAGACGCGCCGCGCATTCTCCTCCGCGTGGCGCGCTCACGTGACTACGTGCGCCGTTCCCCAGCTGCGCGACAACTTCTCCTATATCGTGTCTCCTGCAGCTTCCCCACCTCGCTATTGGGTCCCTTCCTTTCCCTCGGCTTGGGTGTAGGAGCAAAAGCGTGACAGCGAGTGCAGGCGAGTGTATGAAATGGCATTTTAGTGTTCTGGCTTTTAAACACCTGAAACTGGCACAGTAGCACAGTAGCACAGTACAAAGAAACCGCGATAAACACGTGTGGCTGGGGCAATTGGTGGCAGGAATGCCGCTTGGAGTACAGCAGCGCACACGAAAATGGCGTCGTGATTTGTTCGAATAACGGAGGTTGCATCTGTATGCAAATAAGATCCTAAAGACCCGTTAGCCTAACACCGCAGATCCGCGAAACTCCCTTAAGTTAAGCATAGGGAAATAACGTTACGAAAAATAGGTCCCACCAAAATATTATTTCTGTCAGTCTCCTATAATAACAAAGGGATGTAAAAAGTGATACCCTAATACAGCGGTGCGCAAAGTAGGGGTCGGGAGAATTTCCATGGGGGGCGTGGCGGCTACATAGGTCCCACACTCTCCCCCAAGGCACTTAAATTAAGTGCAGGTTTTCAAATTGGAGCGGAGCGCTGGGTGACTCAGGATTATGAAAAAGAAAAATAAATGCAATAGTGCAGATGGTATAACAATGATAGTCTGAATAAAAATGTTCTCTGTAATAGTTGTACTCACAGATTGTACTATCAAATATAAGCGTATCAGAGACCCTTCTCTCTCTGATGGGAGCCCTTTAATGGATACCCCTCAGAGTGGTGTCTTGATACAGGAAGCTTGTAGTATGGATGGTCAATTATTCTCCCAGGGGTATGTGAAAGTAAAAGAGAGAACGCACAATAGAGTAGTATAGTCTAAATTGTATTAGCAGCAATCGATTAGTATATGTATAATACACTCACATTTTGTAATAAAATAATGTTCGAGGGAGAGGACAGCTGTGGATGGAGAACGCCGGTTTTTCCAGGAGCGGCGGAGCCCTTCCGCATACGTCACGGATACCCTCGTCACGTCCTGTGTTGTCTTGGGTCAGGGCGGAAGAGGCTGCCTGGTGTGTCCGTCTCCTGATGGTTTGCCAGCAGTTGTCTCCCGATCTCCTCAGCGCAATCACCTCCCACAGCGGATCGATTCTACGCGTTTCGCTGTGGCTTCTTCAGGAATCAAATTTTACTTAAATTAAGTGCTGGGGGGACCGCGAGAGGCCTCTGCAGCTTGACTTACCTGATCTTCGGCAATGCGTCGCCATGGTAACCGTCATCAAAGGACGCCGCAGGGTCACGTGACGTCACGTTGCCATGGTGACGTGACGTTACATGACCCCGTGACGTCATTTGATGCCGGAGCCGAGGAGGAGAGGGGGCGCAAGGCAGAAGGTAAGGAGGCAGGGGGGGCGCAAATTAAAAAGTTTGCGCACCCCTGCCCTAATATATTATTTTGGAATGTTTTCCATTGAAATAGTTATGTGTCAGACCAAGGTACATATTAACAATTTTATACCATTCAGAAACACATCGAGGTAGGGTTGCCAGGTGGCTTCTCCAAAAATACTGAACACAATGGTGAAAGGTGCGACACACTCAAGACACACACCATGGTCCCTCCCTCAGGATCCTGACACCTCCTCCTGATTGGCTGCATTATCCAACAACAGCCAATCAGAATGGAGGAAGCTGCACAGCACCCTAGCAACAGCCTGCTCTCTCTCCCTGCTCGGGAAATCCTGCAGGCCCCCCAAGCCAGTCAGGTCACTATGTCCAGAGAGGTAATACAGGACACATACATGCCCAGTATTACCTCTAATTTATTACTGGATAGAGTGTCCAAATACAGGACAGTCCGGTTCAATACTGGACACCTGGCAACCCTATCAAGGGGTACATCTGTTAAAGTATAATTTAAGTTATTTACTGGTGCATCTGGAATAGGAAGAATTTCATGTGATAAAAGGAGCCCTGCAGTTCGCAGTAAGAAAAAGACTCTCTCTTTTTAGAGATAATGGGGTCAGTCGATAGGAAGTCTCCAGATTTCTTCTGCATACCTCCTAGAATTCAAGATATTGCCAAGGAAGAAAGAGTCTGTAGTACTAAGGTGCCCAAGGACAAGGCAATGTGTCACATATTGAAGGTTCTGCTACAGAACAGAATAATACAATACAAAGGGTACCCCGTCACAAAAAAAACGTCTGAAATTCACGTAGTCAAGAAGATGTCAGGCAGGTTCATGGTTATTTTGGACATACTGTAAGGAATGGGTTTCTTCATGTAGCACCTCAACCCCCGACCAACAGAATGGGGGCCACACCAAAACAGTCCCAAAGTGTGTTTGTGAGGCTCAGCGGTTTTACCTTCAATCTCAGGGTGCTGGAAATCCATGCAGGGCTGGTGTGGTGAACAAATAAAAAGATAGAGGGCGCCAGGAACTTTTGTTGACCTTTATTAGAACAACAACAACTTCAGGTCAGCAACACAACAGGTTTTCAAGCGTTCCATAGACACTTGCATTCAGGTTTCCTCAACCATGAGGTTTGTAGGCAGATCAGCTCTTTTGCAAGACTTTTTCTACTGCCTAGGACAGAACTGGAACCTTCTTCGTAGCAGTCCTACCCAGATCTCCTTCATAATCCCTTCGGTGAGAACCTACTCACTACTGTGGCAGGATTCCTTACTAGTGCTGTGTCTCTAGGGCCCCTGTACTGGGAGACTTTCCCTAAGTCAGAAAACAAGAAACATTGCCTTACCCTGTTACTGTAACAGACGTGCTCGCCACAAACCGGGACCGGACCGCGGGGCTGAGGTGGGGATGTGAATACACCGACCTTAGACCACGAAGCCGGTTCTGGATTGCGCAGTTCATAGTCATTCGTAGCAGGGTCAGGGTTGGAGAATGTAGAGTAATCCTTAGACAAGCCAGGGTCGGAGACGTCAGGGTAATCGATATGCAGGCTGGAGTTTGGCAACAAGGAATCAGGTATGCAGCGCTTGAGCGTAACAGCTGCACTGCGGGAATGGCCTTTGCGCGAGGAGCGGGAGCGGCCCATAAGGAAGGCCTCTGCAAGGCAGGAATGCAGCAGGCCTCAGGAATCAGGAAACGTAAGGTTAGCGCTGGGAATCCAGCGCTTCAGCACAGGATCCAGGACACAGCCTCTGCAATGGAGATATACTGCAGGCCCCAGGAACCAGCCCTCTGCAAGGAGAGAAGGCAGCAGGCCTCAGGGAACAGGCAAGGCTGGCGCTGGGGATCCAGCGCTTCAGCACAGGTACCAGGAAGCAGACCTCTGCCAGGGTTGAATGCAGGAGGTCTCAGGAACAGGATAGAGTGACACGGGGGATACTGCGCTTCAGCACAGGAAGCAGACCTCTGCAGCAGGTCCCAGGAACAAGGTAAGAGCAGCACTGGGGAACCAGTGCTTCAGCACAGGAAGCAGACCTTTGCAGCAGGTCTCAGGAACACGGCAAGAGTAGCACTGGGGTTCCAGCGCTTCAGCACAGGAAGCAGACCTCTGCAGCAGGTCCCAGGAACAAGGCCAAGGCGGAAATGTGTGGCAAACACTGTTACATCCAAGTAAACTTGGATTATGCTCGGCCAGGAGTCAGAGAAAGAGGCCAGTATAAGAAAGGCAGATAGCCAATCCCAAGTAGGGGTGTGTGGGAATTATTCCAAAGCCAGAGCAGAGAGACAGAGCAGCATGATTGCAAACACAGGGGAAAGTGCTTGCAATTACAAGGGGAGGTTTGTTTGAGAGCACACCAGCTCTGCAAGAGTGAGCTCCCGCCAAACCCAGGAATGGATTCCTCACAGTTACAGGGCTAGGAGAGCCCTGAGATCTCCTCAGCGCGGGAAGATAATGTGATCTGATAAAAATACCCAGGGTGCATTTTGATGTCCCACTCCCCAAACACAGTTTTATTCTTATACATTTAGCGGTGTTTCCCCCAGCCTCTGGGAGATTCCTCGACTACCAGGTGTATAGTGGTGATGAGTACCTGTTGCTCACAGAAGGTCTAAGGTCCCGCCGATGTTATTGGGGAAACAGGACAGGCTTTAGGGGTGACAGCTGTCTCCCCTTCATTCTTTGGTCAGCGCCTCCATCTGCCGCAGGCTCCAGGAGAGCTGATAGCAGTCTCTGCGGAAGAACTCTCTCATACTCCCCCTGATAGACTGCAAACTCAGGCGGGAGTATATTTTGTAACAGGAACAGTCTTGATTCTCTCCAACAAGAATACAGCATATAGTCAGCAACTGCATTCACTATCACTGGACTCCAGCCTTAGGATGGTCCGTGGACTCAAACTCCCAGGCATGGGCCCCAGAGGTCAGTCCTAGCTCTTCCCCTACTCCCTGATGGAGCAGGGGGTATGGTCCTCACTCCCACTCTCTTAAGGGAGGGGATAGATGGTGACAGAGTCGTGCACACCTCTCCTGTGGGACCAGTCTCTCTCAAAGGGAGAGACAACTGACTACATTTAGGAAGTGCAGCCCCTTAAGTCGCTGGGGGAGGGTCCAAGGTCTGAGCCCATGATTGGGCAGAACACAGGCCTTGCCCCACCCCCTGTCACTCAAGGGAGCTGCTCACTACTGGGGAAACCCGGATGGTGCATAAGGCTGCGTCCATAGGACTGCAGCCGTGCTGAGGACCGGGTGCTTTCCCTGGACTTGGTCCGTGCGCCATCCGGGGGCGTGTCTGGGGGGGGGGGGGGCTGTGACGTCACGGAGCTGGTTCGCCCTCATTGGGCGAACCGCTCATGTGACCGACCCTGCGCTCCCTTGAGCGCTTGAAACTAAAATTTGTATAAGACCTACGCTTCCGCGCGCTTGCGGAAGCGTGCGGGAGCCCCTGCTAAAGCCGCTCTCATTGCGGCTGCAGGGGCTCACTGGTAAGTGAGAGCGCGCCTCAGCACGGGTCAACACCTAAGCGCTGACCATGCCCGAGGCCTAACACTGCTTGCACTGTACCAGGACTTACATGTTAGGCAGGGCAGGGTAGTAGCCAAAACCAGACATGGCTACATAATTCTGAAGGCGCTCTTAAATTACAGAAGATACAACTAAAGTCAATCAATGCGTACTCCATATCCAAGGGAATAAAAATGCTTGTGGGGTCTTGTGGAGTAGAAGTGTTTCAATAAATACAGTATATGCAATGTGTTTTTGGAGGTGAAGATAACAATTTTACTATCACAAATATATAAGTATTAAGCCTTTTACCAATCAATGGTACCCGTTTATGCAAAGGAGTACAACTGTGTCTGTGATCCCGTGTAAGTGTGATCGGTCCAATATCCATACTTATCAGCAAAGAAATATAAATAGGATTGATACTAAGCTTCATATTTTTTGAGATGGTCTTTCCCCTTACACAGGCGGAGATATAAAAATATCAGAATATCTAGAGGAATGTGGTCTGCCTAACGTACCTCAGGGGTTTAAATGCTAAAATAACTGAACCAAAAATAAAAGAAGAGGTCAAAACTTTAAAATCAGCAAAAAACCTGGGCCCTGACCAAAATGTTGTACAAAAAATATACAGTATTAACCTACTTACTCCAACTTTGGTCAAAATGTTTAATTCCTTCTTGGAAGGCAACCATATTCCACAACAAATAGCTAGAGCAAACATCACGGTCATCATACGAAGGGTTAAATATCCACTGAGATGGGGAAGCTGCAGACGAGTATCTCTTCTAAACTCAGACTTAAACATGTATAGCAAAATTCTAGCGAATGGACTTACACCAAGTTGGATTAATAAATGAACTCCAGGCCTCTGATAATACGAGGAAAAGTATGAGCAATATCAATCACGTCAACTCTAAAAAGATTAAGACTATCCTTCCAAGTCGAGGTGCCAAAAAGGCTTTTGATGGGATTACTTGGTACTAGATGAGCTTGGATCTGAGGGATCATATCCCACGGGTATTCAGACCTTACTTAGAAACACGACTGCTACATTAACACTATTGTGACGGGAACTAGACGAGATAAGAATCTCTGATGGAGCTCAGGGCTGCCCTTTGCCCTAACTTCTGTTAGCCCTCTTCATCGAATGCTTAGCATGCATGATAAGTAATAACCCCAACATAATGAGCATAAAAATGTGTCCAGTAACATCCCTATTTGCGGGTCGTTTAATCCGAACACTGACTAACCTCTAGACCACTCTACCTAACTTCCATGCTGTCAAAGACAATTTTGGCATGCTTTCAGGGTGTAAGCTCAACAGTGATAAATCAGAGACCCTATATAGAGTATCTCTTTACCAAAATATGAAATAAAAGGTGCTACATCCTAACTTTAATTATAAGTGGAAAGTGATCTCAAATCTCGGGAGATCCACTTAACCCAAAAATACCAGAGGTTATATAGACATAACAATCCCAAACTCTTTGCCCAAATTAACAAATACACATTCCTTGAATAACTTTCAAATCTCATGATTGGGTTGCATTTGCTCAATAAAAATTAACATTCTAACCAGAATACTGTATTATTTCCAAACTCTCCCAATCCTGGTCTCAAGCCAGTCACAATATTAAAAGATATCCAGAATTTATTTTATTTTTAAATTTATATGGATGTATAAAAGGCCTGGAGTGGCTAGATCTATTCTACACTCATCAAAATCGAGAGGAGGCTCGGCAGACCTCGAGCTAAGAAGATACTACCTAGCCTCATCTAATCAGTTCACCTTTCCTGTCTTGCCTTCAAATACTTTCTGGGCAAGCTACCCGTCTATCTGAACAAGCTCCTCACCCCTACCACATGCAGCACTTATCATCTGAGATCAGACTCCAAAAAACTGTTCATGGTCCCAAGGCTCAACAAAGTATCCGGCCGCTCCTCCTTCTCTTACCGTGCACCCCAAAACTGGAACAACCTACCAGAGACTCTCACATCCACCACCAGTCTACGTTCTTTCAAATCTAAGGCTGTCTCACATTTTAATCTGGTCTGTAACTGTTTCATACGCCCATAATATATATTTTAACTGTGCATGCAATGTCTTGTATATAATGTATACCCTGTTCATTTATGTAACTGTATTATTTGTCTTAACTCTGTGCCCAGGACATACTTGAAAACGAGAGGTAACTCTCAATATATAACTTCCTGGTAAAATATTTTATAAATTAATAAACTAAATAAATAATCAGACAGATCAAGTACTGGCACCTAGAAAAGGGACTTAAATGATGGGTGGATATAGAATCAACTTTGTCTTATCCCGTGGCATTACCAGCCCTGCTTAGGCAGACTAGGGAGAGTTCCTCTCACCCAAAGGTTCTTTCTCCAGTTTTAGATTTTACATAAAAACATAGAAAAATTATCCTTTCAAATATAAACTATTATCTTCGTGATGGCGAGGGGGTAACCAGGCCATCAATAAAGGTATTATGCTAGGCTGGATACCTCTGAGCCATATTGGTTGATTTAGAATGCCAGCTCTTGAACCCAGTGCGGTACATGAAATGTATACGGTTGTATTGCAATAAAGAATTTATGTGTGTTTTACCTTTCCAGGAGTGCTAACCAGTGGAGATTCAGAGGCTATGAGTTTCAAGGGGGGTTTTGTGGCAAAAGTGTTGTTGGATTGTGTCTAGGTAGAAGGGGTCCAGAGTTGCTGGCCACCCCAAAAATGTATCTGGGAATCAGGTCAAATTCCCGGGTACATATAGACACACCACTCCGGTCAAGATCCTCCCTGGAAAGCAGTTGCTCGACTCACCGCCAGGTTTCCCTGCTACAGCACAGACCAGAAAGGTAAATGGGGGCATAGGGATATGTCTATCCTGGGTACAGTCAGGGGTCCCTCTATACCTGGTGTCCCCCAGTATATGCCCCGATCACCAGAACCAGGTATAGAGGTTCTGGGGGGCTCCAACCATCGATAAGGTTGCGAGGCAGATTTCATGTCTAAGTCCAAATTTCCTATGTATTTAGAAAAGTAACTCTGGGATTGAACCTAAGCATTATTTCGTTCACCTTTTAAAACATTTTCTTATAGGAAGGTATAGGAGCTCTGAAACGGAACGTGCTCATTTTTTCAGTCAAACCTAGTAAAAGACGGACTTAGAAGAAATTGTGAAATAATTTTTATTAATAATTAATAATATTGTGTATAATTTTATATGTTTTATGCCCTGTATATGAGCTGGGAATTTCTAAGTCCGTGATTCCAAGAGACCATTTGGCTACCAAGCTGGTGCCACTAAGTCTGCTCAGGTCCCGTACTTGAAAGCCTCAGAGATTGCCAAGGTGTGAAAGCTATTTGGGCGGAGGAGTTAGCCTTATCCTAGGCTGAATGGAAGTCATTGGACTACCATTGGCCCAGCCCAGACCTTGAGAAGCCGAACTCCGTGGGTGGCTTCTGACTGACAAGTGGCAGAGGTGCCAAGTTGATGCATGCCCTTGTCAGAATCCAAATCTATGCCTGCCCGGCTTCAGGAGACTGGCAAGTTTCTGATAGGCTGTTCGGAATTCTCCCATGCTCGGGATTGGCTGTAGTATTTTGTGAATGGAGGCAAAATTCTATAAGAAAGCCAGCAGCCAATCCGGTGTTGAGATTCTCTAAGATTTTGAGCGCCAAGACAGCAGCGGGAAATTCGAATCCGTGAAAAGATGCTCCAAGAGAAATAGCAACGAGCCAGCTTCAGAAATTTCAAGGCAAAATATTTTCTATGTCCCACTTTCCAGCGGCCAAGTTCTCAGTATTGAACGTAGCGGTCGTGGCTGGGATTGAAGCCGATTTGAGTTCCAGGATGTTTTGGACTTGCTCGCGGTCAAGTTATTTCAAGGCTCCAGAGCTCGTACAGCGGCGGTGTGTAGAAATTCATGCTGATTTGAGTTCTAGGACACTTCGGGCTAAGTCCCGGTCAACTGCAAACTTTGTTTTATGGACTGTAGAAGCTACTGTAGGAAAGTCTATTTTTTTCCCTCAGTCCCCCAGTAAGTGTGTCTTTTCTCTTGTATTTTGTAATCCACTGTGTGTACGTCTGTTTCAACTAAATAAATGACAATTTGTTTTACCAACTTGTTTTTGTCACGGGAGACCAGGTTTATCAACACCTTTTATCCCGGGATCATATGATTGAGCAAAACAAGGAGGTAAAATAAATTGTAATTTATTTCAGGATAAGACATACACACAATGTAACACAATTTACACGGTTAATACACCACAACCCTCCACCCACTGGGTTCCCTGCAATGCCATGCAGGCCCTGTACCGGACATAAGTCTCCCTGTGATACCTCTCCCCTGTCCGGAACATGCCCCGGTACGCTTCTGAGGTGAGAGAATACTGGTTGAGCAACAAAGCCTTTACATGGCTATAATCATCGCCATCCTTGGGAGGAATAGCATGCAGAGTCTCTTTGGCCACACTGGACAATAAGGGGTTTAGTTGCAAAACCCAGTCACGTTGGGGCACCCTGTACCTTCGACACTTAGTCTCAAAGTCTCTTAAGAACCCGTCAATCCTGTCGGTGCCATCAACAAATTTGTTAAAACTGTGGTGATCCTCTCGGGGGACGTCTTGCTTCCCATTGATTAGGTAGGAGTGGGGGGATGCTGTTCCATGGAGGCTGCAAGCATCCAAATCCGCTCATCTGCAGTAGCCTTCTCTCCCCATAAGGCAAGAAGTGTGGTAATGCCAGGGGTGGCAGGTTCGGTTGCCCCGGAGACTACCTCTGCCGCACTCCCAATCAGTCCTCCACCATTATCCCGGTGGTCGCCCACTCCCTCCCCATGTCCTTCCACCACCGGGGCTGGAATAACCTCATGTGCCCCGGGATGATTTGTGACCCCTGCAGCTGAGGGGCCATTACACTCTCGTATAGTAATACTGGCTTTGGGAAATTCCAAGTCCTCCTCCAGCTGTGTCTTTGACCGACCGTCTTTCGGAAAACCATAGCTCGCACACCAGTCCACAATCCTGGCTCGGTCCCATGACCAGTACCGTTCAGATTGCTTGTCCATGTTCCCCCGCAGGCACTAAGCTAGGTGACAAAGAGAACCTGTGTTTTCCGTGCCTTGTGAAATGTGTGTAGGTTACCACTTGTTTTGGGGGCTCGCAATCTTCGAGTTTCCTTCTATGTTATAAGACCCCGCAAGGTTTTATAATATAGGCTCAATTGATCCCACCTCTGCCACGAGATAAAATAAGCCTGTCACGGGAAACCAGGTTTATTAATAACTTTTATACCGGGATCATATGATTGAGCAAAACAAGGAGGTAAAATAAATTTTAATTTATTTCAGGAAAAGACACATAATTACACGGTTAACACACTTACTTGGGATGAGGCTAATTAAATACTATTTCCTAGAACGAATTGTTAACAAAGTCTGCAGGAGCACTTTCCAGTGAACGTGAGTTACTCACAAAAGTCCTGGAACTGTTTTCGGCATGTAATGCCAGACGCGACCACTACGTTCCATTTTCAGAACTTGGCCCCTGAAAAGTGGGACTTAGAAAATGTCTTGAGTCGAAAATCCTTGAAGCCGGCTCGCATCTATTTGTTACAGAGCATCTTTTTCAGTTCTTGAATTTGTTGCTGATGGTTTGGCACTTGGAATCTGCCATCCTGATTGGCTGCAAGGTTTCTTATAGGTTTTGGAGTCCCATTGACAAAACACTCTAGCCAATCAGCGCGTGGGAATTTCACTGCTAGCCAATCACCGATGTGCCGGTCTCCCGAAGCCGGGTGGCACTGAATTCAAGTCTGCCAAGGGGCATGCACCAACCTGGCACCTCTGCCTCTTAGCATATTGAGTCCCCCTATGTCCCTGGCTCCACAGAGTCTGGGGTTGGGAAAATGGTTGCCGGAAAGCCCTTTGTTCGCCCAGGACGGAGGTGTCATGCCTGTATGCCCGCAGACCTGGCAAGACCCCAGTACCGAGGTGGGAATGGTATTACTCCACACACCCACAGCAGTGGGAGAAAGCCCGGAGTGTGGTATAGCATTGCTGGGCCTGTAGAGAGAGTGGTTAATGATACTTGCAACTTCTGCTGGAGTAAGAGTAAGAATGGTCGTGTCCGTGTGCCAATGTTCAGGGGTCCAGAGAATAGAGTCGTCAGGGTACAAAGCCAGGTCCGAGGAATCCAGAGAGCAGCAAGGTAGAGTTCGAAGCAAGGTTCAAGAGGTACAGAGAGCAGGGTAGTCCAGGCAAGAAGGGGTCAAAGCCAGGGAATTCCAAAGTAGACACAGGAGCAGGATACAGCAGGGACACAGAGGGAGCACAGCATAGGTCAGCACACACAGGGAAACAGGAACTATGCAGAGCGACGATAGAGAGGACAGACAGGGGTTATAAAGGGAAACACACCAATAGGAGAGAGGGGAGGAGCAGAGAGAGAAGTGGGAGACAACGGAGATAGGACAGGGGGAGTAGAGGAGGAGGCAGAAGGGGCAGTCGGGAATGACCAGTAGGGACTGTGAGGAGGAGTCGGGAACATGTCCGGCCCTATAAAAGGAGCGTGTGCGCGCGTCCTCTGTAAGTTGAAGGTGCGCGCGCACAGGCTATGACAGGGAGATGGCACGGAGGCACCGAGAGGAGGAGCCGGTAGGACGGCGGGACCCAGACGAGCGTATGTGCGCGCCCTCCGCAAGCTGAGGAAGCGTGTGCACTGGCAGCGTCACCAGGTGCGCGGAGCGCCGCGCTGCGGGCACCCCGACGGAGGGAGGCAAAGGAGCGGACGGAGCCGCCAAAGAAGGTAAGGTACTGGCCGCGGGAAACACGGGTGTCTGGGAGCAGGGGACGTCAGTGCAGGAACTCGAGGACCGTGCGGGGCAAGCGCTGAGGCAGTGGGGTAGAAGGAACAGGACAGGAGTGGGAAAGAGGAGAGGGATTGGAAGGAGATGGGACAGAGGGAGAGACAGAAGGGGATGGAATCCCCTGAACCGTCACAGGAGGTACTCAAATATAACTGCAGTATCCCGCCTGTTCTAACACCTTGGCATCCCTGAGGCTTTCAAGTCCGGACTCCGCATACTGTAGGCTCAGAGGCACCAAGCTTGGTAGCCATCTGATCCCTCGGAACCCAGGACTTGGAAATCCCACAGTTCATTGACAGATTCCTAGTACATCTGTGTATTAAACATGCCTCTTTAATAAAATGTACACTTCCCTATATCTTCTGTGCTAAAAATGTGTAAGTTCCCGTTCTGGTGTCAGGGATGGAATAAGGGGATATACTACTGACCCTTATTAGCCTCCTCCTTGCCATACTCTAGACATGACTTAAAGGGGCCTATGCAGAGAGCAGCGCTATTTCGAAATTCGCCATTTTTTGGAGAAAATCGCGCAGAAAGCAGCAGAAAATGGCGAGTTCCGAAAAACGCGCCAATTTTTCTTTTCTAGTTATAAAACTCGCCTCGCGGCTGGCGAGAACCTCAATCTCGCCAGTTTTAAAAATATCCGTATGCAGAGAGGCGCGAACGGCATCTAGCGGCTGTTCGCGCCAATAAAATGGCGCGATTGTCTCAGTTTTAACTCGCCAGAAAAAACTGCCGCTCGCGGCCATTGCAAAGGGAAAAAAAAAGCCGCGAATTTGTTTTAACACATTTCTGAAGCGCGCATCTCGCCAATTTAAACTCGCCACACGCATCCATGTTAAACATAGCAGAATTCGCACTTTTCTGCATATGGAGATTAAAACTCTCCAAAAAAGCTACTTTTTAATAAATTCGCCAATTTTAAAATTCGCTGCTCTCTGCATAGGCCCCAAAATCTTTTACACACAGAAAATCACCCACAGATTTATCCTATAGCTGGGGTTATCCCTTGAACCCCCAGACTAGAATCAGGGTACCTGGGCATCCTCCTTTATACTAGGGACCCCCTGTATGTTGCAGGTATACATTAACCCCTTCATGCCCCATTTACCTTGTCTGGATCATGCTACAGTCGGAATCCTGGTGGTGAGTCGCAAGAACGTTTTCAGGGTAGGAGTTTGCCCGGAGCAATTTGCTTTGATATATCCCAGAATCTCACTTGATTCCCGGATACATCGTTGGGGTGTCCTGCAACTTTGGAACCCCGATACATAGCCACATTCTGTGAAGAATTTCTCCAGCAAACCCACCCTGAAACTTACAGCCTAGAAATCTCCTGGTCCCAGCATCACGAGAAAGAAAGGCAAAACAAAGAAAAATCGTTAATGTCGCATAATTTGGACACAGTCACAGTAATGCATTTCCGACATCTAAGTCCAAGAGCTGACACTCTAGGACCTCAAAACATGGATCAGGGGTAACCAAGTGGGCTTAATCTTTATTAGTGAGCCTGGTTACCCCTTCACCGTCACAGTTTTGCTCAATGTTATGATCCCGGTTAAAAAGGTGTAAATGCCAGGTCTCCCGTGACAATCTTCCCCATCTAAATTGACACCCCCCTTTGGAAACCCGGACTTTCCCCCCAAGATTGACCACAAAGTCATTTCACCTTTGTGTAGCGGTCATGTAAAATGGCTACAGTCATCTCTCCTGCTGACAGTAAGGCCTGGTAAGTTGTGGGCATGCCAGCAGTAATTATGGAGGTTTGCCCTCACACCCTAGTGGGGTGCCCTGTGTATGGATGGGAGTGGTCACATGCTCTGACTCCATGGTTAGTGATGTCAGAGGTGTGTCAGTTTCCAGAGTGTACATAAGGCACAGCACTGTGTCTAAAAGTTAGTTCTGAGTTCTGGGGAGTCCTGCCAGAGTTCTATCTGACTCCTGAGTTCTGAGCAGTTCTGCAAAAGTTATGTTATAGTAGCTGAATAGGAAGACTGTGTCCAGGGACCTGGCACAGGGTAAAGACATCCCGGCTGGGATAGGGAATCCCTATTAAAGGAGAATTACACCTTTCAAAGGGAAGCACTGAGGGACAATGAGTGGCTAAAGAAACTACTGCGAGGGGCAGTTAGCCCACCTCAATCAATAAATATGCTCTCAATCACAAACCCTCTCGTGTACATGTGTGGAGTGAATGTACAGAGAGGAGCACCACAGAGGAGTTCCTCACCAGGACCATCCCCAAGTGACGAAAGGGACCCTGATGAGGTGGAGGCGCTGCACTGGAACTAGGTAGGACTCAGCACACTACCTCAGCTGCCTGTCTGGACGGGTTCTCCCCACACACCATCATGCGGGAGACTCAGGAGTCCTGTTGCCAACAGGTGCACCACCAGACACTACCACACTGTAATGGGGACCGGTTAGACCACAGGGGCCAATGTGAGATTGGGTGGGTCAGGCTGGGCCACAAAAACCGTTACATTTGGAAAAGCAAAAGCGTAGAGTTTTAAACCTCCGACAATAAGGACTCTCTTCCTCTATCCAAACTGGTTCCTGCAAGTAAGCCACTTTGTGTCCCACTTATTTCAGTTACGGGTATTCCCCTAGTACACAGAGTTTTAAAATCTATGTACTGTAGAAGCCAAAAGTACAAAAATGGACTAATCATATTGTATAAACACTTGGTCCCAAGGGGATAACTTGCTGATCATTCTTAGATGCCTTCATGGAAATTAGATTTCCAGACAGATCACTCATGATAACTGGGAGGATATATGGGAACGGGCATCAAAAACCTCTATTTTACAAAAGAAAATATTTACCACATACTATTTAGACGGTACCTGGCACCTGAAAAATTTAGTACCATATATTCTGGGTCATCAGATTTTTGTTGAAGGAGTTGTTGACTAAGGGGGGACATGGCCCACATATGGTGGTCATGCCCCAAGATAAAAGCGTACAGGGAGAAGGTGATAGATCTTATTGAGAAGGTCACAGAGATAAAAATACCCTCAGATCCCGCGATAATTGATTTGACTAAGCCAATATAACATATGCACCCATCCCTCTGGTCTCTAATTTCAGATGTAGCAGCAGTTATTGCTCACACTGGGGCATTTTAATGGGAGCAATTGCCATTCTAAATGCATTAGCTGCATGTGGGAAGGGGGCATAGCAAATGCAAAAAGGGGTAGGGTTAACTCACAAGCAGGTGCAATAACACCTGTTATATCGGTATAATGCCATAGCAACATGCAGGAAGAAAACAAATGCCCTGATAATATCCACCCGCAAAATAAGCAAAATTACGTTAATGGGAAAAGCTTACAGCATTCGTAAGGCACATACGCATGCGATTTATAAGACCTGGGGCCGTGGATTGACCAATAACCTATCCTATCTGAAACTTTCCATTGTAGTCTCCTAAATGGTTTGTTGAGTTAAATGATACACCCCACCCCAAAAAATTAATGATTGACCAACCCGATATTCTCGACCCTCTCTACACCTCTCTTGGAATTATATCCCTTTGAATAACGTTACGATTCTCTACATGTTACAATAATACATCTTCAACTGGCCATTGATTTGAAGACTCCCATCCCTTCCCTTCCCCCTCCCGCCCCCAAAATGTCCCTTCTCAAACAAGGGCACCGTAGTCTCGAGGACACGTTTCAGATGCAAGATTTCAATATGTTCACAGACTCAAATCGAATGATTTAATAAATTCTCGAATTCTATACAGTTTACATATCCTGTATATTGGGGTTCTGCGTATCCACCCTATAACAACTGTATTTTATGATACAGGTTCCCCATCCTTTTTTTTTTTTTTCAATTACTGTACACCCAAAAAACTTGTTAAAAAAAAGAAACTAAAAGAAAAATAAAGAAAGAAAATGAAATACATATGATACAGTATTTTAAGTACAACACCCAGACCGAGGGGGAGGGGAATTCCCCATATCCATTTTTGGTGTTACCTTCATAATTACAGACTTCTGATCATCAAGAGTGAAGATGAAGAATCCCCTCCTACTGTATAGCATATAGCATGCTTAGGTAGCAATTATATATACTGTACACTCCCTGTGCCCTCCCACCCCCCTAAAAAAATGAGCACCTTCTTGATTTTCAGGGTTTCTCTGACCGCAAATATTTCAAATAAAGAAAAAAAAATGGAAAAGTATTTCCATAAAATATCAACAAAGAAAAACAGTTGAACGGGATATTCAGGGTAAAAAGTGGGGAAAAATGAATATATAATTAAATAATGTGCTAATAGTGACACCCAGTGGTGAATTGTGTAAGTGCACTTAATGTGAATAAAAGTAAAATATATAACAGGACAGCAAGGGGATAGGTAAGGTCCAGGGAGAACTGCTCGTTTGCCTGTTTTTACCCAGCGGCACCCGGGTTCTGGAGCCCCGGAAGGTATCCCTACAAGTGCACCAACACATCTTGTGGCAGTGCTGCTACACACTTGGGGTGGGAGGGGCACTTAAGGCCTGGACACTGGGACACGGGAGCCCCTGCACCCAAGTACTGTGGCAATGTTCTGCGGGTCGGTATCCGATATACTGTATGTGTTATTGTTATGTTTGTACGCATTGTTCAGTAAATACTGTTGCATATAATCTGTGTATCATTACTGGGCATGTTGTCTTGGGAGGGCCCATCCTACTGCGTAAGGATTCCTCTTAGGTGGAGGCGCTGTTAGTAGATGCGGGTATACACACCCCAGGCTCCCCTTGGTGGAGGATCAGGCATCCTGTTTGCCACGCAGGTATTTGCAGCACACATAGTCGCCCTGACACAGGGGAAAGAGGGGGTATATATATGAAGCCCTGTATCCTAATGAATACAGTGCGCTACCAATGCTGTCTAACCTCTTGGCTCGCAGGGCCTAAGCCTCCGCCACGGAGAGCCTGGGGCAACACATAGGAATACTGATAACCTTTTACCAAGTGCAGCGCCTCCACCTGTGATGGCTCCCAGCAGAGTGGAAGTTGTTCCTCGCAGGACAATAATGTACTACTCCACACACAGCATGTAAAACAACCAATGACTTTACTAATAGCAACCATAACTTTGCATGTCATAAACAGGTGTCCCTCCCTTGGGGAGACACTACGATACTGCGTCTCGCAGGACGCGACCCCTCACCGTGTACCCACACCGTGTCCAGTTCCCACACCCCAAAAGCCCCCACCCCCAAAGTGAGGTATGTGTGTGTGACTGCTCAGCCACTATGTTCTGATATTATAGTTGGTGCACTTAATGATGTTACCTGCCGAACGCTCCAGCGCTCGGGCCTGCCAAGGAACTTCACAAAGGATCTGACGATGAAGGAACTCCAGGAATGCCTTCCGTGGTGATCCCACCCGGGTGGCAACTGCTGCGCGGCCCGAGGTCTGAGCCCAAACCTCTGGTATAATATCGTAACAGTCTCTGGGTGTACAATTCTCCTTAATCTACTAAGGGGGCTGTACCATATCTGATGGCCTGTCCCTACTTCCGCTTCACACTACGGGGACTCAGGGCCTAACTGGGCCAGGGGTATGTGGCCTAGTGTAGGGGCTCCTGGCCTCCCTACACGCAGAGCTCCTTCTCCTTCCTTCTCCGGCTCGGTTCTGCCTGACGTGCTCCCCTGTGCAACCTCCTAACTCTTCCTCCTGATATTCCGCCCGCCCTATAGGCTCCCTGGCATCACCTGGTCTCGCTATGGCTGCTGGGACTCGTAGTCCCGTGCGCTCCACACTATAGGAGCAGCTCCTCTTTCAGGGGGCTCTCGCAACCTCTTGCTGCGCATACGTGACCTCTGCTCCCTCATCACCTCTATGGGCTCACCGCGCATGCGCGAACACCAACATGTTGGCGCCCTACTACTCGGGTCACTGCGGAGCCTCCGATATACCGAAGCACTCCCTGCACGCTGCAACCTTCCCTATTCCCCCAGCATGTGGAGATACTGTAAGGGTAGACCTGGGGGACCTGGCTACATCCATATAGCCTGGCCTTCGGCAGCTATTGCTAATTCTGGGCCTTTCCTCTGTCAGTCCTGTTAGAACAGGCAGTGGAAAGGTTAATTCCTTCAGTTGGCCTGTTTGTGAGTTTCAGGTCTGAGTATTGTAGCAATATTCAGGGGCGGGCCTGAGCAACCTTTGAGCATGTTAATCCAAATTGTGGATATTGGTTGGAACACCCCCTGCTGTGTGTGGGCCAATCTGTATTCAGCTTTGAGTTGTAATGATTCAAAGCTAGAGACACTCCCTGAGGATATGAGACATGCCTCCAAAATTTAGATTGTCAGTTAGAGGAGTTAGTTCTGAGAGAGAGAGCTGAGAGAAGGACACATAATAGTTCTCTCCCTCCTAACCCACCTGGGTGAGGAGGGAAATCATGCTGCCATAAGCAGAGGGCAGAGAAGCAAGAGCAGGCCTATGCTGTGTATGCTGCTCTAAATAAAGAACCACAGAAAGAAGCTGCTGTGTGTGTCACTGGTCCTGTTCTTGGTGTGAGGAGGATGGAGTGTCAGTAGGGGTCTCTCCTCTGGAGACCCCAGGGGATCCCTACTGTCTAGAGGCGCTGTGCACCATGAGATGACAACACAAGGTAACCTGTCCCACACCACCTACTGCCCCTGTCCTGGTTCTCCCCACAACACCGCAGAGCCCTCAGCCCTCCTGTTTACCAGCAGGTCACAGCACGAAGACCATGTACAGTAACCAGAAGGAGTGTACCCCACCCAATCTCATGTCGGGTGGGGGATAAGAGGGTTACATATCTAAAAAAGAATGAGAAATATACATAGAGTAGTAATGCTAGTGATGGTATGCTATAATCAGATCCACTAATCGTCAATCATTATACTCACATAGATATGAATAAAAAGAGCATATCACAATTTAATCTCTGGTGTATAGATGGGTTCCAACATGGATAGAGGTGAGGTCTGGGGTTGAACGCTGTGCGGTATTCTTAGAGTGGACAAGACGGAGACACCATAGCGCAGCATATCTGAACTGGTATTTATGTATAATAATGTTAAAAAATAATCCCTCCAGGATGTGCACTTACAATTAGTGCAATCTTTAAGGGCACATAAAAATTATAGTACACATGCGTAGCGACGGCGATCTCACCAACCCTCCCGTGTGGACTCTTCGGCACTTGGCTGTAGCTGCTTCCTATTGCGGCTGCCTGGAAACAGCAACCACTCTCCGTGGTGTTCCTTCTTCCTCTGACCAGGTGTATCTCCTTCGCCTTTCCTCCTGGATTCAACTGTTGCTTGACGAGACAAGCTTCGTCAGGATTCCCGATACCCTACACAGCTAACAGCACTTACAGTATAAAGCAGTAGATGATTCGCTATTGGTCAATAGCCAAATAGCAAATCATATACTCCATTCATGCAAACAACCCTAAACTGATTAAAAAAAATACAACCCAGCCATGGACATATGGTGGATATATACAAAATGGTAAATAAAGTTATTAGTTAGCTTAACCACCCATATATTTAGCTAAAATCACAAAATGTGCACATTAGCAGTAATGATGATATATCTTGCTGAAAAGTAGTGGTACTTAGTAAATAACATATAAAAAACGGTAAAAACCTGATACAACAAAATATTTAAAAAATAATAGAATAACATTATTGTAATAACATCCTAAATATAAACATGCTCGATCAAAACATTTAATATGTATAAAATATGACTAATCTACAACACATATCGACGCAGTCCTCTTCAAGTGATCCAAGTTTCACTCCATCGTATATATGTCCAAAAGGTAAACAGAGAAGACAAGAATCTCATTAGAATGGATTAACGTCACCATATAATAAGGACAGGGAATAAATAAAAAAGGGTTTTATCAATGTGCTGCAATGCATAGTCACATTATGACTAACCCAATGTGGCTCTCACATTATACAGGTGTTCGTGGCACAGATTGAAATGTGCAATATTAAAGTGTAGATTAACCCAGTGATTAACTAAACACTGATACCAAACAATACTGCTACTCCATAGACTGAAATCCTCTGATGTAGGGACTCCTTGGACCCAGAAGAATTCGTAGGATGAAATGCGTTGGGCCTTTTGTGCATCTGAGGCCATCGTTTCAACTCTGAAAATCTTGTGACGATCCCAATTGAAACGGCAGTGATGCGTGAGGCTCACGAGGAAGTCCCAGGACGCGAATGAAAGCTGCGGTGTCACGGTAGACCAGATCTTACCAACACCTTAATACCGGGATTCTGGATTGAGCAGTACAAGGAGGATAAAATAAATTGTAATGTATTTCCTTTTAAGACAGACACACAATACTTCACAATTACACTCAATATACACTTACTGGGATGGGGAAACAAAATAAAATGTCCACTGAACAAAACAAAGTCTCTGGGCACCCCTGCACGCATGCAAATGGGTGTGCGATTTGCATCGTGCAACAGTCATGGGCTAGGGGTGCAACTTGCCACCCCTATATCTCCGCCGACAAGAATTATTTTGTAAAGTCCTCACAGGAATCTTTCTGGAATCCTTAGCTCAAATGAATTCTGGAACAGGGGTTACGATCCTTAGTTATGATGTAGTTAACCCCTCACACTCCGGAACCGCTGATGCTGGTACTTGGACGTTTCTTAGTAAAATCTTAGATGGATCAGGTGAATCTGACTAGGACTGGGCTGCAGTCATCTTTATAGGGTTAAGGGTCCTATGACTAACATATACAGACAATCCCGCCGTGGGAATAACTTTTCCCACCTATCCCAGACTTGCCAGGAGTTCAACTTAGCAGAAGTTGCTTCCCGGTCTGCTGAGAGCATGCGTTAACCTCACACCTGAGCTGCTTAACATACCGGGCCCAACCTCTTACCTGGCGACAGCAAGTCTGGGGTTTGGCTACCAAGTGTGAAGCGCCCATACTTCACACCGGTATCTGGTACTTGGGAATAATCCGGCCACCCTTACACATAGGGTCTCTGAGGCTTTTCAACTCCAGACTTCTTTAGACACTGGGGCACCATCTAGGCAGGTTGCCCTTTGAAGTATGGAGATGAAAAATTCCTCAGCTCATTCCTCCATAACATATGGGCATGTTAATGGGTTCATTGCCGGATCGGCAGGAAAGGGTTCCTGCCTCTACATTTAAAACACCATGGGGATACAGTATTTTTATAAATGTATGTTCTGCATATGTAACAAATATATAACTCATATGTATGTTCATCGTACATTTGTAACTAACTGCACTCCAAAATTTAGAGTGCTAGCTCTTTCCTAGCACAAGTTATCCACTTAATTGAATGGGCTTTGATCGGTGACCGCCGACACATGCCAGCAATTCACCTCAAGTGGATAACGAGCCCGGTGGATACATTGTAACGGGTATGCACTTCAGCTAGACCGCAGAACACTTATTAAATTGACTTTGCGGTTCAGCCGTCTGTGGTTTAGAAAGCAAAGCAGCCACTTATCTGCAGGCACACTTAGCGCTTGGTTCAGCGCCAGAAGCTCCCCCTTATGTTGTGTGAAAGCATAGAAATAATATCAATAAGTCAAGGGATCAAAGTATCAACATGAGTTTTATTGCACCAAGGTACAAATGAGAGAGAGAATTCAAAATGAGCTCATTCCTCTCAAAACATATTGCTTGACATCACACTTTTATATATTTCAGAATGAGTAATACGCCCCTTAAGGGGACTGGCTTACAGATAAAAAACAATATGATGACTTATAAAAATCCTTATTCATGCATAAATATGTTTCGCATGCAAAACTTTATCCTATATATTTCACCGTAATGTGGGCCTCTTAACCTCCTGACCTAGGGAGTAAACCTCTTAGCTCTTTATCTGTAGCTGCAAGATAAGAGAAGCGGAGATCAGCAAGAATGAATTTGCTGAAAAAACTCTTACAAATGCAATTATTTCAATTCCATGACTAGTTAGGAATTATACTAAATGATTTGCCTAGGCGCCACAGTTTCCTATTAATTACACAGTGTAATAAAAAGTAAATAACTGATGTTACCCAACAGGATACTTCTCAAACCTTCCAGGGAAATATGCTCGGATTTCCCACAAGTACAGCCGTGGTTTGTTGTGGAAAGTGAGCGACCCCGTCAGGAAAACAACATGTAAATAAAAAACATACAAAACAATAATTGTGCAGTATTGTGATTGAATATTGACTTGTTTGCAAATCTTGGCTCTGGGGGAGAACCTACTTACAGCAACAATAAGTGAAATTCGCGTTTGCCTGACTCTGTCAGATAGTAGAGTAAAGATGAGGTTTCTTTAAGTGGTGCTTCTATCCCCTCTCGGTCATCTCATGTGAGGATTAGTTCAGAAATGGTGAGACTCGATATCCCATATAGTATATGTGGACAGAGAGCAGAAAAAACAGGCCGATGGTGTAGCTTGCAAAAACAGGATTTATAGATAGTAATGCTTTAGGACAAGTACTCACACTCTGTACATTGATTTAGGGCACACAAAGGTATCTTTTGCGCTTGATGCGCCCGCTGTAGTGTCTCCCCGTCCTCCTCTATCCTCAGGGCTGCCGTCGGCAATGGCGTCTGACGTCACTTCCTCTTGGTGTCAGACCGCATCCAATGGCAATGGACTGTAGCGCGCTGAGAGGGGAACCGCGGGAGAATCCGAACGTCTGGAGTCTTCTCTTCCAGTCAGCTGCAGCTTGACTGAGTTGGCTCTGGCTCTACGCGTTTCGCTGTGGCATACAGCTTCGTCAGGAGCGTCATGGCGTGTTGTGTGTGCGCAGTATATTTATGTGATTAAAGTCTAATTGGCTAATCATTGTTAATTTCATTCAGTTCATTTTTACATAATTTAACCCACAGGTTTGCCTTTACATAGGCACAGCACTCTGTGATAAAAAACTAACAGTCACTGGTTTGCTAATACATATTAAAATACATAGAAAAATTTATACAATCTTTAATAATATTTAAACAAAAGAAGAATTAAATATACAATTAATATAAATTCTTCAAAAATAATAAATTACTTTTATGGCAATTATGCCACACTCGGTGCTATGCACTCCTTCAGCATATTTATGTGACAGGTCTTATTCCTTCCTGCCTCATCATCTACCTGTACAAAGTAGTTGCACTCATTCATCTTTCGGAGTACCGAATACGGTTCCGATCAGGCAGTCATTAATTTGTTCTCCCGAGTGGGCTTGAGAACAAGCACTTGCTGTCCTGGGATGAATTCCCTGCTACGGGCATTATGATCATACCAAGTCTTCTGCTTGGTCTGAGCAGCCAATACTCCCGGGGTACCACTTGCTGTACCTCTCGGTACTGTATGCAAACAGCAAGTGATGCAGGTGAATCTTCCAGTCTTTCCCCTCTGCCTCTATAAAGATCCGAAGCATTTGCTTCAGGGTACCGTTGAACCTCTCACATAGTCCGTTTGTTTGGGGGTAAAAAGGGGTTGTGCGCTGGTGCTTCACCCCACACGCATCCCAGAGACACTGTAATAATTCACACATAAATTGTGCCCCTTGATTGTTAGGATCTTGCTAGGGAAACCTACTCTAGTGAAAATGGTTAACAATGCCTTAGCTACTACTCTCGCATCAATGGTGGCAAGTGCTACCGCCTCAGGGTACTGGCTGGCAAAGTCCACCACTGTGAGGATGTAGCACTTCATGGATGAACTGGGAATGATGAGGGGTCCCACAAGGTCCATGGCTACTCTCTGGAAGGGTTCCCCTATTTCTGGTAACGGATTCAGGGGTGCCTTCACACAATCGCCCGCCTTACCAACTCGCTAGCAGGCATCACAGGACTGGCAGAAATCTGCCACAGCCCTGGATGCCTCCGGCCAGTTGTAACGCTGCAACAGCCGGGCTCTCGTCCGAGTGACCCCCTGATGCCCCGCGAGTGGAATAGAGTGGACTACAACTGCTGCCTATATTCCGTTGGTACCACTAGCTGTCGTTTGCCAGTCCAGACCTCATCTAACCCCATGGTCCCTTGCTCTCTTTACAGGAGCCCGTGGTGCCACAAGAAGTAATTTGGCCCATCACCTGGCTTAGACTCGGACGCCAGAAGTCTCATGCCCTCCATGCTGGGGATGGATCGCCCCGCATCCCTAAACTGGGTACCTAACTCTGGCCACCCGCTTGTCAAGGCTAAGTCAGGGGGACTGGGAACAGGTAAAGGGAACAGCAAGTCAGGGTCAGTGTGCAACATAGTCTGGCTTACCTGTCTGGTCTCTGCAGAGACCCCGGGAACTGTAGGTCCCAAATGCAGGAGGACAGGGGTTGGTTACGCTGCGATCTAGGCTGACTGGCTCCTGGTGATCACTGCAAGAGGAGCCAGCTCAGTTCTGAACACCCAGGTAACATGCACCAGGTCGTTGCCAAGTAGGATCTCGGCATCTAACCCGGGCAATACCCCTACCTTCCTCATGCCATGTCCGGCACACCAATCCAAAAAGACCCGGGCAATCTGGAGTGACAGCGGTCCTCCATCTGGCAGGGTCATTTGCATCCCGGTGTCGGGAGCAAATACTCTGGCCGCACCATATCAGGGCATACCAGGGTAACGGTGGCACCAGAGTCTAGCAATCCGTCCGCCTGCCGGTCCCCGATGGTCACCCTCTGCAGATGCTTCTGCCAGACATTGTTGGGCTGCATCCCGACTGGTGCAACCTGATGTCTTCCGATCTCCGCTGCTGGTTCCGAGGTGGCAAGTGCAGGTTCTCCCATGGACGTCTCTCTGTGGGTTGATTCCATGACTGTGCTTGGTTCCTCTGTGTGTGCCAGCCGCACACGGGCGACCGGCCTCACAGCTTGTGATTGTTGCCCCTGATGGGAGTCCCCCAGACTGGTCCAGGTCTGGGCAGTCTGGCCTGAGGTGACCGACCTTGTTGCAGGTAAAACACCACCTTTCGTGTTTAAACTATGCAGCTTTGGGTGCGTTGCCTTCTGCTGCAGGCTTGTGGGTCCATGGAGGCAGGGTTTGGGCTCCCTTGGTGGGTCTGGCCGCATCTTTGGGCACCGCTTTTCTGTGCATCAAAGCCCTGTTGGTCACATACTCATCTGCCATCCTCGCAGCATCTACATGGGTTTTCGGTTTGTGGTCAAAGTCCCATGCCCTCACGTCCGAGGGAAGCTGCTGCAGCAGTTGCTCCTGGAACATCAAGTCCAGTAGGGTATGGAACTTGGTAACCCCATAACCCTCCACCCACTGGGTCCCATGCAATGCCATGCAGGCAACATAATCCACATAGGATTCCCGAGGGTATCTTTCTCCAGTCCAGAACTTGCCCCGGTATACTTCTGGGGTGAGGGCGTACTGGGTGAGCAACATGCTTTTGATTTGACCGTACTCATCGGCATCACATGTGGAATACCGTGCACAGTTCGCTTGGCTTTACTGGACAGCAAGGGATGCAACCGCAGCACAATGTCCTGTCGTGGGACCCTGTAGCGGTGGCACTGCATCTCAAAACCATTTAAGAAGGCGTCTATCTCGTCCGTGCCATCCACGAACTTGCTGAAGCTGTGATTGTCCACTCGGGGAATATCCTGTTCCCCGTTGACAAGGTGGGAGTGGGGGGGCTTTTCCGTGCACTGAGGTGAGCATCTGTATTCTCTCCACTGCTGTAGCCTTTTCTCCCCATGCGGTCAGGAGCGCTGTGAGCCTGAAGGAGGCAAGTCCGGTAGCTGCAGCGACTACCTCCTCCGCACCCGCTGGCGCAGAGTTACCATTATCCTGGTGGTCACTTGCTCCCTCCCCATGTCCTTGCAGCGCTGAAGCTGGATCAACCTCCTGCACTCCGGGCTGAGTGGTGTCCACTGCCACGGCAGCTAAGGGGCCAGGCCCTTCCAATGGAGCCAGTCTGGCTTCATGATTCTCCAAGTCCTCCTCCAGTTGCAAAAAAAGGAGTGACCGATCATACGGCAGTCCATAGCTTGCACATCGCTCCACGATCCGAGCTCGGTCCCAGGATCGGAACCATCCTGCACGGTGACTCATGGTGTGACTGTTAGCACAGGGGTATGTGTCACGGTAGACCAGGTGTTACCAACAAATTAATACTGAGATTCTGGACTGAGCAGTACAGGGAGGGTAAAATAAATTGTAATTTATTTCCTTTTAAGACAAACACACAATACTTCACAATTACAGTCAATATACACTTAGTGGGATGTGGAAACGAAATAAAATGTCCACGTAACGAAACAAAGTCTCTGGGCACCCCTGCACGCATGCAAATACTACCCATTACACAAATTGAATTTATTTATTCTCACATCAATTAATTTCATTTTGGGTCACAACTATTTTATGTTTGATTCCCTTTATTTTTTACAAATCTTGGGGATGGCGATGGGGACTACGTTTGCCCCATCTTTCGCCAATTTGTATATGGGACTGTGGGAGTCGCTTGAGGTATTTCGATGTCCTCCTCCACAGCTTAGGCTGTGGAGGAGATATATCGATGATATTATCATCGTATGGGAGGGTACTGAGGAATCCTATCTTGAATTTGTTGATCTACTTAATGCAAATGAATGTAACTTAAAATTCAGTGGTGTAAATAGTTCAGCTAGCATAAATTTCCTTGATCTGGAGATATATATAGAATCCAATACTGTTCAGACTAAAACATACTTTAAAGTAACCAATGTCAATTCCTATCTTGACCCTCTTAGCTGTCATGACAAAAGATGGGTCCAAAACATTCCCTTTAACCAGTTTCTTAGACTGAAGAGAAATGACTCTAAAGTTGAGGAATTTGATAAACAATCTCAGTTCCTCAAAAAAAGATTTCTTGATAAGTGCAATAATGAAGAATTGATAGATTCCTCAATAAAGAAACTGGAAAAAATACCAAGAAAATCACTGATAAAATATAATAAAAACAAGAGGGATCAAAGCAAAAATATAAAAATCCCTGCTTTTATAACCCAGTTCAGTGACATGCATTATGGGGTCAGAAAAATCTTAAAAAAACACTGGGGAATACTGAAAATGGACCCTGTATTGGGCCCTCAGTTAAATTCACAACCAGGGATAGTGTTTAAACGTGCGCCAAATTTAAAAAATATGTTGGCCCCAAGCCAAATCACCAGAAAAACGGCTGTATCTGGTGATATTAAAGATCGCTTGGGCATCAAAGGCACATATAAATGCGGTAAGTGCAAGGCGTGTAAACATATATGTAAAGGAACAACAGTCACGTCTTGTGCTACGAAACGGATTTACAATACCAAAAGTTTTATAAATTGTCAGACCACGCATGTGGTTTATGTCTTGCAGTGTAATTGTAATTTACAGTACATTGGCAAGACAAAACGACCACTAAAGATGCGTATGTTAGAGCATTTGAGAAATGTAAAAAATATACCGAAAACTCTGGCTAAAGGTATGCCGCTTACCCCGCTATTAAAACACTTTAAAGAGATACACAATAATGACCCCGCTTGCATTACATTTAAAGGGCTTGAACATATACAAATGAACAGCAGACAAGGAAATAGAGAAAATTATTTATTAAAACGTGAACAGTATTGGATATACGAAATGCAAACTAGACATCCAATTGGTTTTAATGAACTCATTGAGCTTACTCCATTTTTAAGATAAAATATTTAGTTCAATGTTTTCTTTTTAATAAATATAAGATTAGTCTCTCATTTTATGGTATGTGTATTCAGACTATATGTTTTTTTATTATATGTATATATTCTTATTAGTTGGGTATATAAAGGATTAATTATTGATTTATCATGGGTAATTAATATGTAATGTATGAATTGGTATCTGCTTTTTCATTTTCTGTCTTTACACCATGTGATGGTCTCTAGCTGTGTTATGTTTATGTGAATTACTGTGTTATAGGTCCAGTTTTCTATTTTTTCTGGTAACCTGCAACACGTGATTGCCGCAACACGTGACATTGTAAGGGAAAGAGGTAGCATCACTTTAGGTATAAAGCTGCCATTCTAAGGGCGTTAGGTCTGGCGTCTGAAGGGGGCCGTCCTTACTGATTCCCTTCCTCCTATAAATACGCGCGGATGATGCTGTACGTGACCTCCTGACAAAGCACGTGGTGCGAAACGTGTAGAGGTCACGACAGGTCATTCTGCACGTGTTTGCTGAGAGGCTGAGACGGAGCCTGCCTGAGGCTCAAGTGGCGGTTGTTTTCATCTTCCCCGGTGCCGCGATCCGGATCCTGTGCGGTCATCCATGGACCCCCACCTCTGCCTCAGTGTGAGTGTTCGTTTCCCCCTGTCAGCGGTATTATAGCCCTCTATAGCGGTTTTTATTCAAATCCCCTTGGGCTGTTAGTACACTCTTTGTTTATTTTTAACATTGACTGTCTTTTGTTGTGTGTGTTTTACTGTCTTAGGATATTCTATGTTTAGAGACCATATGTATGGTTTATGTATCTGGGCAGTTTACCCATTGAGCTGAGGAGGGGTTGGATCCTCTCAGCTGTCTATGTGTTTGTTTTAATAAATAATTACTAATTCTTTCCCTTGTGCGCATTTGTGCATCTTTTCTTTCCTGCCTGTACATTAAAAAAACCATGGGGACACAGTTTATTTTTATATGTATGTTCTGTGTATGCAACAAATATAAAACTTATATGTATGATCATGATTTCTTTTTACCTAGCTGCACTCAAAAAATTAGAGTGCTAGCTCTTTCCTAGCGCAAGTTATCCACTTAATTGAAGGGGCTCTATGATGTGGGTTGCGGTTTGACCTATAATCGGTCTGGGTTACAAGCCGGCATACAATGTATCTGTGCTGGCTTTGATCGGTAACCGCAGACGCAAGCCACCAATTCACCTTAAGTGGATAACGAGACGGAAGGATACAACGTAACAAGAAAGCACTTCAGCTAAACCGCAGACCACTTATTCAATTGACTTTGCGGTTTAGACGTCGGCGGCTTAGAAAGTGATACCTACCTTCAAAACAGCCACTTTCTCGCAGGCACGCTTCTTCAATCAGCACTTGGCACAGCGCTGGAAGCTCCCCCTTGTGTCGCGAATTTGCACAGTTTACAGACATTCATACAACTGCAGCTAGCTTCTGAGCTGCAAAACAGGGACAATAAAGGTAGTGTAGGGGAAAAACTGGCATTATGGGAATGTTATATTATGTGCAGTATGTCAGTTATATTATTTTGACATACTGCACCATCATTTTGTTTGTTTGTTTTCTCTCCAAATAATTCTCCATGCACGGTGGGAGCTGCACAACAATTCTTTCATCGTTTTTGCTGCAGAGGACTTTGTTGGGACTTTTATGATATCGTTTTGGACATTCCATATCATTCTGAACTTGTAAGCCGCCGGTTTTCCTTTTTTCTTTATTATTAGCCTGGTTAACCCTTTCACCGCCACAACAGGTTTATATTATTAGGACTCATGTTTCACGCTCCTCCACTCGCATCTTCAATTATATGACTATTTCCAGTATTTAGGGGTGGGGAAGATAGGACTCTTCACACCAAAAAACAATGATAAAAAGATAGAGTTCTTGGATCTTGTAAGCCGATGAGATGCCCACATTTAATAATAATGTTTGTTCTTGTAAAGCGCTGCTAGTTTTACATAGTAACACACATAAATGAAAGACACCAGCACTCCTATAGCATACAGTAGTGTAACTATAGTTAACAGTGCAGTACGGGATAAGAGCAATACTAAGAAGAACTGGTAGACCAGTTTGGCTCAAAAATGAGCCAATTGGACCAGTAGGAGTCCCCTACTTAACAGCACTCAAATCTCACTATCTAGTCTTTAGAGTAATAAGTGGTAAGGAATAATCAGAGCTAGAGTATCCAAAATATGATATAATGACCAATTTAAAAAACTTTTTATTTATGAGAAATTAAAACATAGGGTGTTAAAACCTCACAGATGGGAACCCAATCTTCACATGTTAGAAGCTTAGTATATTGCACAAAACTAGTTTGCAAAACACTTATCAACCCCCAAAAGTTAGGGTGATAAATAGGCTGGGTAGTTTGGCAAAAATAGGAGTTGAGCCGACTAGGAGGAAGGGAATTCCGAGACGAACTCCCCCCTCCCATGAACACGCTACAATTTATAGACTATGTTTAAGATAATATGCATATTCAAGGTAATTCTATGAGAACGTGGTCTCTACAGGTTACTGCAGGTGGACATAAATAGTCAGTGTGTAATGCTCATATTCTGATAAACCAGTCGTTTTAAGTCGGAGATAAACAGCTGCTCAGGGGGGGAATCACCCCCTCCCACACTAAGATGCGGGACAGAGGAATGTAATTAGTAAAGCAGGTAAGGACTAACATGTATAATTAAAGTCCATTGTGATCTATATACGTTTCAAATCAAAGTGAGCAAAGTACAAATGACAACACAAAAGCAATGATTTTGCAACTGTGTCACACCTTACTGAGTGACCTAAAAAGTATAGTGCACATACTGTCAGTAACAGATGTAATACTTGTGATACTGATGGTGTCTGGTGTATGGTTGTAACTCTATTGTCTCTACAGTGCTGTAAGAGGTAAACCAAAATGGGGAAGCTCAATCAATTAATCACAGAGTGCGGGTAATAGCACTCCGGTGATAGCACTCCGGTGCACATGGGAGTCCAAGCAGCAGCCCCGGCGGCCGTTTCACGTAGGCGCTTCTTCAAGGGGACGTAGCACTTTACAGAGACTTTTTGCAGGCACAGGTCCCTGCCCCATGGAGATTACAATCTATGTTTTTGGTGCCTGAGGCACAGGGAGATAAAGTGACTTGCCCAAGGTCACAAGGAGCCGACACCGGGAATTAAACCAGGTTCCCCTGCTCCAAACTCATTGCCAGTCAGTGTCTTTACTCACTGAGCCACTCCTTCTCCCAGGCTCCTCTGCTTCACACTCAGTGCCCGTCAGTGTCTTTACTCACTGAGCCGCTCCTTCTCCCAGGCTCCTCTGCTTCACACTCAGTGCCAGTCAGTGTCTTTACTCACTGAGCCACTCCTTCTCCCAGGCTCCTCTGCTTCACACTCAGTGCCAGTCAGTGTCTTTACTCACTGAGCCACTCCTTCTCCCAGGCTCCTCTGCTTCCCACTCAATGCCAGTCAGTGTCTTTACTCACTGAGCCACTCCTTCTCCTAGGCTCCTCTGCTTCACACTCAGTGCCAGTCAGTGTCTTTACTCACAGAGCCTCTCCTACTCATTTACACAAAGACCTTTATTGAAGAGCTGGATGTGAATAATTACCTTTTAGCTACACTGTAGTATCAATCACCACAGGAAGTGGATTAGAAATATACCCTTCACCTTTGGTGAATTTCAGAGGGATAAAATAAATTATGGTTCTAACTCTGACTACTGTGCACAGGCCCAAGATATGAGAAAAAGATTCATTGAAAGGGGTTACAAACCAGACGACCTGGATAGAGATATACACAGAGAGAATGATATACTGTAGATAAGAGCTTCCCAAGCAGCACTCCCTAATTATAGAAGGACACATCCCACCGGTGGGTCTCTCACTGGTTATCACCAAGAGAGCCAGTGAGGGACCCACTGATCAACATTAGAGCAGTGTTAGTGCAGTAAGTAACAGCATAGGACAGTAACACTGGAACAAATAGCAGTGACCAGGGGAACAAATGTGATGATGTGCCCCCTCCCCATCCACTTCTACATGATAAAAAAGGAACTAAAGCATTTTTGCTCCAATATTTGAGATGTTTTATTCAACAACTGTTACATCTTGATCGTGCCACATTTTTGGTACAATTTATTTTGTGATAAACAACATTTACACATATCATAAACCTGATTACATACATATCATGTGCTTCAAGTTTTACACGTATAATTATTGTGTAGCTAGATTATATATACCTCGCTGTATCATTGCCGGGGTCACCTTTTTATGGAGCGAATGTCCCATCTAGCTGATTACTGAAGCTCAAACTGAATTTTTGCAAAAGTATAATCTAAACCTTCACCTCTAACTTTTATTTGATAACTATTTGTTTATCTTAAATCTACTTCTATCCGTTTCAAACTATATTATTAATGTTAATTCATGTATTTTGTATGTTAGTATCTGCATGTTAGTATGTTATATGTTAGTCCTAAATACTATTTCTGTTACTTTCTTAAACGAATAATCTTATCATCTTGCAGCAATATCTAATGTTAGTTTAATGTTTCATGTTGGTATATGTTAGTGCTTCATTTATCTAAGCCCAGGTCCCTCACTGATGTCATGGCATTTTTGATTTGACAAATGTATTTTCTTCCTTGAGTTTTGCATCTGGAAGATTTGGGGCCTTATTCACTAAGTGTGATAGCGCTGATTCTGCGTTACTGCACTGAAAGTCCTGTGTAAGTCAGTGAGGCTATCTGTACGGTAGTACATTATCTGTATTATTGCACTATACTGAGTGAGACCGTTTGATATATGTTATTTTATTGTAGAAGATGGAGATATGGACGTCTCTTTGATCTAGTTATCAAAATCTCCCAGCCGCAAAATAGTGTAAAATAACTGCAGCACATTCTCTATAGGAAAGCAATCTCATTAGATTAAAGCTGCAGTTCAGGCAATATCCTGCATGTGCGGTTTTTTTTTTTAATAAATCAGTTCTGTACTAAGAAAAAATACTTTTAAAAAAAACAATTTTGAAAGACCAATTTTCTTGTATTCTATTTTTAAAAGCATGCGTGTTGCTATAGCAACCATTTACATTCCCCATATTTAAAGATGTCGCCAAACTTTGCCGATCAATACACGGAGAACGAATTGACCGGCAGCTATGCAGTTCTTTAGGTAAGTAGAGATTGCCCACATGAAACTATTGAAGTAAAAAAAAAAGCCTGAACTGCAGCTTTAAATGGGATTCATGTACTTTAATAAATCTGGTGCTATTTTCATTTTTAAATTATGCCCCAGTTTTGCAGCCAAGAAACTTTGATATAGCAGAGGTACTCTGTCACATATACAAGTCATTGTAATTTCACGTGTACAGATTTAGCAGGTTTCATGGTTCCTTTTTGGTGAGATATGTGTTGATATTCTGCCCCCACACTGTCCTCTGAAATACTGTGCTGTATTCTGCATTATAACGGGATATGTTGTGTTTTCTGGGGGAATAATGAAACCTGCTACATTTGTATTCTTTCTTTGATAGAACTGGTGCAGTTTCTCCTCTTGCTACAAAGACCCCAAAAGGAAGAACATGATTTCTTTATGTACTGAAGCCTTGTATGACTGAACAAACGATGTAATACAAGATGTTACTGTAACAAGCTCTAGGAATACCCATACACATGGGCTCTGTCAGGTCCCTGCCCAGAAATGTGATGACTGTAGTTTAATAGTTAAGACTAGAACAGGCTTTGGGAAACCTGTGTGACATGTGGATACACTTTGCCGAATACAATAATAAAATACAAGTTAAATGATGGATGTTACAGAATACTGTTTGTTATCTGTAAAGTATAGAGACATTATCAATGCAACACAGGGAACTATAATTAAAAGGAAGTGGCATGATTGTAACAAAGCACTTCTAGTTATAGTAACAGTTGTTGTTCAAGTTATTTTCCTTATCAAAGCACTTAACACAATGACCAGTAAAACAGCGATACAGGGGCACTTTCTTATTAATGGCCGACCAAGCGTTATGAACAGTATCGTGTGGTCTATTGAAATCTACATGATAGACATCATTGTAAACAAAAGCTCTATTATTATATGATGCAAACACGTCAAGCTGGTCTATAATGTTATATTCCCCCCCAGGTTTGGCGCAGACCCCTGTACATGGAGAGTTAAGCGTATAAAATAACACACATCCTGCTTTAGGTTCGCTGTTCAGCAGAGCTTGCACTGGGGATATTCCTCCTTGATTCTCAGGAAAGAGGAGGCGAGCTTCTGCATGCTGCCTCCCATTACCTAAATCTCTGAATGTAGCCGCCACCAGGTTTCTTCCGTTGTATATTTCAGATGCCCGAAGTCTCCGTAGAAAGTCGTTGGCACTTTCATGTCTCAGTGCTTCTTGTATATTTTCATTAGTAAGTTCGCTGCATTGGGAGGGGGTGCTGAACTTGACAGCGTAGGAGGATTGATTCGTAAACTTTCTGTATTCAGATAAAAAGCATATTAACCTTATTAGCATTATTCTGACCGCGCTCATCATCGGGGGGGTGGGGGTTCTGAGAACACGCTGCCACGCTGCCTGCCTCCTAACTCAACCAGAAGACTCAGTATCTAAGGCTACAGTATCAATATCACCCAGCTCCTAATACGTCATACAGAGGTCCTTATAAAACAGTGCCACAGACCTATCCGTATCACTCAGCTGCTAATACAGAGGCTCCTTATTAAACAGGGCTACAGTTCTAATACTGAGGTCTCAGCACACAGCTTCCCCACTTCCCCTTTAGCTGATGCTCACAGGAGACTCCCGTTCCCATCACACATTGTTGCAAAGTTTGTCACCCAAAATACCCCTGACCTGACTCTGTGCCTATAATATTGTCAATTAAGGAAATGAAAGAAAGCAGAGTCACTCGCTGAACATGTTACATCATCTTTAATCTTTGATACACATGTAGCCATGCCAGTCTTGGCTACCTGTCTGCCCTGTCTGACATGTCAGTCTTAGTAAGTCCAAAGCATTATCAGGCATAATTCTGGGGTTTCCCCACACTCAGGCAGCCTCCCTGAGTGACAAGGGTGGAGGTGTGACTTTGTCTGTATGCAGCCCAATCCGGGTGCAGACCTTGTGCCTTCCCCCTTGTACTAGGGAGGAAGCCATTCTAAATTGTAGTCAGTCTGAGTCTCACCCCGCTTAGAATGGAGACGTGCATTCAGCCTTATTATGGGCTGAGGAGGAGCAGAGGCCCACTAGAAAGGCCTAAAACCTTAGAGTGGGACCTAGGTACAACCAGAAGCATTGGAGCATGAGAAAGACTAAATGTATTCGCTGTATGAAGATCAGAAGTGAATATGAATTAAGAAGGCCTTGTTTTATATACCCCTGCTTAAGTCTACAGTCTATTAAGGAGGGGTATGTACGATGTACAAAAAGTATGTGAGGAAGGCGGTACTCCACCATAATGAATGCGAAAAACAATAAGAAAATAAATGTTGTGGTGCACAGGAACAGAGAGGAACACCTGACCCCCTCAAAACAATAACCAATATATCTATATAGTGGTTCCCAGCACTCAATATGAAAAAACAGACACAAACGTCAATATGAGAATGAAAAATTATATATTCAAGAGTAAAACAGTTCAAAGGCTCACCCTAATTGCGGCTAGGTAGGTATTTAACATGGAACCAATTGGGTAAACAAGAGGTGAAAACAAAATGGAGTGAGAGGGGATGGAGGGAATACAAAGGGAACAAAACAGAATAAAAAACAAGGGGGGGAGGGAGAAAGGGAAAAAAGAGACAAGGTATAACAAATGATCAGGCGAGGTAATAAAATATAGGGGGGGGCAACATTGCAGGTACTACAGCACCCCTTCTTCAGGCCCGTTCCCACAGACTAGTACAGTCTGTGGTACTTTCCCAAGTAGTATACCTCCACCCAAACACTTCTCAAATTACCAACGTATAAGAAGAAAACAAGTAAAACTATACCAGATTTATTTATTTATAAAATATTTTACCCGGAAGTAATACATTGAGAGTTACCGCTTGTTTTCAAGTATGTCCTGGGCACAGAGTTAAGACAAATAATACATGGTTACAAATACAGTTACATAAGTCAACAGGGTTTACATTACATACAAGCAAAAAGCCGCCAATGTGTTTGGCGGTTTTTTTTCCCGCCATCGGCGAGGCGAAAAGGCACTTTTCGCCTCAACTTGCCATTTTTTCCGCCACGCTCAATTCTAGTAGTGGCGAGTAGCTTTGCGCCGCTATTTGCCACTCTAGAATGGCGTTTTTCAGGTGAATCCGGCATGCCACAAAAAGTAGGCAAGTTGATGGTGAGAGGCTGCTGATGAAAAAATTCAGGCCTTTTTCCTGGCTGTGATTGATGCAGGGGGTCTCCTGAGCTGATACCATTAATACCAGCTCCGGAGCCCCCCGGCATGCATCCGAGGCAGGAAAAATGCATTTAAAGCCCACTTCATTACCTTAGTGGCTAACCGCTAAGGCGATGAAGGGGTTAAACCGCCGTGCTGGTTTTCACTAAAAACTTCTCTCTCTCCGATTTCTCCATTTCCCCTTTTCCTCTCTCTGACCATCATCTCATCTCATTCTCTCGATCTCGCTTCTCCCCTTCTCCACCTCCATCTACCCCCCGGTTCTGCAGAAACCTGCGCTCTATTCACTTACCTGACTTTGAGTCCACTTTACGCTCCTCCCTCTCCTCTCTCAGTTCTGCTACAGACCCTGACAACCTGGTCAGGAACTACAACTCTGTCTTGTCCTCGTCTCTTGATCTACATGCCCCGCTTTCTCTCCGCCGCCCTCGCCCTTCTAACCCTAGACCCTGGCTAAATTCCCACACGTGCATGCTGTGTTCCTCCACTCGTTCCTCTGAACGCCTCTGGAGGAAGTCTCACACTCTCGCAGACTTCCTTCACTACAAATTTATGCTATCCTGTTTCAACTCTGCCCTCTCGCAAGCTAAACAAGCCTACTTTTCTACTCTAATCAACATGCACAAGTCTAACCCACGCCGACTGTTCTCTGTCCTTGATACTCTACTCAAACCACCCTGAGCTGCCTCTCCTTCCTCCATCTCCGCTCAAGACTTTGCTGCCTATTTTAAGGAAAAGGTGGAATCCATACGTCAGAACATCCCCTCTGTTTCTTCCTCCCATCCTACACCTCTTCCTAACTCTCCTCCTGCCTTCCTTGACTCTTTTTCCACTGTCTCAGAGGAGGATGTGTCGCTGATTATCGCCTCTTCTCCCTCTACCACTTGCCCTTTTGATCCCATTCCCTCCCATCTCCTAAAACCTCTTGCTCCTACTATAATCCCTACGCTCACACACATTTTTAACTCCTCCCTCTGCTCTGGAACCTTTCCATCCTCTTTCAAACATGCAACAGTCATACCATTACTCAAAAACAGCAAGCTTGACCCTACCTGTCTTTCTAACTATCGACCTGTCACCCTCCTGCCTTTTGCCTCTAAACTCTTTGAACGGCTTGTATTCTCTCGCTTGCTCCATTTTCTCAACATCTATTCTCTCCTAGACCCTCTACAATCTGGCTTCCACACTGCTCACTCCACGGAAACAGCCCTCATTAAAATAACGGACGACCTCCATGCTGCCAAAGACAGAGGTCATTACACTCTGCTCATATTACTCGACCTCTCTGCAGCATTTTACACCGTGGACCACACTCTTTTCCTTCATATTCTCCATATTCTTGGTATTCAGAACAAAGCTCTATCCTGGATCTCATCCTACCTCTCCCATCGTACTTTCAGTGTCTCTTCTGCTAACACCTCCTCCTCCTCTATTGATCTCTCTGTGGGGGTACCCCAGGGCTCTGTCCTGGGACCTCTTCTCTTTTCTCTGTACACACTCTCTCTAGGTGACTGTAAGCGATGTGTGCAGAGGTATGCAATGGAGACCGTTTTTAAGGTGAAATTAAAATAAGGCTTTATTGCGCCTGTCCCTTTTAACACAGCAAAACATATGAAAACAACAAATGCCTGTCCCTGTTTAAGGGCTAACTTATTTCCCTAGTCCCTTTCTCCAGGGCTGGAGGGATACTCCCATTACCACCCTATTCCCCAAAGTCTCAAGAGATACCTTAAAGCAGGTGGCCCTTCATGTCAGTCTCTGGTAGGTTCCTGGGTCCCCTGTGTCCAGGAATATAAGTCTCTGGGTGTCTTGATCTCAGCACCCCTTTGTGCTCAAGACAGTCTGTGTGCAGGCTTCTCTGCTTTCCTGTCCGTTCCAAATGTCAGCTCAGGAAAATCCTCTTCCTGTGTCTCACATGACACTATTTCACAGAGCTCTGAGGGAGCTCTAATCAGCCAGGTGGAGTTGATTGCAGGTGTGCAATAACCAGCACACTGCTAGATTAGAGGCAAGATTCTTAACAGGGATAAGACCCTGTTACAGTGACCTAATAACATCTTTTGGGTTCAAATATCACCTCTATGCTGACGACACACAAATATACTTTTCAACACCTGACCTTACACCTGCTGTACAAACCAAAGTTTCTGAATGTCTCTCTGCTATATCATCCTGGATGGCCCTCCGTCGCCTTAAACTCAACATGGCTAAAACAGAGCTCCTCATACTTCCTCCCAAACCTGGCCCTACTACCTCCTTCCACATTACTGTTGGAACTACGATCATTTACCCAGTAGCCCAAGCATGCTGCCTAGGGGTCACACTCAACTCCTCTCTCACTTTTGCCCCTCACATTAAAAACATTTCTAAAACTTGTCGCTTTTTCCTCCGCAATATAACAAAGATACGCCCTTTCCTCTGTTGTCCGACTGCTAAAACTCTGACTCAGGCCCTCATTCTCTCCCGTCTTGATTACTGTAACCTCCTGCTGTCCGGCCTTCCTGCCTCTTACCTGTCTCCCCTACAATCTATCCTTAATGCTGCTGCCAGAATCACTCTACTCTTTCCTAGATCTGTCTCAGCATCTCCCCTCATGAAATCCCTCTCCTGGCTTCCGATCAAATCCCGCATCTCACACTCCATTCTTCTCCTCACTTTTAAAGCTTTACACTCTTCTGCCCCTCCTTACATCTCAGCCCTAATTTCTCGTTATGCACCATCCAGACTCTTGCGTTCTTCTCAAGGATGTCTTCTTTCTACCCCCTTTGTATCTAAGTCCCTCTCCCGCCTTAAACCTTTTTCACTGACTGCCCCACACCTCTGGAATGCCCTTCCCCACAGTAACCGACTAGCACCCTCTCTATCCACCTTTAAGACCCACCTTAAGACACACTTGCTTAAAGAAGCATATTAATAGCACTGTGGATATTCTGAACACATGATACATAAAGCTTGGCCCCCCACAGACGCACTTACCAGAACTCCCTCCTACTGTCTCTGTACGTTCTCCCTACCTACCAATTAGACTGTAAGCTCCTCGGGGCAGGAACTCCTCTTCCTTAATGTTACTTTTATGTCTAAAGCACTTATTCCCATGATCTGTTATTTATATTATCTGTTATTTATTTGATTACCACATGTATTACTACTGTGAAGCGCTATGTACATTAATGGCGCTATATAAATAAAGACATACAATACAATAAGAAGAACTCCGGGGATAGCTCAGAAGGCACAGTTCATCTCGAGTTAATTCTGGGGGGTCTGTATGTTCACCTGAATCCGATGATCACAGTGGAATACGGTGGGCTCCATTATTTCAATGGTATTCTGCATTTATGGACAGTATTCGGTTTATATTGATGAAAGATGACCTTGTAGAGCATTGGTGGATAAAGGCACCAACTCTGAAGAAGAGGTTGCTGAAGAACTCAGTAGGAGGTTAAGAGAAATTAAGCAGGAAATTGTTATTCCTAAAGCACCTTCTATATTGTATGACGAAATTGCTCCAGAAGAACCTTTGCACTGGGTACTGCCAGGCAAGCCCAGGAATAAAAAGCTCACTAAGTTGAGTACAGCTGATAGAGCCATTGTGGCCGGCACTGACAATCTCATGGGGTTGAGTACCTTTATGTGCCAGAGTCAATTATGTTAGAGATTGAAGTACAAACAGAGATGCTGTAATTCATCACTTAAACTCCAAGAGTAGATTAGCAGTTCAGTTTTCCATACAGAGGAAAGATTGTGTTCTATTATGAGGGTATGGAGTGTAGGGAGGAATATTTTCATGCACACGGTGGTGTACCGGCCAGAAAATGGTTTTCCGCAGTCATACTTTGTAAAAATAATTGACCATAATGGGCGGGAAGTAAGATAGCCTGGTCCAAGGCATTATTATTAAATAAAGGATTCTCCATGTTGGGAGTATCCCATTTTCTTTTGTTATCACCATCCAGGGTGGGTGTATATCTGCAGTAGTATGACACTGTTATTATTTGTGTATAATTATGTCATCTTGTGTTCTGTACAGGTTATTCACCTACAGGATGGCCCAAAAAATTAGGTCCAAGTGGGGACCATTGGATTCCACCAGAGGAAGAGTGTAGCCCTGGCTAGTTTTGGCTATAAGTCTGCCCTCCTCCTGTGCAGTAATCCCTGGTAAGGGCAGGTTTTGCAGGAGTAATTATGGGGTTTCCCCACACCCCTACAGCCCAGTGAGTCAGAGAAGTTAGTGTAATCATGCCTTGTGTCCAATCAGGGGCATGGAGCTGGTTCCTACTGGATCTGTATTTAAGGGGCTGTATTTCCTGTATTCAGTCAGTTGCCTCTACGGTGAGAGAGGCTTAGGCTCCTGTGAGCCAACAGGTAAAAGGTAGCACTAGTAGCACATTTACATCCTGACCCCCAGATCTCACTTAGGGGGGAGGGGGAAACAGGGCTACATATAGATATATTGGTATGTACAGTACGATGTGTTTTACCGTGGGGACTCTCTCCAGTACTCCTGGAGCCTGCGGTGGATGGAGGTGCTCGCACTAAGAGAAGACTAAAGCCTGAGACATCCAAAAGCCTGTCCTATTATCCCAACACTATAGTGACCCTCAGATCTCCTGCTGCCAAACAGGTACCATGCACCAACACCTATGTGGCAGCCAGCAAATCTGCCAGGGGGGGGGGGGGTAAGAAGTTCTGCACACAAACAATAGTTTCCCCCCTCAAAGTGAGCACTAAAAGCTACAGTTTGTGAAGAAAGTTTAATACTTAATGTTAATGGCATTGTACCTGTAACTATTACTTACTTTTACATCTTTTCCTGTATCTATTTTTCAATGCTTGTTATTCTTTGGAAAACTGAATAGTGGTTAAGAGCAGTCATTCTAGGAAATTGCAAACCATCTCAAACACACTGTTAGAAGTCACATGCACACAAGTAATAATGCTTAACCTGTTCACTGCCAGGCCTTCTAACAATAACATGTTTATCAAAATTGTAAAAGAGTAAAATCAAAGTATGTGCTTACCCAGTGATTGTGTTTCTGATGTGACCTGTTATGCTTCTTATTTGATCTTCTGTAAAGCCGGATACTGTCAGGATATCGCTCCACAGGAAGAGCAGAGCAAAGCCAATGAACAATTTCTGCACCTGTAATGAGATCTGATATACAGCTCAATCTGGAAATGCAGCCTTGTTAATGAAAGATACACCTGCCAGGTAATTACCGTATTTTAAGTGTCAAGACCATAATGTACATGGAGCAAAACTAAGTGATTTGAAAATCATGTTTTCTAAGTCTGCAAAAGCATATAAAATAAATGATTTCCCCTATTCTCCCTGTTTCACGCTCACTCTGCTTCTCGTGATTAGGTGATACATGCAGAGCCCGGGCTTTTCTATTAAAATGTGCAATTCCTTTAGGACGACATACATTTTATAAACAATTGATTTGATAAAATTAGGTTATTTAGCAAAAGGTATCTTCCTTTCTGCTTTATAGTTTGATAAGGATACTAGTAAATATAAGATAGAAATAGCCAATAAAAGTTAGAGGCGAAGGTTTGACACCTTTATCAGCCACAATGGACATTTCTGCTTTGTTTTATTTTATATTTCCATGCAAGTGGGGGGAGATTGACTTGTTTTTATAGAGAATGGTGCTTAATCATTTCCGCTGTACACGTTGTCTCTGATCAGAGCTGATGAAGGTAAGAGAGGGAAAGCAATGAGGACATTACCTGTGTAATCCATAGCTACTTGTGTCAGATCTTTGTTACACAAACACAATCACCCACATTTATTTGAATGAACCATTTGCTTCTATTGGTGCTTGCAGTGACCTTTAATCAGTGGATAGAAAAGCTGACCATATAGTAGAATACATACTGTACATACATACAACAATCCTTCCCGAGGATGCAGGACATATAGCATGTTTTAAGTAGAATACAGTGTGGAATTGAACAGGGAGTTCAACAGGAGTGAAAAAAGTGGACAACACCTACTGGCCCTGATTCCTGGATTTTGAATGGTGCTGGAAAGGAGGACATTATCTATCCCAGACTGTGCATCCCAGCACTAAACTATTGCTGCTATGCCGCCACTAGTGTTTTTTATTTGCTTTGACCTCACTTCTTTTCAAAATACGCACTTATTTCTACCAGCCTCATTATGTCTCTAACTCTATTCATATATCTCCATCTCTCTTTCCTTCACCACTTCTCAGTTCACATGAACTCCTTTCTTACCTGTGCCCCCTAACACCGCACAGCTATACCCCTGTTCTAAAACACACCCCTACAAATGCTCCTCACACATTCTCTTTCTATCCATGCTTCTCCTCCTTGCTTCTGGAGATATCTCTCCCAATCCTGGTCCTTGCCTTATTCCTACATGCCCCCATCCTTGCCTTCCACATACAACTTCTACTCCTTCTGGTATCAACCCCTTCCAACCTTATACCCATCCCCTGCCACCCTCCCTCCTCTCTCCCTTTCTCCTGTGCCCTTTGGAATGCTCACTCCCTTTCTAACAAGTTCCTCTCTGTGCATGACTTCTTTCTCTCTCACTCTCTGCTTCTCTTTGCCATAACTGAGACCTGGCTCACTCAGTCTGACTCTGCTCTGGAAGCTGCCCTCTCTTATGTTGCCTTTATTTCTCCCACACTCTGCATCCTGATGGAAGGGGTGGAGGCATGGGGCTCCTGCTCTACTATGTAACCATGTAACTATGTAAATAGTGATCTATAGCAAATATAGGGGTATGATGCTGCTCTGATGGGGGCTTCTCCCAGACTTGCTTTGTACACAAGAATTATAGTATGTGTCCTGCCTTATCTTGTTTGAGCAATGAAATAAATCCCTGTACAAAATGTATACAACAAAAACAAGCAAAACATTCCAAGAAGATGGGTTTATGTAAGCACCAATTTTGTATCAGTGGAAATGTTATATATGGCAGTTTTTTCTAATGTCACTGTGTAGCCCCTTAGTTTTATGAGAGTCTCGGTGATTATGTAATATCCAGGTTACCTGTATGTACATTATGTCTTTATTTATAGAGAGCCATTACTGTACATTGCGCTTCACAGCAGAAATACACGTGACAATCATATAAATAACAAATAATATAAATAACACAAATAGGTGAAAGTGCTTCAGACATAAAGGTACAGTAGCATTTAGGAAAAGGAGTCCCTGCACCGAAGAGCTTACAATCTAATTGATTAACTATTAACTACCTCCTTGATTTCTAAATTGGCAAAAGGGTGGAACTGCTCCACCACCTGGAGCCCAGGTAACACATGTAGCCCTACGCCCTGTCAGGGCTGTTAGCAGGCCTGACTGAAGAAGGTAAGTCCTCCTGTAATGAAATGATTAACTCCTATCATACTGAAGGAACTAATTAATTTGGTACTGAAGATATCTTTCGGCATATGGCCATGGCATTTTAATATACACTAGCAAGATCAGGCTTTCCTGCCGCATACTGCCAAACGTGTACTAGGTCTATGGGCATCTGCATGGTGAGGTGTAGTAAGGTTATATCCCACATGGTGCGGTTTGCATGTGTTATACTGAATATGAATTCTATATCAGCCTCAATGCACAAATATACGTCACAGCTACTCTCGCCTTGTTCTCCCTTTGCATCAGGCACCAAAGTTATTTTATAATTATAAGCTCTTCAGGGGCAGGGACTCATTGCTCCGGCAAAACTCTTTATAAAGCACTGCATACATTGTCAGGGCTACATAATAAAAATGTAATTATTATCATACCCAAAATGTTAAGAAAACTCACCTGAATCTGCATTGTGAATGAATGTAATCTGAATCTCTACCAGAATCGTCTAGTTTCTGAATGACTGAAATAACGTAGTATTCCTCAAGCTATTTATATACCAATGAACTTCCTCGTTCTTGATAGAGCTTATTGATTTAGTGTCTCAAATAAATCATTTGCAATGATTACCTTTCTTTTGCAGTTCCCTTGAATCAGATAAAACTAAATGGAAATATAAACATTAACAGAAACATTTGGCTCACACAAATATACTCTGTGCTTGCAAACGGGTTAACAGATTTTATGTATACATTTTGAAATAAACTCCTGCTAAATGAGACACATATGTATGTATAGCTTTATTTCTATAGTGCCATCCATGTACATAGTGCTTCACAGCAGCAATACAGGTGACATAATAATATAACACATAGGGTTTCATGCAGTAAGCGCCGAAAAGCTACTTTCGGCAGGGGTATGAACTCGCCATGTTTTTGGCGAGTTGCTCTCACGGTATACTGAAAGGCCCGAATACCTGTGAGAACATTTCCAAACATGGCGAGATGCCGGAGGCGGGACGCCCTGCCCTGCGAGAAGGGCTCCCCCGGCAAGATCTGTCTGCAGCAGAGCGAGATCCGCCTCTCTCTGTGCAAGGGGTCTCCGGAGCTGAACCGCATTGATTTGAGGTCCGGGGACCCCCTGCTTCCGAGATACAGGCCCCGTTATGGGGTGCCAGTATTGCTCTGCTTTGAGATGACTCGATCACGTGACTGCATGATGTAAACAAAGCAGAAGGATACTGGCACCCATAACGGGGCCTGTATATCGGGAAGCAGGGGGTCTCCGGACCTAAAACTAACGCGGTTCTGCTCCAGAGATCCCCTGCACATCTACACTACTGTCAAAACACACATATCAATAAACAATAATCCATTACCGTAGCGGCTATCCGCGATGGTAATGAAGCTGCTTTCATGTAATTTTTATTAATATTGTACGGGAGCAGGGGGTCTCCTGAGCTGAACCGCTTTGATTTCTGGCTCAGGTACCCCCTGCTTCCTGAGTTACAGGCCCCGGTATGGGGCATCGGGTGCCAGTGTCGCAGCCATTTTTATAGTGTCCATGTCGCGTGACATGTGACATGTAAACAATAGCGGCAACACTGGCATCTGATGCCCCATATCTGGGCCTGTAACTCGAGAAGCAGGGGGTCGCTGAGCCAGAAATCAATGCGGTTCAGCTCAGGAAAACCCCTGCTCCCGTACAATATTAATAAAAATACATTAAAGCAGCTTCATTACCTTAACGGCTATTCGCTAAGGCAATGAATAAACATTACCATATACAACACACCCACCCCCTGTGCCCCACAACAACCCCTGTACCCTCCCTAACATACATAACTTATCTTAATTTTTTTGGGATGCACAGGAATGATACTATAGGCCGGCGGTGGCCCTCGGGTTGTCCCTGTGGGTGTCCGGGGTTCCTCGCTTGCCTGCAGTACCAATTCTGTGCCCCCCCCCCCCAAAAAAAAAATACATAAATACTTTTAAATAAATACACCCACCCTAAAACATACAGTATAGTAATGGGCAAAATTACTATTATCCACATATGGATAATAGTGCATTTGCCCATTTAAAATACAATAAGCAGCAGAAATAAAATAAATACATCTTGCACTCACCTTTGCCAGGCTGCCACGATGAAGGCTTTCCTCATCCTCATCCCGTCCATGCAATACACAAGAATAAAAAGAGACAATCTAATGTCCCCTAACCCCTTAACAACCTTAGCGGTTATTAAACGCTATAGTAATTAAGGGGTTAACCCACCCTCACCCACTACCCACCCAGGAGGCCTAACCGCACTCACCCACTACCCACTAGGAGGCCTAACCACCCTCCCCCACTACCCACCCTGGAGGCCTAACCACCCACACTTGGGAACAATACCCCCCTTCACCCACCCCCACTACCCACAATAAAAACAGTACACAGAACAGCCCCACTATCACCTCCTAGGCCCCACAATAAACATTACCATATTTAATAAACAAAACCAAACCCACCCACCCCCTTTGCCCCCCATAAAAACATGATTTATTATTTTACATACAGGCTTAATACCCCTGGCCAACGGGAGTCTCCGGTGGTTCCGATGGGTGTCCACAGACCCCACAGTATACACCAGGGGGTTTCCCACAGGTGTCTGGGGGTCTTCAAGTGTTACCCACTAGGAGCCGTGGGCCTCCAGGTGGTCCCTGCAGGTCACTGCGAGCCCAAATGTGGTCCACGGGATGTCCCACATGTCCTGGGGTCCCCAGGGTCATCCCCACAGGTGTCTGGGTGACCTCGAGTGGTTCCCACAGGGGTCTGGGAGCCTTTAGGTGGTTCCCACGGGGGTCTGGGCCCTTGGGGGGGTCCCTGTAGGTCTGGTGGGCCCCCACAGCTGTGGGGCCCCTGGTTCTTCTCCGCAGGTGGTACCCATGTGCGCCCGGGGTCCTCAGGTGGTCTCCATAGGTCCCCGCAGACCTGCAGTACCAACCCTGTATGTAAAAATAAAACATTGGCCATTATTAAACACATTAACCAGCATAAATAAAGTAAATAAATACAGTTCTACTTACCACAGCCAATGTGATGGGCATCCTCATCATGATACTGCAAGGTCCATGTCCTCCATTGCCATAAAAATACATAGCAAATACATTCTAATGTCCCCAAACCCCTTAATCAGCTTAGTGGTTAATAACTGTGAAAGTAATTAAGGGTTAACCCACCTGCCCGGATACCCACCCAGGAGGCCTAGCCACCCTCCCCAGGCAACTTCTCCCACCGTTCACCCATTCATTTGTACAGTGGGTAAATCATGCCCATATATAATATGGGCATGATTTACCAATATACAAAGAAATTGTTAAAGATAACAAAAACATGCCCAAATAAAAACATCACATAGCAACATCAAACACAGCACATCTCAAAAAAATCATCACGTATCCAAATAAAAAACACATTGCAAAATAAAATATAGCACATAGCCAAATAAATCTATAACAAATGCCAATCAAACAATCGAATGGTAAAGTGGGTACATGAAGCAAATAATATGTGCATCATGTAATACTATGCTAGTCAATGCTCAAACTAAAAGAAACAAATACAAACAAGATCCAATGCCATCCAAACAATAATAAAATAAAAACAATGCAAGAAGTTAACAGAAATAAATTACCAATTATTAGGGATAGAGAAGGCCCGGGCGAGTGCATTTAACCCCCTGTCGACTAGAGTGCCGCTGCTGTGCTGTGCTGCGGCTCATTTCAGGATGACGGGATGCGATCAAGCGGGTCACCTAGCAACGTGGGATGCCGGAAGATTAGCCCAGCCACAGACATCCCTTGGAGGCACTGTAGTGACGCTATGACAGGCACCAATGCAGGTGCATACAGGCACGCCCTCCCGCACTAAGGACCTCCTAGCAACTGCCGGTACCAGAGGCAGAAAGAGGCCTGGAGATTGTGGCTTTGGCTGGATGTGTCTGCGGAGCGGCACTGTGTGGCTGGAGGAAGTGCTGCTCGTGTTGATGCTGCTGCTGCCTCTGTGTATATCGTGGGCGAGGCGGACAGAAGGAGCCCCCCAGGCTGGATTCCCCCACTCTTATGGCATGTAAGAGAGAGAGGGGGGGGAAATGCAGCATACCACTGCAGTGAGCCGGCTTCAGCCATAAGAGCAGCCACCTGGTCACTGCTATATTTCATCTCCTGTTGGCGCCGCTGATAAGAGGGAGAGAGAGTAATTTGAGAGGGCAGACACTCGCTCTCGCAGAGGGGAGGGGGTTGGTGTCTGTTTGTCTGTCTGTGTGTCTGTGTGTGTAAGTGGGAGAGAGAGTGTATGTGTAAGTGGGAGAGTGTCACCCACCCCCTCTCTCTGTCTATCTGTCTCTCTGTCTACCTGTCTCACCCTGTCTACCTGTCTCACCCTGTCTCCCTGTCACCCTATCACCCCCTGTCTCACTTTCTGTCACCCTCTGTCTCACTTTCTGTCAACCTCTGTCTCACCCTGTCACCCTCTGTCTCACACTGTCTCACCCTGTCACCCTCTGTCTCACACTGTCTCACCCTGTCACCCTCTGTCTCACACTGTCTCCTTGTCACCCTCTGTCACCCACTGTCTCACCCTGTCACCCCCTGTCACCCCCTGTCACCCTCTGTCTCCCACTGTCTCCCTGCCACCCTCTGTCTCACACTGTCTCACCCTGTCACCCTCTGTCTCACACTGTCACCCTCTGTCTCACCCTGTCACCCTCTGTCTCACCCTCTCACCCAATGTCTCACCCTGTACCCCTCTGTCTCACCATGTCACCCTCTGTCTCACCCTGTACCCCCCTGTCTCACCCTGTCACCCTCTGTCTCACCCTGTCACCCTCTATCACACTCTGTCTCCCTTTCTCACCCTGTCACCAACTACCTCACCCTATCTCCCTCTGTCTCACCATGTCACCCTCTGTCTAACCCTGTCACCCCCTGTCTCACCCTGTCTCCCTGTCACCCCCTGTCTCACCCTGTCTCCCTGTCACCCTCTGTCTCACCCTGTCTCCCCGTAACCCCCTGTCTCACAATGTCACCCTCTGTCTCACCCTCTGTCTCACCCTGTCACCCTCCATGTCACCAGGTTCACACACCGCGCGGGGGCGCACACACACACACACACACACACACACACACACACACACACACACACACACACACACACACACACTCTTATTTACCCTATGTATCTTATCTGGCCTATACCTACACCAAAATAACCTATACTACTTTCTTCCAGATCTGACTCAAGCTTCCCACGGGAGACATCGGAATCGCCCCTAACCCAGAAGACAGGTAGGGAACACCTCCCCTCCAATGAATAACACTGCGGAATGAGGGTACCTGGACATTGAGGGACTGCGGATCAGGTAAGATCCCAGGTGGGATTGCTGCTTTAGATCTTGTGAAGCGGGGACATGCAGACACTGGTTAAAGGGTGCAGGAAACTAGTCATTCACATCTAGCTTTTTTTTTTAAATCCGACACACACACACATTTTTGGGTGATTTGTCGACCACTGTAAATGTATATGTAGAATCCGAAGCGAATAAACAATTTTATAATATATATGTGTTGTTTGGAACATTTCGATTGAACATTTATATACAAAACATGGACTACAGTAAAATTAATAACCTGGGAGAAGGGATGTTCGAACACACCGATATCCCTATCACCAGGCAAACCCTCCAGGACGATCATCAAAAATTTGTCCCTCAGCTGCTCCTCCAATGGAGTTAGCATCATAGGTGGTGCTGGCGGCCAGCCTCCAGTGTCTGAAGCATGCATCCATTCTATTCTCAGTTTTTTGTTCAATGTAATACAATAAATAAACTTATGTCAAAAACTAATGTTGTTCTTACTAGGAATTTATTCAATTTTTTTAAAGCATGCCTGGGGGTGGGACTGGGGGTGGGACTGGGGGTGGGACTAGGGGTGGGACTGGGGGTGGGACTAGGAGCTGGACTAGGGCGGGGCTAAGTGGGGAGTAGAGTTTTTTTGTTCGGCGAGTAGATTTTTGGGTGATTTGTCGACCACTGTAAATGTATATGTAGAATTCGAAGAGAATAAACAATGTTATTATATATATGTGTTGTTTGGAACAATTCGATTGAACATTTATATACAAAATGTGGACTATAGTAAAATTAATCCCCTGGGGAGAAGGGATGCTCGAACACACTAATATCTCTATCACCAGGCAAACCCTCCAGGACGATCGGCAAAAATTTGTCCCTCAGCTGCTCCTCCAATGGAGTTAGCATTATAGGTGATGCTGGCAGCCCGCCTCCAGTGTCTGAAGCATGCATCCATTCTTTTCGCAGTTTTTTCTTCAATGTAATACAATAAATAAACTTATGTCAAAAACTAATGTTGTTCTTACTAGGAATTTATTCAATTTTTTTAAAGCATGCCTGGGGGTGGGACTGGGGGTGGGACTGGGGGTGGGACTAGGGGCTGGGCTAGGTGGGGAGTAGATTTTTTTTGTTCGGCGAGTAGATATTTGGTGATTTGTCGACCACTGTAAATGTATATGTAGAATTCGAAGAGAATAAACAATGTTATAATATATGTGTTGTTTGGAACAATTCGATTGAACATTTATATACAAAACGTGGACTATAGTAAAATTAATCACCTGGGAAGAAGGGATGCACGAACCCACTAATATCCCTATCACCAGGCAAACCTGGAGCATGCATCCGTTCTTTTCGCAGTTTTTTCTTCAAATTGGCCTTCACGTCATCAAATCGTTTACGACAATTAGTGTGTGTCCTGACCTGATTCCCACAGGCAGACACAGACAGTCTAATCTGTTCCCATAATTGTTTTTTTTACGGCTGAACTTGTCCTGCCTTAAAATATATTAAAATTATGTTAAGTAAATAGCTTATTTAGTCATGAATAACAAGAAAATGTGTGAACCCTTGCATGATATTGATAACATGGTGTTTTAGCTACAATATGTGTGGCACATGACAATTAAAGTAAAATAGCAAATGTGTGGTGCTACAAAAAAAAGCCTTTTGAGACAAAAAATGTATCTTGATAGGAGAATCCTGTGGTGCAAACCCCCTGTGGTTGAACGGCTGAATAAGCCCAAGTAGAATAGGTGAAAGCTGCTGATGTAGCTCCAATAATAAACCGACTAGCGGACTAGGGTCCCCACAATCACTGCAGTAAGGGACCTCACATATATGTGAACCAGCATATAAATGTCGGAATGGAGATTAACCAGATAATATCCAAATAGTGAGATGGTAGATTGAAATAATTACTCACTCAGAGTCAGCTTGTCCTCCTTCTCATCCCTGTAGATGTATCTTCATCCACTTGAGGGGGGTGTGCATCCGTTTTTTCTATGGTCCTGAAAGTTTGCAGATGGGAAAAAGCAGGCACTGGCAGCCACACAGGATCAGCAAATAAAGATTAGTAAAGAGAGCTAGTTCCCATACAAAAGTTTAATGGATACTACAAAAAGATTACAACAACATTGTGGGGTGCTGAGCCCCCCCACCAACGCGTTTCGAGCGCTAGCTCTTTATCAAGGTGACTTTACAGTACTCACCCTGCCGTTTTTGTAGTCCCCAGAAGCGCGCCAAAATTCACTGCCAAACACTTCCTGAAACTCTCAGGAGAGACGTCGGCGTGATGATGTCAGCGCGCGACCAAGGGAATACAGAAAAAAACTTCAATTATTGAAAACTTTATTAAACAAACATTTTAACATTAAAAATCGACGCGAGTACCAGGCATGTCTTCTGATAATAAAAAACACTAACAAACCCAGTGCTATGACAGAAATATAAGGAAAAATAGTTAGAAGAGACATACATGTGTACATTTATATTAAAAACTTTTTCAGAAGACATACCTATAAAGCGGATGGATCCAGATTGTAAAGTGTATATATTCTAAGTCATGGATTGATTTTGACTATACACTATATTTATTGTATATTTCAGATTCCAAACCGTTTATTTATGAAAGAGTACAATATTGTTGCATTTGGAAGCGTTTTCGATTGACATATATTACTTTATATCTTACCTTAAATGATATATTTTTTGCAATCAAAATGCTGCAAATATTAAATTTAAATGTCAATTAACTTTAAGACATGGTGAGTATCTGCAGAGTATAGTATGCACTGATATATGACAAATCTAACATGTATATTTGACATATTTAGATGTAAATGTGGACACTTGAATAGGGGAAACAATTTCCTTATTGCCCCTGTATGGTATGTATGTATAGTTTAATACGTATTAGGGAACATATGGGACTCATCAAAAAAGGTGATTTTAATCACCCGGTATCATCCCACTTTACCAACTGCCCCAAGGGTAGTATTGATTCCCTTACATATATGGGAATAGAACATGTACCCATGCCAGTCAGGGGAGGCAATAGGGTTGAGCTCTTGGATAAGAGAGAGCTTTATTGGATTGTTACGCTAAATACCAGAGTTCCCTACGGCCTGAACTCAGACTGGGACCTAACACCTTTTTTACATTAAATCAAAATAAAATGATATACTGTGGTCTATCCACATATTGAGTTTGGGATTAAACTATACATACATACCATACAGGGGCAATAAGGAAATTGTTTCCCCTATTCAAGTGTCCACATTTACATCTAAATATGTCAAATATACATGTTAGATTTGTCATATATCAGTGCATACTATACTCTGCAGATACTCACCATGTCTTAAAGTTAATTGACATTTAAATGTAATATTTGCAGCATTTTGATTGCAAAAAATATATCATTTAAGGTAAGATATAAAGTAATATATGTCAATCGAAAACGCTTCCAAATGCAACAATATTGTACTCTTTCATAAATAAACGGTTTGGAATCTGAAATATACAATAAATATAGTGTATAGTCAAAATCAATCCATGACTTAGAATATATACACTTTACAATCTGGATCCATCCGCTTTATAGGTATGTCTTCTGAAAAAGTTTTTAATATAAATGTACACATGTATGTCTCTTCTAACTATTTTTCCTTATATTTCTGTCATAGCACTGGGTTTGTTAGTGTTTTTTATTATCAGAAGACATGCCTGGTACTCGCGTCGATTTTTAATGTTAAAATGTTTGTTTAATAAAGTTTTCAATAATTGAAGTTTTTTTCTGTATTCCCTTGGTCGCGCGCTGACATCATCACGCCGACGTCTCTCCTGAGAGTTTCAGGAAGTGTTTGGCAGTGAATTTTGGCGCGCTTCTGGGGACTACAAAAACGGCAGGGTGAGTACTGTAAAGTCACCTTGATAAAGAGCTAGCGCTCGAAACGCGTTGGTGGGGGGGCTCAGCACCCCACAATGTTGTTGTAATCTTTTTGTAGTATCCATTAAACTTTTGTATGGGAACTAGCTCTCTTTACTAATCTTTATTTGCTGATCCTGTGTGGCTGCCAGTGCCTGCTTTTTCCCATCTGCAAACTTACATGACAATTAAAACAATATGGATTCATACAAAGATAATGAAGCTTGAGAATATGTTCAATGAACATACAATTTAACATTTACTGGATTCATATCCTCGAAGTAAATACTCAATAATAATGTGTGTAAAAAAATCAACAATAAGTGATAGATATAAAAGTACGTTCTATGTCAATCAACAAATGTTACATCTGAGATGAGAAAAACAATTTTAACACTCAATGCAAAGATTTTCTTACCTACTAAATGCCCAAACAGCTGGTCATAGTGTTCCAAAATACCAGTCACAAGGACTCGTTTTTCCTCCTCGTTGAAACGTATATTTCGGGGGCCCCGCAACATGTTTCTTATGATCTTATGATCTGAGCTTGGCTGCTGCTGGCTGGACTCCCCTTCTTCCAATGGAAGAGACTGCAGAAGCGCAGCACCACCAGACACCCCACCACCACCAGACACTCCACCACCACCAGACACCCCACCACCACCAGACACCACATCACCACCAGACACCCAACCAACAGCAGTCCCCCACCAACAGCACTCACCACACCAATAGCACTCATACCAGCATCCCTTCCCTGACTCCCACGTTCACTCCCATGCCTACTCACATGACCACCACTCACAACAGCACCACCACTCACCCCAGCATCACTCCTCTTACTCCCACGCCTCCCGCCCATACCTCTAGCACTCACAAATAACAGATAAAGAAATTAAACTTCAAGCTCACTAAACACTTTCAAACTGACAATAACAAAAATATGTCAACAAAACAACACAGGACAAATCAATCAGAAAACACAGCAACTATCTCAATATCAAATCCTCCAAACGCCCAGCTCTGTCTGTCTCTCTCTCTATCTCTCCCAGAAACACAGAGAATGATTTGAAATAAATGCGGCCTTTAAATGGGCCGCTCAATCAAGAAAATGATTGTCTCGGGTGATTCAGAAACAACTCCCAGTGGCGAGCATGTCACGCCATTTCAAAGATTGCCGAGACAGCTGCGTCTCATCGACGGCTAATCGCCATTGTGGGCAAAAGTGTTTTCACATGGATTCGGGAAGGAATCGGGCCTTCCTGCATACTGCGAGGGTAACACGGCAAAAATATGCCGAGTTCAAACCCCTGCCGAGAGTGTTTTTTCGGCTCTTACTGCATCGAGCCCTAAGGGGCCTATGCAGAGACGATCGGGCAAAAAAATCTCCATTGTTTAAAAAGTGCAAAATTTTGGCGTATTTATTGTACCTTATTCAGAAACGGCAAATTGGCTATAAAGTCTCAATGTGTAGTAATGGCGACAGCTAATGTCGCCATTACTGACGGATGTACTTGCATTTGGCTAGAATTTCATTCAGTGTGGTTTCAAGTTGCGCTCGCGAGTCTCGTGAGACGTGATTTCAAGTGGGCGGGCAATTTGTTAAGTAAACAGCAGATTCCTGTCAGAGCGTCTGACGGACGGCTTCTTCGTATTTACATAGCAGAGAAACGGCGCGCTTGTGTCTGTGACAGTGGTAGAAGCACGTACACGCTTCTGATACAGTTTAAATATCGGAGTGTTTAGACTTTCACTTTTTCTATTATCTACAGTCAAACACAGTCAGCGACAGACCGTCTAGTCACTGTAGTAGCGGCCACACGAAATTGTGCAAAGTATAAGTATGTCCGTTGCGCGCGTTAGTACTGTGAGGAGAAGTGGTGCACATGCAGTGAGAAAAGTCATTTCCACTGCTTCAGCACACACACATGTGCGTGTGGTTGGAAGTTCCACAGCGAGCCGTGCTGCTGGAGTTAGTGGGGTGGCCAGACCTGTTAGGGTACATGAAACAGTTGTACAGAATGCAACATTTTCAGCTTTGGAAACTTGTACTCCTTCTGTGTCAGCAAGTGTCACTGCTGTGTCTATAGACTCACCGTGTGTCAGTCATGATGATGCTGTTTTTGGGGCGAATGTTGCTGCCAGGCAGAGTTTGCGTGGAAATGCCAGTGTGCGTGGTAATGTCTGTGGAAGTGTGCGTGGTAGTGTCAGTGGTAATGTGCGTGGTACTGAACGTGGTACTGTCAGTGGTAATGTGCGTGGTGGTGTCCGTGCTAATGTTCGTGGTTGTGACCGTGATAGTGTGCGTGGCACTGTCTCTGGTACTGTGCGCGGTAATGTGCGTGGTACTCAACGTGGTAATGTCCGTGGAACTGTGCGTGGTGGTGTCTGTGGTAATGTTCGGGGTTGTGACCATGCAAGTGTGCTTGGTAGTGTGCTTGGTAGTGTGCGTGGTAGTGTGCGTGGTAGTGTGCGTGGTAGTGTGTGTCGTGTTGTGGCTGTTAGTGTGCCTGCTAGTGGACGTGGTGGTGTACGTGGCGGTGTGAGGGCTGCAACGCGTAATCGTGGCAGTCGTATTATCGCTGTGTGTGGTAGTGCAGGGGACCGCAAACTTTTTGTGCTGCGCCCCCCTGTCACTCTGCCCCCGGCTCTCGCGCCCCCCTGCCTACCTTCATTCGCGTCAGATGACGCTGCGTGGGCGTGTGACGTCAAGTCACATGGTGCCGTGGCGTCTATTGACGCCGCGTTGCCATGGCGACGCAACACAGACGGCTGAATCCCGGTAAGTAAACAGTTGCAGGGGCCTCACGCGATCCCCCGGCATTTAATTTAAATGCCTGGGGGAAGAGCGCGGGGCCTCTGCAACTGCCCGCGCCCACCCAGCACAATCTCCCGCCCCCCCTGGGGGTCGCGCCCCCCACTTTGCGCACCGCTGTGGTAGTGCATGGCAAACAGCTTGTGCAAGTGTGAGTGTTCCGCCAAATGTGCATGCAGCCCCCATGCCTACACCTCATGCTACTGTGTATGCTGATGCAATAGAGGAATCGCACCATGTTGACCAGGACATGATCATGATGTCCATGGATGTCGAAGATGGAGATAGTACAGACCAGCATGTACCACATACAAATACACAATCACAGCATGATGGCAGGAAACGAAACATAAAATTCAGTGACGAGGAAAATCGGGTACTAGTCACGTCAATTGTTGAGAACTATGATCGCCTGTTTGGCCATCTAGTTGGTAAGTTTAAAACGTTTAATACATGCCACCGTCTACTGATTATGTCATGCACTGTGTTTAGCCCACACAGAGCTAAAGGCATGTTAAATGATGCCATGGCACAACAGTTGGAATGCTGTCCCTCTACATAGGGTTTCTGCCATGATGCTATGGCGTGTGTCGAAATTGTGTGTAAAGAAAGCTAATGTACGATGCAGTTGGTTTGGTGCTAGTTTCAGAACAATTTGTGACACATGACCATACGCCACAGTAAAAATATATATATTGCCTTTCACATCAACGATTCCAGTTGGAAATAAACTTTCATTGTAATAAATAATCATTTGAACTGCGTTCCTGATGTTTATTTCCAGTAAAAACATCTGCAGCGGTGAAGAGGGAGTTGTGGAGAAACATCCGGGAAGCAGTATCAGGATGTGGTGTCCAAGTGCGCTCGCATGACAATTGCAGGAAACGTTTCGACGACATAAAAAGAAAATTAAAATTTAAATTGTAGACCATTAAAACGCATGCCGCCGGAACAGGCGGAGGGCCGCCAGCGTTACATTTGAAGCTCACACCACTAGAGGAGCAGCTTAGTGCGAAGTTGCCAGCTATACAAGTTGAGGGATTGGAAGGAGATTTCGATATTGGTGTGTTCGATGAAGAATTTAATGAAGGTGAATAATTATCAAAAATTTTCTATCATCAGAAACACATTATAATGACCAAAAGATGTGTCATTTTACTAGTGCAAACTATACAATACACAGCAAGAGGCAATAATGTGTCAATGCAATGTCAAGTGTGTTTGTTTACTTTTCAGTCTGAAACTGATGCAGTCACTGCAACATTGACACTACTGTGAACAAAACAATGTAGCTCAGTGTATGATCACAGAAAGAAAACTATATTAAAACAGTAGTGCTTGCCAGCAATGATAAATGTAACGTTTCCTAACACGTTTGACTGTTAAAATCACATCAAACGTGGCTAGTTCACACACATGACACATTACTCAGTATGCAAGGTAACAGCAATGACAGTAGTGCTTAGTTAACGTTATGTTATGCATGTATACATTGCAGAGGTCAGTGTGTCCCCATCAGCTGTGTCAGATAATTTCCTACATGACACTCCACAAGACTGTATGCAAACACAAGTCACGTCCCCGGAAAATTCTGTTGCTGATTTTGAAGGTACATTGTGTTATCATATGTTATCCTTCACACAGTTCTAAACAGTTGTTTCCATTTATTTTGCCTTGCTAACATTTTATCTTCCACTTGTTCCAATTACAGTCCATAACCGAACTAACGATACAGCATTGCATGTGTATATGACTTTGTAGTGCGTGGTTTGTGTAAAACCATGTCACGTAACATACCCACGCACTAATAACAAAGCTGTGCATGTCACATGCTGTGTGTCTTCGATGCTAAGTGGCAATCTGTAGCACATGGGGTTAAACACTGTCAATTTCTACGACTTACAAATGGTAGTATCTGCCTTTGTATGATTAGGTTTGAAAGTTTGCCTGGTAAATGAAGGGCTCAATCAGTACCTACCGCAGCACCACGGTTGGACAATGTTACAGAAAAGTGTTGTGAGACTTGTGTGAGAACGGGAAAAGTAGTTAAAGTTAGGGTGCAGAGGTGGTGCTGACAGGGATGGTGAAAATAATGAACACACGATCTACATACAACTCCCTTATTGAACCACCGAGACAAGCCTGTGACACAAGGTTACATCAGGTTATGTAGTGAAAAATAATGAAAACACATGTTTGACATGAACACGAACGCAACAGAAATGTGAAGTAATAATTAAAGGTGATATTTCTGAAGCCAATGCTGTGTTCTAGGTCAAAGTGACTTTGACATCATGATACACAGATTAGCCACTTTTCTTGTCCATTGCTATATTATGTATATAGCGCCCATACTTGATAACCGATAAACATGTCATGATGGGCCAAGTAATAGTACGCTAATGAGAAATATTTCTCGTACTGTGAGTACCTATGGCATTTTCCGAATGTAAATGCGTTAATAGTTTATTTCCAATGCTTTCTGCTACACTCCCATGTCAGTTAAAACTTGAGCACACAGTTACCTTTGTCGCTCTGAATGTAATGTCCTGCATTGCATTACTGTACCTCACTTTTGCAGCACAACATATGTTTGTGCTGTGTAACTGATGTATGCATTGTTGCTTAGATATGCATGGTTTTTACTTTGTGCGGCTACTAGTTTACTTTGTGGCGTTCCTGTGTTCAGATTGTGGCATAGTATAGTAATTTTTTTGGTACACTCTGTGTATTGATCTTAACCCGAATCATGTATTCCATAGATAGACAGAGCGAAGAAACCAGGAGTTTCATGAATGTGTCTCAGGATCCATGTTCCCCGCTCATAGATGTAGCAAGTCATGCAACTGACGACATAATGTACTTTGACACTGGCAACCATCACGAACTGCTGTCCATCCAGGAGGCGGAGCAACGTTTGTTGCAAAGCAATTCAGAGAAGCACAGTCAATTAATGTCTGTGCATGAAAACATGGTCAGGGAAATTAGAGAGGTGAAAGACATTTTGAAAAATACAGTAACAGAACTTCAGAAACATAATTCCTATATGGAGGCAATTGTTACCTGTTTACTCAAACAAAATGACCTCCAAAGTTCTACTGTTTTGACGTCATTTTTGCCATCCACGTTTGTTGCCACTTTGGAGGGTGCAGATAGTTTGCAAGTCACCTGCCCTAACAATTCAGAAGCGGAAGGTGCAATTGCAACACAGCAGACTGACACATGCCGTAGTTATGAAAATATTCCTAATGAACAACAAATTGAAAATGTTTACTTAGCTGATAATAGTGGCTTGCCCTTGTTACAACTTGTAGAAGCCGAAACCGCACACACATCAGCAATGAGTCAAACTGGCACATCCACACCTGTCGTGTCGTGTCAATCTGATGTGCTGCAATCAGGCAGTCTTGTGACTAGTCACACAGATTCTCAAAATATGAACACAAATGAGTGCCTTCAGAGTGTTACTGGGCAACCCGGTAAAAAACGTTTGAGAAAAGCAAAAAATGCACGCACTGCAGTTGCTGCTCGCGTTACCCGTTCCAAAACATGCAAGTAACAAATGTTATTACTTTGTTTTCACGCACCAAAAGAAGAAAGCTGTACGATGGCATGTTGCTTATTTATTCACATTTATAAGTTTCATCGAACACACATTGTTAGTTTAGTGTCATAGAAATGTTTCTGTCTGTTAATAAGACTGTCACAAGCCATGTTTATGTTAATACAGCTAATACAGGCTATCGGTGTATAGGAAAAGGTACCCGGGCGCTATCTCTCTGTGGCTTGATACAAATATAGAGATGTCAAAAGAAGGGGGTATGGTACTGCCTGATAATGGTATTCGTTTGATGTCCTTCTGTGACTCGAAACCCCAGCAGGATCTATCCAGGACCCTTGTTGGCAATGAATACAAAAAAGAATGGGGGAGCACAGTTTTAGGAAACAGGCAGTGTATTGTGACTAGTAATCGTTATAGATAGAGCAGTTTACACAACTGTAAAGGTGATAGTTCACGGGGCGGATACCAGACTCAATATATATACATACAATGGTGTGTATGAGTGGGTGGAAAGGTGAAAGAATATATAACTTACACGGCCTTGTGTAAGTTCAGTCGCATCAGGGTTTCTTTGGGTTTCCCGTCACCTTGGAATGATGTGATCTTCTGCGATTTATACTTCTTCTTCTTGGTGTATATTCAGCTTTCCTCGTTCAATCGATGTGCCCCTCCAGGGGGATTTCCTCTCATGTAAACAAAAAGAGGGTAAGGTTAACTCATATATATATAGAGGTGACAATATGGGGAAGGATGGTATAGTGGAAGACCATTAAAATATAATGGTACGATCATGCACTCACACGGGCTAATGTGAGCCTTCTCTTATCTTGGTATCTTATTGTTGCCCGTTAGGGATAACTTTCAATTGGTAATAGGTGGTAATGAAGGGGGGAACAATAAGATATAATACAATACTCACACGGGCCAGTGTGAGTACACACTCCTAGTGGTTTCTTGACACTTTTGTTCCTGTTCTTTATGCACCTCTAAAGCATGAAGACGCGAGGTGACACAGATGAAATGACACTAAGGTCTGCAGGGTAAAACTTTATTTAAATAAAAACATGGATATAAAAACAAGAAAAAAAGAAACCAAAGGCTTGTGGTGTATAGTGGTAGGGAGTCTCTCCTTCCGCGTCCGGATGGGGAACTACGACTGCACCTCTGCCTCCTCTAAAATAAGCTAAAAAATGTCCCAACTGAAGAGTAGAGCAACGCGTTTCGTCCGGAACTAGACATCCTCAGGCTCAATAGATGTGGACCGCGTTTCGTCCGGAACTAGACATCCTCAGGCTCAATAGATGTGGACCGGCTGTGCCTTTTCTTTTATGCAGGGATGGCTCAATAGATGTGGACCGGCTGTGCCTTTTCTTTTATGCAGGGATTAGCCAATCCAGATCGCGGTGTAATAGCTTCCAGCTTTCCATCTGCGACGGGACGTCGCCATCTTGGGAGTTGCGCGCGCATCACACAGTGTGATAAGTCGCGCATCTGTAAGTTTCATTCTAGGATAAAGTTTTTAGAATTTGAAGGGGGATTGTATTGGGGCTTGCGTGCGCATCCTGTTGTTGACAGCATGGCCGCATATCCTTGTGGAGGCCTCTGTTAGTGTCCATTTTGTTTAAGAATAAAGTTTTTAAGAATGAAGTTTTTTTCCCTTTTTTTCTTCTTTCCGGTTTGGAGGAGGATTAAGTTGAGGGTTGCGCGCGCATCCTTTTGTTTACCTCGCGACTGCATACCCTCGTGGTTGGCTCTGTCAATGTTCATTTGCAGCTGGGTATTAGTTTTAACCCCAAAATAACTGGATTGTATTCCAGAGATGGTATTTGGGGTGTCTGATACACCTTCGAAAAAAATTGTGTTAAAGTGCATGATGTTCTCTATGTGGCATAAGACTATCTTAATGTGCCTATAAACTATTTTATAAATAAATACAGTGTTGTGTCAGTTTCTAAAGTGCATAAATAGGAATTGTATTTGTTTTTAACCCCAAAGGAAATATGGGGTAAATTCCAGGGATGGCATGAAAGATGTATGTCACACCTAAAAGAAATAACATGTAGTATTCTATGTGAGCCTATAAAGTATATGTAGTGTTAAGTCCGTTTTTAAAGTGCATGTATAAGATTAGTGTTAAGATACTGCTTAATTTAAAAGCTGGTGCTTAGTGATTATCCAAGCGTGAATATAAATAATCTAATGATTATACATATGTGATTATAATGTGCGTGTAAACAGAGGTAATTTAATTAACCTCTTAGTGGTAATACTTATCCAGTGTTAATGGAGATATTAACATTAAAAGTGATGTTTAAGTGCTGAAATGTGCTGATTATGATAATCTATGTGTGTGATAAGGAAAATTTTCTTTATAAACTAATTTAGTTCTTACAACTAAATAATCTATGGGGGTGAATAATATAGATGATATTAATCGATATATCAATTAGGTGTTGGCTGTTTAATTAAACAGTAACATAAGTGCACTAAACTAGAGTGAAAAAGTGAATAGACGTGGTGTGGATGAATGGAAAAGATGTGTATTAAAAATAGAAATAGAAATAACAATAAAAATAAAAATAGAAATAAGCATGAAAAAAGTCACGCATGAGAAAAGTATATTCGTAGATCAAACAAGTCCAATGTGCGTGATGGTTATATTAAAATGCACATAAAACCTCAGATGAGTGGTTCTGTGGTTAGAAGAGAAAAAACAGGTTAGTTACTCGACTGTACATGTATAAGGATAATAGATCGTAATCTAGGGATCGAATGCTCACATGAATGCCCCCCAGATCTATATCTATGTTGAGGCCTCTGGGGGTAATGTCTTTAGCTTGTAAATCAAAAAGGATTCTCGTTGGCATGCTTGCGCAACCTGTCCCCACCTCTCCAGTTGACGTCGACTCTCTCTATACCCTTATATGTCAGAAGGTTTGGATTGCCTTCATGGAATTCACTGAAGTGTTTAGAGACAACTGTGGGTCATTAGTTGCCTTTTTATGTTCCCCATGTGTTCCAGCACGTGGACCCTCAGGGGTCTTGAGGTACGGCCTCACGTACTGGAGTCCACATGGGCAAGACAACAAGTAAACAATGTGATCTGTGCGGCAGTTTAGGTTTTGTTTGATCTTAAAAATCTCTTTCGTTACAGTAGATGTAAATTCTATTTTGTTTCCCTTTGATACTTGCTTACATGCTTTGCAGCTAAAGCAACCAAAAAAGCCTTTCAATGGAGGTAACCATTTGAGTTTTGGGTTCTTCTCTTTAAAAATGCTGGGTGCATTTGGGATTCATACATGGGGCCTTTTTCAAATGACTCTTGGGACATGGGATGTTATCTTTGAGGAGGTGGGTCCTTTTGTACCACATGCCAATGTCTTTTAATGATTTTTTTAATTTCATGGCTCTGAAGTTGTAGGTGCTAATGAATGGTGATTTGTGAAGTTAGTGTTTTCCTTTTTTTCTTTTGATATCAGCAGGTCGCTACGTGAAAGAGCATTGGTTTATCGCCGCTTGATTCAATAAGTTCTGAAGTATAACCTCTTTCTAGAAATCTGCCTTTTAATGTATCTGCTTGGTCCCTAAAGATGCTATCGTCTGTGCAGTTTCTTCGTACTCTCCGAAACTGGCCATATGGTATACTTTCTAGCCATTTCGGGTGATGGCAGCTACTGGTCATTAAAAAATTATTGGCATCCGTTGGCTTAAAAAATGTTTTTGTTTTTATTTCTGAGTTTTCTATGTATATAGTCAGGTCCAGGAAGTTGATATTTACCTGGCTATGTTTCTGATGTGAACTCAAGATTAATACTGGTTTTGGTTGATGTGTTCTATAAAGTCTGTGAGTTTTGACTCATCCCCCTTCATATAAGCAGTACGTCATCTATATATCGATGCCATGAGACCAGGTTTGCGCTAAAGGGATTGTTCGACCAAATGTTGGCTTCCTCCCAGTTTGCTAAGAAGATGTTCGCGTAACTGGGCGCAAACCTGGTCCCCATCGCGGTTCCGCACTTCTGAAGGTAGAACAGACCATTAAACCACAAAATATTGTGAGTTAAAATGAAGTTGATGCTATCAATAATAAAACTGCGCTGTTCTTCTGGGATACTAGTGTCTTTGATGATAGTGTTTTCCACGGCTTTGAGGCCATCCATATGCTGGATGCATGTGTACAGTGACTTCACATCGCAAGTGGCTAATGTGAAGTCTTCCTGCCAACGTACATCTTTAAGGAGATTTATGACCTGAGTGGTGTCTTTGAGATACGATCTTCCTCTGGTTGCATATTTCTGTAAGTAGGAATCTAGATATTCCGACAGGTTTTGTGTTAAAGACCCAATACCTGATATAATGGGTCTACCAGGTGGGGTCTCCATACACTTATGTATTTTAGGCAGGAAGTAAAATACCAGTAGAATGGGTTTCTCTTGATGTAAATAACCCCATTCTTTGTCACCGAGGATGCCTAAAGTTTTGCCTCTTTCTAAAATCCTATCTAATTCTTGTTTGTGAATTTTTGTGGGATCGTGTCTTAATTTTTGATATGTTGTTGCATCTCCCAATATTCTATTGGCCTCGAGAAGGTAGTATTCTGTGTCCATCACCACCACGCCCCCTCCCTTGTCCGCTGGCTTGATGGTGATGGACCTGTTATCTGCTAGTTCTCTTAAAGCTAAATTTTCTTCTTTACTGAGGTTATCTTTGGGGTTCTGTTTATTTTCTGATTATTTTTCCAGATCCTCTAGTATCAGTTGGTGATATACCTCTAAGTAGTGTCCCTTACTGCCAATGGGATTAAACTTGGATTTTTCCTTTAATCCAGAATGCACAAAATTCACCTTTTCTTCTCCTACTGTTATGGGAGTGATATGGGTGTCCCTAGTTTGTGCATCCCTATTTAGGAAAAATCTTTTCATGGTTAATTTTCTCAAAAATTTGTTCGCATCCATGAACATTGTGAAGCCGCTCGGTTTGGTCGTGGGTGCAAAGTTAAGGCCCCTAGCTATAACGCTGTGTTGTGTGTCTGTTAATATGGTTTTGCTAATATTGAAGACTCCTTTTATCTTGGGTGTTTCTTTTGGAGCCCTCCTTCTGCCTCTCTTTCCTCTCTTTCTCTTTCCTTTCATTTTTTCCTTTCCTCCGTATCTGATTCCGCTAGCACTGAAAATTTGTTTCTCAACGTGGGGGGGTGTGGTGTGCTTTGTTCTAAAAAAGCCACCGTTGCTCCAGATTTTGTTCGTTCCCATACGGGGCTCCTAATGGGTGATCTAATGGGTGATCTACTTGCACGTCTGACCCTTTCCGGTTCCCTATCTCTATGTCTTGAATTGTCTCTTCTGTCTCTATATTGTTCTCTTTCCCCTCTCCATGCTGGTCTTTCTCTTCTCTCTTCCCTTTCATAATTGGGTCTATAATCCCATCCCTGGGATCTTTCCTGACTGCGGTGATCCCTTCTATATTGATCTTTTCTGTCTCTATGGTCATATCTCCTTTCCCCTTCCCAAAAATGGCGAGGCCTTTCTTGGTGATAATGTCTATGGGGAACATATGTCTCTCTCTCATATGGTGATCTCACTCGTTCTGTCTCCCTTCTTTTGTTATCTCTACCTTTTTCTGGACTTTTCTTATCCGATTTGATGGGAGGCTCTTTCACTGGTTCTTTGTTTTCTGCATGATTTGTGGTTTTATTATCTGTGGAATTTATTCTGGGTCTCCTAGGTGTGTGTGTACTTGTATCTCTATTTTTATCATATTGTTTACTTGTTCCGCTCTTGTCCCATTTTTTGTTGTGTATTCCCTCTGTGTAATCGTCCTCATCGCTTTTGAATTTTTTATTCTTGGAGATGATTAGATTCCTCTCAATTGTGTCTATTTCTGTGGATAGTTTTTTATTCCTTTCATGGAATGTGGTGCAATGTTTTAGAGGTTCCAATTTGGTTCTTATGCCGTTTATATCCTCATCTAATTTTTTAAGTGTAGTCTGGTGGTGTTTGATTAGTAATGTCATAAGATCATTGCCACAAGTATCTAATATGGTCTCCCACCTTACTATATATTCGATTTCCTCTAGATCAAAGGAGGCTTTCTTGCTTACTCTTAAACCTCTTGGTACTCTATTGACCTTAATGTATTCTTCTAAATATGCTTTATCTAATAATTTTCTAATCTCCTTTTTTAGAAGTTTATCTAGTAGATCGAATTCTTCGTTTATAACCTCTGAGTCTTCTCGCTCTTCTGTTATTTTCATAATACTTTCCATGTCTTTATCCCGTAACAATCTTTTTTCAAAGATGTTAGGGGTGATTGCTATGGTGTTTATTTCTGTGGTATCCACTTCTATGAATGTGGTTTCCAAGTCAGAATTTGTGATGTTAAATTCTGTTTCCATGTTTGGAATTGATTCTTAATATAATTGACTAGAAAGTGAGAAGAGCTGCCTAGGTGTGGATACTAGGAAAGTTTGTTGGAAAAGGTACCCGGGCGCTGTCTCTCTGTGGCTTGATACAAATATAGAGATGTCAAAACAATAGATAGAGCATTAAAATAGCTGCCCTGATGGGTGCCTGTCTCAATAACCCTAAGGGGAGAATAGTTGTCAAGGTACTGTATATGCCTGTTAAACTATCAATAACTATCAATAACTCAGTACTGGTACAAGGTGGTCAGAGAGGGTTCAAAAATGCCTCAGTTGAAATTAGGCAAATAAACTTATAAATCTAAGCAGTCTTTAAACAATAGATAGAGCATTAAAATAGCTGCCCTGATGGGTGCCTGTCTCAGTATCCCAAAGAATAGTTGTCCAGGTATATGCCCGTAAAAATATCAATAACTCAGTACCTACATGGTACACGATGGTCAGAGAGGGTTCATAATGGCATAAAATGCCTCAGTTGAAACTAGGCAAATAAACTATTAAATCATAGTAGCACTAAACAGTCTTTAAACAATTACTGTGGCACAGTATCTAGTGCCAGTATCTAGTATCTAGTATCTCAGAGATACTATGGAGGTGCTGGTGGTTCTGTCTAAAGTAGAGTGGAAAAACAATTTTATCATGGTAACTAGTGAAATTACGGCACTCTACACGAGTATAGACCACACACAAGGCCATGAAGCAGTAGGAAGAGCTTTAGACACCGACGATGACTTATTAGACGAGCAGAAGTCATTTATACTGGACAGTATTCTATTTATTCTTAAACACAATGTGTTCAACTTTAACGGCCAATACTTTTTACAGCGGTGCAGCACTGCAATGGGGACTAGGTTTGGGCCAAGTTATGCAAACATCTTTATGGGTATGTGGGAAATGGATAAGATCTGGACCAACAACCCATTTAGCGCAAACCTAGTCCTCTGGCGCCGCTATGTAGATGACATTCTCTTCATCTGGCAAGGTAGCAGAATTGACTTGGATACATTTTTGTCATACATTAATGAGAATGTTTTGAATTTGGCATTTACGTCACATATCAGTAGCTCATCAGTGGATTTCTTGGACTTAACTATCTACATTGAAAACAACGTTCTCAAAACGAAGACATTTTTTAAGAAAGTAGACAGTAATAATTTTTTAATGAAGAACAGTTGCCACCACAATTAATGGCTGGATAACATTCCCCCAGGCCAATTTAGGAAAATATGCCGTAATTGCACTGAAGAAATTACATTTACAGAACAGGCCATCATTTAAAAAAAACGTTTTTTGGAACGGAATTATGACGAAACTCTTTTAGACAAAGCGATCTTCAATATTGGGCAACTAGATAGAACCGAACTTTTAAAACCTAAAGAAAAAAGACCATTTGGTGAATTCGAGGTACCGTTAATCACTCAGTTCAATAGGGATCATAGAAGGATCACAGGAGTAATTAAAAAGCATTGGCATCTCCTGCACCAAGATCCCATCTTTAAAGGTGTTCTACCGGAAAATCCAAGGATCATTTTAAAAAAGCCAATCATTTAAAAACTAAGTTAGCCCCAAGCACATTTGAAACTGCACCGAAAAAGAGTAACTGGTTATCACAGAATCCAGGTTTTTATAAATGTTCTAGTTGTAAAGCCTGTTAAAACGGAGATGAAGAGAAAACCATTTTTAAATCAAAAGTAACCGGAGAACAATTTAAGACTAACACTTTTATAAATTGTAGAACCACTTACGTAGTTTACTTACTGCAGTGCCCATGTGGCCTGCAGTATGTGGGCCGTACGAGTAGGCCCCTAAGAGTGCGGACACTAGAACATATCGGCAATATATCTAGGGGTTTAGTTACACACACTGTATCCAAACATGTTTTAATGAAACATAACAGTAACCCTGGTGGCCTGATATATAGAGGCCTTGACCATGTCCCTATTAACTGGCGGGGAGGGGATCATATGCAAGCATTAGCCCGTAAAGAGACTAAATGGATACACAGGATGAAATCCTTAACACCGCAAGGCCTGAATATCGATATAGACTTAGGAGCTTTTATTTAAAAAAAAAACACAAAAATTAAATGGGTATGATGTTTTTATGTCTCCAGATGCATCATTGATTAACATTGCTCTTTATTTTTATTTTCTCATTCAATCCCTTGCTTCCATCCTGCATCAATCGGCATATTGCTTATACCTTTTTTCCATTTGTTCTACTCGAATAGTTTACGTTATTTTATTATCTATTCTCTATTTATGTTTAATTTGGTTATTTATTGCATTTCATGTAATTCTAGTCGTTCTTTCCATTTTGTGCCACACAATCATCAACTGTTTATCAGCAGTCTACTAATACCAGTTTGGTTAAGTGATGAGAAGCTTATTAATGGACCATCTGATAGCAGTCATCCCTGCTACTATATATCAGACATGGAGGTATTAAGCCATTTATTAATTAGTTAGGTATGTTTTTCTTTAAACATTTGAGTGTTTGATTATCTGTCAATAATTGTATGTTTTTATTTATGTATTTGTCCTAATTTTTACTAGTAATATGGTGCATGTTGCAAAACCTTTTGTGTGTCACATCAGATGTCTAGCTGCGTTTGAGACTGGCACTCATTAGGGCAGCCGTTTCACAGTTCTCTCTGTGGCATCAAGGAGCCTGTGCCACAGTAATTGTTTAAAGACTGCTTAGTTCTACTATGATTTAATAGTTTATTTGCTTAGTTTCAACTGAGACATTTTATGCCTTTATGAACCCTCTCTGACCATCTTGTACCATGTAGGTGTAGCCCTTTTTCTGACCCTCCCAAAGGAACTACTGGTCACTGTATAACACCTGCGGCTCCAGGAGATCTGAGCCTCCGCTAGTTGGGAGCCTGGGGTAATACTTACACTTTTACATAGCGCAGCGCCTCCACTTACCCAGGATCCCCGTGACGTGAGATTCCCCTGGGCAAAAAATACAACAACACACATACACTGTATAGATAATAACTAATACTTTCTAACGTGCATAGAAAACATAACACAACATAACCTGCACAGAATGACGGTGCCCCTCCTCGGAGGAAACCTAGCTGCTGCGTCTCGCAGACGCTTCCCCAACACTAGGTGATCCCACCCAGTGTCCATAGGCTCCACCCAATGTCCCGCACTCTTGCAGACAGCAATGGGTGACTGTGCAGTCACAATTACACTAAGGGCCCGTTGGTGCACTGTGATTGTATAGTACCTGCCAGCACTCCAGTACTCGGATCAGCAACCGCATCACAAAGGATCCGTCGCTCGGTGATTCCGTCGTATCCCAACGGTTCTTTGCACGAGGACCGCCAAGGGCGATCTCACACCTGGATATAGTCTGTGAACCCCGACTTGGGCCGAACCTCTTCCCAGGAACCGCAGCGTCCGCTGTGTCCCTTAATAACTAGCACTACTGTGACAGGACCCCTAACCTATGGCCTGTCCCTGTAGCCACCACAAACTGGGGAGTGAGAACCTACCGGGTTATGCTATCCCGTTCCCCTAACTCTTCCCAGTCCTGACTCTAACTACCTATTACCTGCAGAAGCCTCGCAGCAACGCACTGCAACCTACTGGGTGCGTGCAGCAACCGCGCTGCGCAAACCCTTGTGCCTTCTTGTCAGCGCTCACAGCACTGACAGCCGTGACTCTGACAAGACAGACACTGACACTCACTATGGGCAGGTCCCATCTTGGGGCGCTCCCTTATCAATTACCCCTAACCTGGTGGGGAGTTGGGGCCTATCTGGGACTTGGGGAACCTTACCTGGTGCAGGAGATTCACTCGCTCCCCTGCACCCTTTCTTCCCCTTCTGCTCCCCAGCCTCCAACTGCCGTTCACACGCCGAAATGTATCTTATTCTGGCTGTCTGGGAATCCTCCAGCCCTATTGGCTCCCTGGCATCACGTGGGGTGCGCAGAGGCTCCTGGGATCTGTAGTCCCTGCCTAGAGCCTTCCCTGGTAGGCTAGGGTTTCGCAGGCTTTCTGGGCACTGTACTGCGCATGCGCGATCTGTCTGGGGCCTTCCCTGCGCCTGCTTGTCACTGCGCATGCGCGAACTATCGCGCAATGGCGGCGCCCTGTTCCGCGTGCCGCCCGGACCTCGGCAACGCGATCACGGCCCTCACATCGGGCCACTCGCATCCCCGGCAACCGGCCGCATCAGGGAACAGCGCACGGCTCCCTGCACTAGCCCCCACCCTCGCGTTGTGCCGGCGGGTCCGTCGCTGGCTCCGGCGGCACCCGCGATCGCTCGGCACGCTACAGAGAGGGTCAAGGAGGGCAAAATAAGACCAGGGCTACATTCTCCCCCAATTGTAGAATCCCAACGACCTCGCTTGGGTAGCAACCATGCAACAGGGGATTATATAATGAAAAATGCATTGCAAACGATACATCACACACAATATACATTTGTTCACCGGTACCCAACATACTCACGTGGATACCCAAGGCCAGCTGAGTCTCAGAGTGGAGTGCCCCTAACTGATTATGTGGGGGTACCTCACTTTTGCGCCCGTGAGCCTCCCTCAGAAAAATCTCTTGGAGAACACGCTCTGGAGTAACAGTCACCGGTTCCGTACTACTTCCTCCCCCTTGTAGAAGGAATAGCACAATGTCCTTTAACCAGGCCTTTACCCGGCAATCCGCGGCATGATTGCGGTAGGCCAGGAGGCCAGGACCTTTCCCGCGGTCCACTACATGGTGAATGGAACGCTCCTTTTTGGGCTTAAAGGAGGCAACCTTCCCTGAATCCTTCTTCACACAGTCTTTGTCCCTACAAACTGGCGAAGCTTCCACGGGGGAGCGAGCAATGGACAATGTCTCTTTCCTCACAGTCTCGGGTTCACCCGGCAGGGGGTAAAGGGTAGATACCTTACCACTGCAGTGATTCATGGAGGCCAACAGGTCCTCGGGGACGCGGTCAGTTCCCACCTCAGTTGTCTCGGGACCTACCCCCAGCACTTCTGGGGCAGTCCACTTACTTGCTGGAAACTCGGGAGCGTTGGATCCCAGTCCTGGGACCACTTGGGTTGGAGCGCATGGGCTCACACTCAGATCAGGATCTGTTCTCTTCGCCTGGACGATATGCGGTAGGTACTGGTCCACTCGCTCCACTGGACAGCTATCTTCTAAGGGGGACACCTCCGCGATGTCGAGTGGAGCCATTCGCCCTGGTGTCCAGACTTAAGAAGCTATCGTGCTCCGCGGTCACCTGGAGGCTCACACCCAACACCCCTGGGGCAGTCAACTCACCCTTGTCATCGTTGTTGGCAGGTACTGATCCCAAGCCTGGGACCGATGGTACCTCTGTAGGCCGGACTGGCCGTGGTAGGGCACACGGGCCCACAGCAGGGTCCGCAGCATCTGGATACACCTCCTCTAGGGCACACAGACCCACAGCAGGCTCTGTATCCGGCGAGATAGTTGGCACGGTGACTTCACTAGAGTGGTCCGCCGGCAGGCGCATCACCACGAGCGGTTGGTCACTGGAATCATTAAAAGAAGATGGGGGGTATAGACATCTTACCCTGTGATTCCGGAATCTGCGGTTCTGGGCTCTGTGGTTCCTGCTCGGGAACCGGGTCTGGAACCAACATCTGGGGTTCCAACATCTATGACTCTGCCTTCGTTGGCTCCGGCTCGAGACCTGAGTCTAGAACGTCCATTTGGGCACACGGCCCCTCCACAACCTCCACAGCTGAGGTAGGTGGACTAGCAGCGGCTTGGGCCGGCAGTGTGGAGACATCAGGCATCTCTTTCTCCGCCGGTTCCGCAGGTTGGGGTATAATAGGCTTCAAGAAACATGCACCGCAGCAGTCACATTTGGGCTCCCACGCCAGTGCACCTCTAGAACAGTCACAGGTGGGGCTAAAACACTGTATACACGGTTCCCCGTCCACCTCGGTTGTCTTGAAGTCTAGCAGTACTTGGGACATGTCGACTCCCTTGTCATAGGCTTCACTCAGGCAGGGGCACATTAGCGCAAGGACATCTATTCCTGGCGCTTTCCAGGGCACATACACATTAGGGTGTAACCCCTGGCAGACTCTCTCATTCTCAGAGGAAGAATAATCCGTTTCTGCATCAGTATCCTCCTCCTCTGACAGTTCTGTAGGCTGCGGCAATCGGAGCTTCAGGAACTGTGCTTCACAGTCGGGACACTCGGGCCCTCGGGCCAACTCACCGAAAGGACAATCACATTCGCTCAGGCAGCAGTGCAGGCCAATCGCATCTGTCTCTTCGGGTTCCGGCTCCAGAACCGACTCGGGAACCACGGTTAGAATACCCGTGCCCTCCGCAACTTCTGTAAGGTAGGTAGCTGGATTACCTGCATTGACTGATCCAGGCTTGAACTCGACCACTTCTTCCTTGGCGGGTTCCGGAGTCTCCAGCAACACTGTCTCTGGAAACTGTACTCCGCAGTAGGTACACTCGGGTACCCATGCCAATTCACCACCTGGAAAGTCACAAGTAACACAAGTGTTGTGCATACACCTTATCCCTTCTATGAACACCTCCTTGTAGTCTTGTAGCAGCAGGTTGGGATCATAGATAATACTAGCAGGCAGTCTCAATAGATTTCGTATACACGGACACAAAAGAAAGGGTAGCTTCCTAGTCTCTGATAGCCAGGCTCCAAACACTTGAGGGTGTGCTTGACTGCATCTTACGGTCCTATTGGTTCTATTATGAAGGCCAGAACCCGCTAACTGCAGTTCTTCATACACTCTCCACTTGGGGTAAAGACGAACTGGGGCACATTCTATGAAGGAATGGTCCTGGCTCTGCCCTGCGTCACTCACAGTGTGGGGGCGGGGCTCTGGTTTTCCCGCCAGTCCCGGACGGGTTTCTGCAACATTTTCCCGCGCGGGCGGGCAATCAGTACAAGGGCTCTCCCGCCTTGAGGGCGTAACAGACATGGCGGAACAAAAATAGCACAATTTAGAAAAAAAATTACCGGGCCCCCCAGGTCTGATCTCTCAGCAGCGCCTCCATATGTAGCCCTTTTTATGACCATCCCAAAGGAACTACTGGTCACTGTATAACACCTGCGGCTCCAGGAGATCTGAGCCTCCGCTAGCTGGGAGCCTGGGGTAATACTTACACATTTACATAGCGCAGCGCCTCCACTTACCCAGGATCCCCGTGACGTGAGATTCCCCTAGGCAAGAAATACAACAACACACATACACTGTATAGATAATAACTAATACTTTACTAACGTGCATAGAAAACATAACACAACATAACCTGCACAGAATGACGGGTGCCCCTCTCTGGAGGAAACACTAGCTGCTGCGTCTCGCAGGACGCTTCCCCAACACTAGGTGATCCCACCCAGTGTCCATAGGCTCCCACCCAATGTCCCGCACTCTTGCAGACAGGCAATGGGTGACTGTGCAGTCACAATTACACTAAGGGCCCGTTGGTGCACTCGTGATTGTATAGTACCTGCCGAGCACTCCAGTACTCGGATCAGCAACCGCATCACAAAGGATCCGTCGCTCGGTGATTCAGTCTGATCCCAAACGGTTCTTTGCACGAGGACCGCCAAGGGCGATCTCACCCTGGATATAGTTTCTGTGAACCCCAACTTGGGCCCGAACCTCTTCCCAGGAACCGCAGCGTCCGCTGTGTCCTTATATAACACTAGCACTACTGTGACAGGACCCCTAACCTATGGCCTGTCCCTGTAGCACCACAAACTGGGGAGTGAGAACCTACCTGGGACCTAAGGGGTTAATGACATATCCCGTTCCCCTAACTCTTCCCAGTCCTGACTCTAACTACCTATTACCTGCAGTAACGCACTCGCAGCAACGCACTGCAACCTACTGGGTGCGTGCAGCAACCGCGCTGCGCAAACCCTGTGCCTTCTTGTCAGCGCTCACAGCACTGACAGCCGTGACTCTGACAAGACAGAACACTGACACTCACTAAGGGCAGCGTCCCTATCTTGGGCCGTCCCTTATCAATTACCCACTAACCTGGTGGGGAGTTGGGGCCTATCTGGGACTTGGGGAACCTTACCTGGTGCAGGAGATTCACTCGCTCCCCTGCACCCTTTCTTCCCCTTCCTGCTCCCAGCTCCAACTGCCGTTCACAGCGCGCGAAATGTATCTTATTCTGGCTGTCTGGGAATTCTCCAGCCCTATTGGCTCCCTGGCATCACGTGGGGTGCGCAGAGGCTCCTGGGATCTGTAGTCCCTGCCTAGAACCTTCCCTGGTAGGCTAGGGTTTCGCAGGCTTTCTGGGCACTGTACTGCGCATGCGCGATCTGTCTGGGGCCTTCCCTGCGCCTGCTTGTCACTGCGCATGCGCGAACTATCGCGCAATAGCGGCGCCCTGTTCCGCGTGCCGCCCGGACCTCGGCAACGCGATCGTGGCCCTAACAACGGGCCGCTCGCATCCCCGGCAACCGACCGCATCAGGGAACAGCGCACGGCTCCCTGCACTAGCCCCCACCCTCGCGTTGTGCCGGCAGGTCCGTCGCTGGCTCCGGCGGCACCCGCGGTCGCTCGGCACGCTACAGAGAGGGTCAAGGAGGGCAAAATAAGACCGGGGCTACATAGGTACTTTGTTATTGATATTTTTACGGGCATATACCTGGACAACTTTTCTCCCCTTAGGGCTACTGAGATAGGCACCCATCAGGGCCGCTATTTTAATGCTCTATCTATTGTTTAAAGACTGCATAGATTTATAAGTTTATTTGCCTAATTTCAACTGAGGCATTTTTGAACCCTCTCTGACCACCTTGTACCAGTACTGAGTTATTGATAGTTTAACAGGCATATACCTGGACAACTATTCTCCCCTTAGGGTTACTGAGACAGGCACCCATCAGGGCAGCTATTTTTTTTTCAAAAAAGTTTTTATTGGGACATGGTACAGGTCAAACACTGTCTAACAACCCATTATCATACATGAGTGATCACGTTCCCATTTTCTTTTTTAATTTCCATGTTGTACAAATGATAACGTACCGGGGAAAAAACAACGGACATACGAGACAGACAAGACGGACGCAGGGGGGGGGGGGGGGGGGGGGGGGGGGAAGGCCAGTCAAGGGGCATCTCCTGCTTGTGGTCTACGGCCTCCGATAGTGTTCTTGTGTGGTGTGGGACCTCTCGTTGCCACCTTAATGTCTTCTTACGTCTGCCCTATCAGTACCCTTCTCTGTCATTGTCAGTGTCGCTACTTTGGTGGAGAATGCATTTCCATCTATCAAAGCAGAATATTGGTAGCATTCACCCCTGGGATGTCTGAGTGGTCTAGCCATGGGGCCCATACTTTTAGAAAATTTGTGCCGGTGTCATTGACCAAACTCGTCAATTGTTCCATCCAGCAAACATACCAAATTCTGTTCCGAATTTTCATCATCGTGGGTAACTCTGGTTGCTTCCACAATGCTGCGAGTTTGCACCTCATGGCTGTTGCAAAATGTGCAATCAATTTTTGTGCCTGCCTGCTTAGCCCCCGCCCACGCCTGCCCAACAGGAACAGCCAGGGGTCCAAGGGGACCGGGTGTCCGAGAATCCTCTCCAGCCAATCTTGGATTTCCTCCCATAAAGGAGCCACTTTGGTGCAGCCCCACAGCATGTGCAGCAAGTCTGAAGGTTCCCCACATTGTTTGGGGCACAATGGGGGGTAATCTTTTACAAACTTTGCTAATCGGAGTGGAGTAAGATACCACCTCATTAGGACCTTATATGCATTCTCCTTCAAGGTTGTACATATCGAGCTTTTGGCTGCTGCCAGCACTATCGAATTCCAGTCGTCGTCTTCTACTGTCTCCCCTAAGTCAGATTCCCAAGCGTGTCTGTAGCTCAGTTTAGTGTTGACGTCGGTTCCAGGGCAGACCACCTCTCTGTATAACCTAGAAGTAAGTCCCGTAGTGTCCGTACCTCTCGAACACAGCTGCTCAAAATTGGTATGCCGTGGGCGTTTAGGGATCTTGTTGTAAAATGCTCTTATCTGGAGGTATCTAAAGAATTAAGAATTTGGTATCCCGCTTTCAGATTTAATTTGGTCAAAGGATTTTAATAGTGGACTGCCATCCAGATGTAGTAATTTCGTGAGGCCCTTAGTTTTCCAGGCCATTAGGTTACCACTCGGCAGGCCCGGAGCGAAATCAGGGTTCCCTACAAACGGGGTCATGAATGTGTGCTGGGTGGTAAGAGCACATTTATATTTGGTGTCCCCCCAAACCGCCAAGGAGCTCCTTAGCGCCGCCAGTGGCACCCCTATGGACTTGTGGGCCCTTTTTGGTATCCAGATCAAGTCCTGTAAATCTACAGGGGTGCTGCATTCTTTCTCTAATTCAACCCACCTCCGGAGGTCGGTGACATGTGCCATTGTACAATTTGAGTTAATTGGGCCGCTCTGAAATAGGCCATCAAGCAAGGTACCCCAAGTCCTCCTCGTATTGTTGGTCAAATTAGCGTACTAGATTTGATGCGTGGTTTTTTACCACCCCAGACAAATTTCACCATGGAGGACTGTAACCGGAGGATGTCATCCCTGGCCACCTGCACCGGGAGGGTCTGGAAAAGGTACAGGATTCTGTGGAGGAGGTTCATCTTGAGGCTCTGGATCCTGCCGATCAACGAAATTGCATAGCCCGACCATAGTCTGATATCCTCCGTCAGAGTCCTTATCAGGGTAGTTGGCTTTATAAAGGGCGCTATCTTCTTTGGTAATATTTACCCCTAGGTATTTGATAGAGGAGGCTTGCCATTTAAAGTTAAAATTCAATTCTATCAGTTTTGCTGTGGCCTTTGGCAGGTTTAAATTTAGGGCTTCTGATTTGGTTTGGTTAATTTTGAACCCCGAAATCTTATTAAATTCATCTAGCAAGCTGAAGACGTTCGGCAGAGAGGTAAGGGGCCTTGACAGCATTAAAATGATGTCATCCGCATACAGGGCCACTTTGTGTGACTGATCCTGAATTTGGATTCCTGTTATGTCTGGGTTGTTACGGATATGCGCCGCCAAGGGCTCAATGCATAGTGCGAAAATAAGTGGGGGCAGGGGACATCCCTGTCTGGTGCCACTCCGTATCGGGAATTCTTCCGAAGGGAAGCCCTGGTGCCTGACCCTCGCCTTCGGTTCGCGATACAGAGCTAGAATGGCGCCCAACATTCTCCCTCCTATGCCAAACTCCCCAAGCGTCTCTGTGAGGTAGGGCCAATCAATTCGGTCAAAGGCTTTTTCGGCGTCTAAACTAAGTGCCATAGACGGGATATTTTGTCGTTGGGCCAAATCGATTAAATCTATGATCCATCTAGTGTTATCTGCCGCGTGCCTCCCGCAGATGAACCCTACCTGATCTGGGTGGACCAGCCGGGGCATAACCTTATTTAGACGGTTTGCCAGTAGTTTGGAGAAAAAAAATTGTGTCTGAATTGATTAATGAGATTGGGCGGTAGCTTTTACAGTCAGCTGGGTCCTTCCCTGGTTTGGAGATCACTGATATAGACGCTTGGAGCATCTGGCTGGGTATAGGGGCACCCTCCAAAAATGAGTTAAACAACCTAGTCAGGTGAGGTACTAAAATTTTTCGGAACTTTTTGTAGTATAGATTAGAGAAGCCATTGGGGCCTGGGGCCTTCGATGGCTTCAGTGTTTTGATTACCTCTGATATTTCCTCACCCGAAAAATCTTCCTGTAGCGCGTTCCTTTCCATTCTGCTCAATTTGGGCAGATTCGCCTCCTTTAAGAATGCCTTCAGCTGCTTACGAGTGGTCTCGCAATGGGAGACCTTAGCCCCGTCATACAGGGTCTCGTAGTAGGTTTTAAATTCTTCCACAATTTGTTTAGGGTCAGAAGTGAGGCCACCTTTATTGGTTCGAATTGTCTGTATATGAAAATTACTGCTCGTGTTTCGGAGTTTGCGGGCAAGCGGGGTATCTGGCTTGTTGGCTCGCTCATAGAACTTTCGTTTGGACCAAGTCAGCTCCTTCTCAGCTCGGGAGGCCATCAGTAAGTTTAGTTGTGTTTTGGTATCTAGCCATGCCTTAAGGGTCTGTGCCTGTTTATTGTTTTTATGTAGGGCGGATAGGGTTTTCAGTTCAGATTGTAAAGTGTGAATCTTTCCTTCCCTTTCTTTCTTCCGCCTACTTGCAATCCCTATGAGTTCACCTCGGAGTGTCGCCTTATGGGCCTCCCACAGGGTAGATTGAGACTCCATGCTACCCGTGTTCTCTGTAAAATATGCCCTGATTTTCCCCCTATCGTTTGTTCCACCTCGGGGATTTTAATTAGTAACTCATTGAGTTTCCAGATCGCTCCTGGCCTGTCCAGCACAAAATCAGTGCACCGCAGCTCTATAGGTGCATGATCAGACCATGAAATATCATGGATTCCCATATGGGAGATCTGCGAAACCATTCTGTTGCTATAACGGTCGTGTGGGTGGGAGTAAAATGTGTATTCTCTTTCTCCTGGGTGCTGCTCGCGCCAAATATCGACCAGACTATTGGCCTTGAGACCTCTAATCCAGGCCGCTCTACTTTGCGGGTTTTTATGCCCGCCAGGGGTACATCTGTCCGCGTGCGGGTCGAGTGTGTGGTTGAAGTCCCCTCCCAGTATTATGGCATCTTGTGCTACTCTGTGTAAGATCGTGAAAAATATATCGAAGAATGTATCCGCACGGTCACTGGGGGCATATACGTTTGCTATGGTAAGGGGTTCTCCGCGGATGGTCCCCACCACTATGATGAATCGACCGTTAGCGTCTTTCTTAGTGATTTTAATGTCCAGTGATAGTCGATTGTGCAGCATGATCACGACCCCTCTTTTTTTTTTTGGCTGAAGCTGCCACCCAGGTCTGATACCTGCCGTCTAAGTATTTTGGGGAGTTGTGTCGGGAGAAATGTGTCTCTTGTAGGAGAATAATGTCAGGGTTTGTTTTTTTGTAATCTGTCATGGCCAAGCGTCGTTTTTGGGGACTGTGACAGAGTGAAGTCAACTCCTATCAGTTACGCCTGGGAGACATATGTCTGAGTGCTTCATCCAGCACTCATAAGGGTTAACTCAGGTGGAAGTTAGGAAATCAGAACTCTTTAGCTGACACCTGGGAGCCAGCAAGGTAGATAAAGGATCATGTGACTGGCAGTAGCTGCCAGAGAGAGAGAGAGAGAGAGAGAGAAGCACACTGCTGCGTGAGCCCTTAGCCAGAGGGATTTCACCAAAGACTACTTCAACTAAAGTAAGGATTATTCATTTGTTTACTGACTGCTTAAAGTACCCTTATGGTTTGGTTCTGGTTTAGCCAGCCAGCCTGCTAGATAGGTCTGCTGTGTTATTAGTCAGTTTTTCTCCCAAAGTGGAGCAGGATTTATTTTGTTAAAGGGACAGTGTACCCGCATGTTATGTTACTGTGGAGAAATAAAGCCACTGAACGTTTTTATTTATCCTGAAACTATACGTGTGGACTGTTCCCTGACCTCGGCTACAGGCCGTCCTGCCACAGGTGGTGTCAGAAGTGGGATGTTGGACGGCCCCTGTATCTGAAGGGCCACACAAACAAAAATGGAGAATTTTTTTTCTCAGTTCCTTGAGCAACAGCTCCAGCTAGCAGAGAAGCAAGCAGAGCGACAAGCCCAGCAAGATGAGCAACAAGCCCAGCAAGCTGAGCGACAAGCCCAGCAATATGAGCAACAGGCCCGGCGAGAGGAAAAGCTACTCCAACTGCTGGTCGAAGGCCCAACCCCAGGCAGACCAGGGATTCCAAATAACCCACCGGTGATGCTGCCTAAAATGAAGCCAAACGAAGACCCAGAGGCATTTCACCTCACTTTTGAAAGGGTGGTCACGGCCCACGGCTGGACAGTTGATCGCTGGGTAATGACTCTGGCTCCACTCCTCATAGGGGAAGCTCAGGCAGCCTACAAGGCTCTTCCAGCGGACGAGGCCATGGACTATCAGAAACTAAAGGCTGCTATTCTGGATCGCCTAGGCCTCACGCCAGAGACCTACCGACAGCGGTTCCGGACAGTCAAATATACAAACCGAGACAGACCCCGGGTCGTAGCCCACCGCTTAGTAGACTTATGTACCAGGTGGATACAACCGGGAAAACATGACAAGGCAGAGATCCTTGAACAGTTTGTGCTCGAGCAGTTCATACAGATACTGCCCCCCTCCTCCCGCTCCTGGGTAAAAAAACACGCTGCATTTTCCCTGGATTCAGCGGTCCGCTTGGTGGAAAACTTCCTGGGCGACGACACAGCAACAGGATAGCTGGGAACGGCCGATGCAAACACCAGTTGCTTCCGGTGATACTAGAGGCAGGAGAGCAGACAATCGAGGGGTCTACAACCCGCCAGCTCGGGAGATCCAGTCAACCCGATCGGAAGACCCTTTCCAATCTCGGAGGGTTCCTGGTACAAACTCCCGCAGAGAAGCCCATCCTGGGTCCGAGGCCACTGGATCACTCAAGGGAGTCCGCCACCCACAGTATTCCCCGAGAACCTGGACCTGATTTGGAAAAAGCTGAATGGTTGGCAGTGAGTGAGCAGTGATGTAATTAGCAGCCCCTTATATGCCCATTAAATGCATAATGATGGTAGTGTAATAGTAATTGTAGTAGGCAATGAACGATGTAATCAAAATGATATTATAAAAATGGGGTAAAGAGGAAACCCTCATTAAGACCGTTGGGACTTAAAGTGCGTAAGTCATAGATCCAACGGCTCTCCTTTTGGAGGAGAATACGGTCCCAGTCCCCCTTTCTGGGGCCAATGGTGACGTGGTCAATACCACAGATACTGCCAACCATTCAGCTTTTTACAAATCACTATGTGGGCAACCTACTCACCATTGTTTTTAATACTGTGGTATCTATTATGTTTAATTCACTCTATGTGCATCCGTTTTCTCTCTCTGTGTCTTTAACATCTCTCTATTCCTCCCAGCAGAGCCCTATAAATACTGGCCACTGGGGGGAGTGAATATCTATTCCTCTCTTGAAGAAGCTATCGCGAAACGTGCGCCAGAGGACGTGATGACGTCACACGTTGCGCTATCCAACATGGACGCCAGCAGCTTCTAGCCAAGCTCATTGTGCCCACGCCAGAGTTCCCTTCAGCTGCGCACTCCACGAGGCATCTCTACAGGCTGACCGGCAGGATCGTGTACCCAGGGCCAGTACAGATAAGTGTTTAGGGTCATCTTTCCCTCTTTTCTGTCCTCCTACCCTCCCCTCTCCCCCCCGTGTGCTGTAGGGGTATGTTTTTGAGGGCCAGTGTCAATCGGTTACACGATCCTGTAGTATTGTTCTCTCCCACAGGGACTACATATATTGGTGTGCAGGGTACCCCATTCCTTATCTCTATCCCTATATGCAGTTACTAACGAGCAGGGATAGGTTTTGTGGAGCTCACACTATAACTATGTCAACGGTCATTGCATGTCAACTGTATTAATATTTATGTGTGCTACTTATGATTACCTCTACTACTGTTTACCTTCTATCTCATCATTGGTGAATGGTACACAGTAAGATTGAGCTCACACACATTTAACTGCCTCAAGTGGATATATATACTATATCCAGTGCTCCAGTGACGTCATCTCACTCAGATAGCCTTCACTGCCCCATACCACTGGCATTGATTGTATGCTATCTGACACATATAGTGCTTAGGTGTAGTTTTCCAATTGTTTTGGAATAACTATTTGGTTACCTATCCCACCTGCACTTACTGTATTTTGTTCATTCAGTTCACTATTTATTCTGACACCACACATTTTTAATCACCTTAATAAAGCTTTATACCATACTATTTGGCTTGGTTCAGATTATTCCTGTGTTGCTGCTGTTTTATTAGGGTGACCCATCCCCCAGACTTTGAGTGCATCAATAGGGCCTTATCTGTATGTTATGTGCCTTTGCATCATACAGTGTTCTCTGTATTTCCCTTAGGATTGAGACAGAACCTGGCGTAAAAGTACGGTCCCGTCCCTATAGATTGCCAGAGGGCCGAAAAGACCTGGTAGAGAGGGAGATAATAGACATGTTGGAATTGGGCGTGATCGAGGAGTCCCACAGCGAATGGTGTAGCCCTATCGTGTTGGTCCCTAAACCAGATGGGAAGGTGAGGTTTTGTGTGGATCTGCGAAAGGTAAATGCTGTATCCAGATTTGATGCATATCCAATGCCTAGGGTGGATGAATTGCTTGATTCGCTAGGTAAAGCAGAGTATATCTCCACCCTAGATCTCACGAAAGGATATTGGCAGATACCTCTAGCGGAAGAATCCAAATGCAAAACTGCCTTCGCCACCCCTCTCGGTTTATACCAATTCGTCACTATGCCATTTGGGTTGCATGGGGCTCCAGCCACGTTCCAAAGGTTAATGGACAAGGTACTACGACCCCATAGGGCATATGCCGCGGCCTACTTGGATGACATTGTCATCTATAGCAGACACTGGCAGTCTCATATAAAAAGGTTAAGGGCAGTCCTAACGTCCTTAAGAGAAGCAGGGCTCACTGCAAATCCAAAAAAATGTGCCCTGGGTAAATCCACTACAAAGTACTTGGGCTATGCCATTGGGGGAGGGATAGTAAGGCTACTAGCTAGCAAGGTGGCCGCCATAAAGGAAGTCCATACCCCACAGAGAAAGACACAGGTCCGCTCCCTTTTGGGGTTAGCAGGGTATTACCGGCGGTTTATCCCCAAGTTTTCAGAAATATCTGCACCCCTAACAGATCTGACAAAAAAGAGTGCCCCGACCCAAGTTAAATGGTCTTGGGAGTGCCAAGACGCCTTTGACATGCTAAAAAAGTGCCTGTCAGAGGGCCCCACTCTTCGGAGCACAGATTTTAAAGAGCCCTTCATCATCCAGACGGATGCCTCAGAGGTAGGACTGGGAGCAGTGCTGTCTCAGCAATTTGATGGTGTTGAACACCCCATACTGTTCATCAGCCGAAAGCTGTTCCCAAGGGAAGTGAGGTATTCCGTTATTGAGAAGGAGTGCCTCGCTGTAAAATGGGCAATTGAGGCCTTGAAACATTATGTCGCCGGAGTACACTTCACCCTGGTCACTGACCATGCACCCTTGAAGTGGTTAAACACCATGAAGGACACAAATCCAAGGTTGACCAGGTGGTATATTGCCCTCTAACCCTTCTCTTTTGATATTCAGCATAGACCTGGAAAGGACCATGGAAATGCTGATTTTTTGTCAAGGGAAGGAGTGGAGGGTCGGGCTTCAGCCGTGTGGGACACTAGAAACACACAAACAGGGGAGGTATGTGACAGAGTGAAGTCAACTCGTATCAGTTACGCCTGGGAGACATATGTCTGAGTGCTTCATCCAGCACTCATAAGGGTTAACTCAGGTGGAAGTTAGGAAATCAGAACTCTTTAGCTGACACCTGAGAGCCAGCAAGGTAGATAAAGGATCATGTGACTGGCAGTAGCTGCCAGAGAGAGAGAGAGAAGCACACTGCTGTGTGAGCCCTTAGCCAGAGGGATTTCACCAAAGACTACTTCAACTAAAGTAAGGATTATTCATTTGTTTACTGACTGCTTAAAGTACCCTTATGGTTTGGTTCTGGTTTAGCCAGCCAGCCAGCCTGCTAGATAGGTCTGCTGTGTTATTAGTCAGTTTTTCTCCCAAAGTGGAGCAGGATTTATTTTGTTAAAGGGACAGTGTACCCGCATGTTATGTTACTGTGGAGAAATAAAGCCACTGAACGTTTTTATTTATCCTGAAACTATACGTGTGGACTGTTCCCTGACCTCGGCTACAGGCCGTCCTGCCACAGGGATTATTAAATCCCTTTACATTATGTGAAAATACTGTGAGGTCCCTACCCATTGATGCTTCTTGGGGTGTGGCCAGCGACGGTAGCAGGGGTGCCGCTCCCGTTTTGTCGAGGTGTCTGGTGACATCGAAGGCTCACGATGTGGCCGTGTGCTCCTCTGGCCTGTGAACGGGGGAAACAGGAGGGAACATACACAAGGAACACAGGGAAAACACTGAGACAACAACAGATAAAACATTCGGTGAACCCACGGGGTTGGATCCCCTGGTCACCGGAATTGCCCCTCCTGGGGGTCCGGTCCAGGCCCGTCTGCCTCTCCATGTAGGAGCGAGCTTCTGGACCAATGTACCGGCCCGCGGGGTCCCGTCTGGAGTCCCATGCCGACGGTGGGCATAACGCTGCCGTCCCCGCCTTTGAACAGATAACATAAAAAACATAATGAACATCAACACCTGCACTTTCCCCCTTAACTTGTGCCTTTTCCCTGACTGAGAGTGAGTTGACCCTTCGTTTTCCGATCTCCCCTTAGTGTTTCTCTTTTCCATAAGCTACCCTATGTGCTCTTTCCTACTATTAGCCAACCAGGGCATTGCTGCAGTCCTCCCGTATACTGTGGTGGGGGGGGATGTGTGGAAGGGGGGGGTGGGGGGGGTGAGGGGAAAGGTTGTGGGGGGGGTGCGGGGGGAGGGGGGGTGGCAGGGGCGGGTGAGGGGGGGGTGGAGTGGGGGGGGGTACTGCCGACTATAGGTTTCGTGTCTTGTACTTCCTCCCACCGAGGCCTTCATCATTAATGCCTTTTTAGTCCCTCGTTCTTATGCAGCGATGGTCTGTCTGGTCTGTTTCCTATGGTTTTCGTTTCCGGTGCCGGGTAGAGTGACCCCCAACCAAATGGCCGTCTCCTGATTTCCGGTGATGTCCATCCGGCCGTCCGTCATTCAGCCGCCGGACGTCGACGGGAGCGGATGTCTCCTGTCAGTCTCCCTTCCCGCGCAGACTGCTTCTTCTTCTCCGGTGGTGTGCTGGAAAGCCCGCCAAGCAGCTGATGTCGCCATTTTCAGGGGCTGTCGTGTCACGGCTGGCTTCCGGGGTCCCGATCTTCGCGTCCACTGGGTCTGCAGTAGTCTTGCACCGCGAACTTCGCCCATCCTCTTAACATTGGCGGGGCTCTTCAGGGGCCATCGGGAGCTGGTGGGGTCTTGTTCGTCAGCTTTCTCAGTCTGCAGGGGTGTTTAAGCCCTTTGGGGGAAAACTGTGCCACAACTGCGGCAGAAAAAACGTGATAACAGCCGGTTTAGAGTTTCAGTAGTGAGTTTTTATTTTCCCTTCCTCTTTTTCCCCTTCCGCTCTCCCTCTGTTCTTTTTTGAGTGGGGGCCTGTTGCCAGTCGCTTCTGGCTCTGTGTCTCTCCGTGGTAACAGGAGCTGGTCCCCCCTCCACTCCGAGTTTGTGGAGGAAATCCAGGCCTTCCTCCGGTTCTCTCATAGAAATGGCCTTCCCATTCCTCAGAACCAACAATCCAATGAGAAGTCCATCGGTAGCGGATTGCTCTGTCCCGCAGCATTTTAGTGACGGGTTTAATTTCTTACGCCGGGCCAGGGTGATGGGGGACAGGTCCTGGTATAGCTGAGGTGAGGCCCCCTCAAACCTGCAGGCCCCCTCGCCCCTCGCTGTTTTGGAGTACTGCCTCTCGCGTACTGAATAGTGCATAAGGGCTATCACGTCGCGTGGCTGATCATTGGCTGCTGGCCGGCTTCGGAGGGCCCGTGGCAGCGGTCCATCACTAGTTTCCGATGCGGGAACCTCCTGGAGTAAGGTGGACAGCCAGCGGGTAAGATGTCTTTTATTTCGGTAATCTCTCTGAGATGCCTCGTAATGCGTAGATTACTGCGGCGATCTCGGTTCTCAGAGTCTTCCACCTTTCTGCAAGCTCTGAGATCTGGGCCAGCAAGTAGTTTGAGACCGGTTTCTCTCCGCTTTCCGCCACGGTGGTGGTGACGGCCGCCATTTTCTCCTCTAGCGCTCTCCCCCGTGCGTTCTCCCAGGCCTTGGACCTCTTTCTTTATGTTCTTGGATTCCGCACGGAAGAGCGACATCATCCGTTGTAGAGGCGATCGAAGTCGCATCTCCGCACGGGTAGCTGCTCTGGTGCTTCACCACATCTCCTCACTCTCGATTCTGATCCCGCGGCAGAGCTCGGCGCCATTTTCTGTCCCGCTCCCCTCGTTGCTGCTCGGCTCAAATATCTTCTCATATCGCGGTCGTTTTTTTTTTTTGGGACTGCGGGGCCATCCTGAGCTTTCCCCCGGTTAATTATGTAAGTTGTGTGGGCAAAAAAAACTTTATCTCAGATGTCAATGTTTATTCTTGGCGGCGCGGGCAGAGCTCTCAACTTAAGCAGCTACCACCTCACCATCGCTCATGCGCCTCCAGGGCACTATTTTAATGCTCTATCTATTGTTTAAAGACTGCTTAGATTTATAAGTTTATTTGCCTAATCTCAACTGAGGCATTTTTGAACCCTCTCTGACCACCTTGTACCAGTACTGAGTTATTGATAGTTTAACAGGCATATACCTGGACAACTATTCTCCCCTTAGGGTTACTGAGACAGGCACCCATCAGGGCAGCTATTTTAATGCTTTATCTATGGTGCGAAGGACCCCGCACCATAGGAACTGTTTTAATCTCTCTTATCATCATCATGTTGTATGAATTATGTTAGCCTAACTTTGCTGAAGATACTCCTTCCCTTTGTGACCCCCCTAAACTTATTTGAGTCACTTAAGAGCCGGGTTTTGCAGATTTTTACAGGCACATATTTGGAACGTTTACTTCCACTGGGAGTTACTACTGCACAAGGACCCCACACATACCAGCTGCAGCAGATGGATTTGTGATCAAATCCATCATATAAGGAAGACACAGAGACCCCTCCTCCAAACCTGATGAAGCTTTACGATCGAAACATGTGGTTTCTGAGGAGGATTTTTTGGACATTTTATACCACCGCAGTTTCACCTGGATCGCCTTTCGCCCGCGACTTTTTGGACGCGGTAGTCAGGGTACAACGCCCGATCGCGCCATACAGGAGAGCTGCCGAGAGTTCTGGCACATTTCCAATTGACTTTTTACTTCTTCTATTCATTAAGCTCTGTTTTTACCTGGCTTACCCTGCCTTGTGATTTACTAAGAAGATTGTGCTCCACCTCTAAGGCTGGGATTATCTCTGAGTGTCTACACTCACATATAGCCATGTGAGTGGTTTCTTTTATATATTATTTTATCCACCCCCCATTTATTGTCACTTGACAGTGTCATACACCTATTGCTGTTCCCTCCCCCCTCCTTTCTCCCGAGATCTCCGTCAGGACCAGTGATCAATGAAGGAAGTCGTAGGCTAAGCCACCTTTGTTGTGATATGTATACACTCACCCATAGCCGTGTGTATTTTTTGTATTATTACCTTCCACCCTATTTCCCTCCCATCACCCATTCAATTTTTAGCATTTAGGCTATTGTTGACTTACATTTTGCTGTTTCTGTTTTTTGTTTTTTCTGGCTTGCGCTTGCCTTATTGTGTCTTATTCTGTGTGGAGCGTGGAGATCCGTTACCGGCTGAGCAGCAGCAAGACCAGCGTCTAGTATTGGCATGATTTTCTTTTTTATGTGCCTCATTGCCGCCTATCTACATCCACTTTGAACTCCAACTAGATTTTGGGTATCAGTATGTATAATTGTGAGGAGCGCCCCAGTTTTCTTGTATATCAGCAGCTGAAAAGAGCCGGGGCCCAGCAGCGGTAACCAGAGGACCAGTAGCTGGTCCCAGCCTCTGGTTACCGCCGCTGGGGCCCTGGCTGCAAGCTGTCGCCAACTGCTGCCTCCTTTCTTTCTCCCCACCATTGGGTGCTTCCGAGGCTGATGCCACATCGAAGTCACACGATTTGTACCTACAGGGGGATTTCTCAAAGCAGGGAGAGATCAGGGCAGTGTACTCCATCCTGATTGGCTGCTTCTGAGTAATGCAGCCAATCAGGAGGAGGTGTAAGTGCCTGAGAGGGGTTCCAAGCAGAGGAGGAAAGAGAGTGTACTAGATTTGAAGGTGTGTGACTGCTCTGTTGTGGTGTTTGTGTGAGTTTCCTGTGACTGTCTTGTGTGTGTCAGTGGGGGAGAGAATAACATAGAGGGGGGAGAATGACAGAGAGAGAGAGGGAGAGAATGTGACAGTAGGGGGTAGCTTGTCTCCATAATAAAAGTGAAGCTTGACTGATTATCCCTGAAAACCGTGGGTCCCTGGCAGCTAAGTAGCCCCATAAGCCAGGGGCACTGTAATGCATATCTAAAACCTGTCTTGTTGTGGGTTTTACCTGTCCCCCTTCCCCAATAGGGAGAAAATCAACGCATGGCACAAACGGATTTGAATTACAGTAATCTAATTTAGTTAAAGCTAAAAACAGTGTTTTTGGCTTTAAATAAATTAGATTAATTCAAATCCATTTGTGCCTCGCGTTGATTTTCCCCCTGTATTCCTTGAATTTGCTGCAGGCTATCGTTCAAGTGCAGTGGCACCGGTAACTGTATCATTGTTTTCATTTTGTTTTTTTGGTGTGCAGGACTTATCATTATTTACAGTGATTATGCCCTTCCCCAATAAACATGAGACTTTGGGAGTTGGAGTTTTAGGTGGGATACTTGGGTCAAAATGTGTTTATCTTCTCTGTAGGAGTTCGGGGAACAAAGTTACCGGTGGTCCCCTAATTCTCCCCAACGTGCAGGCATGACTTGCGGGTATGCGAGGTGAATTACACCAGGGCTACATTGTGTCCCCCAGAATCTTGTTTTTTGAGCCCAAATAACCCAGACCCATTTCCCCCACATGTATAAGGTTCGCCAAGAGATATATGTTTAATAAAGCAGTGTAGTATGTTTTATAAACTATGTATTCATGTTTATACAGTAAGCCCAGGCATCTACATAGGTGCCAGGGTGTCTGCATAGAAATCGTAGATCAAAGGGGATGTTAAGATATGAGAAAAGCGTTAGGTGAGTGGAGAAGGGCGAAGTACCAGGTCCAGAAAACAAGGGCCGATTCATATTTCCCGCTTGCCCGGCTTTTCGAGACAGCTTGGCACGCCCTCTCCTCTGACATCAGCAGCCAGACGATTGCCCATTCTGATTGGCAGGCTGAGGTTCTCAGAATAGAACGTAGCGGTCCCGGTTGGGTATTTTTCTCCCTGAAAAGAGTACCACGAAGCCCGGGACGAAGCCTGAGACAAAGTCCCAGTTAGGGTAAGCCTTCTGAGGGCAATTTTGAAGGATATTTTCCGACCCTTTCCCCCTGAAGTGTTTTATTATTCCTGTTATTTGTATATTTCATGTGTGTATTCACCCGAATAAACTCATTTTATTCCACACCAATGGTTTTGGCCTAGTGAATGATCCCAGAAAGGTTTTAAAAATTCTCTTTTTTCCGTGACAAGAGAATAAAAAGGAGGGTTGTGGGGAATGACAGAGAGAGGTGGAGATAATGATGAGAGAGGGAAGATGAACCAAGAGAGGTGTGGGGAATAACAGAGGAGAGGGATGTAAAATGAGAGTGAGAGAGGGGAGAGGATGACAAAAATGATGGGGGGGGACAGAGGGGAAGAGACAGAGTGAGAGAGGGGTGGAGTTATTACAGTGAGAAAGGAGAGAGCATGACAGAGAGAGGATGAGAATTACAGAGTGGGGGAGGGGAAAATGACAATAGATGGTGTGGGGGGGGGATAATCTGCACGGAGTGTGTGTATAGGTCTCCACTAGGGGTAGCGACATGTTATCCCCTCTGGTGTTTTTTTTGGCTAAATATTTTGTTCAATTCCAGTTACTATTGTTACTGTGAGGGGGTAACCGGCCTCATAAATATTATGCCCGGCTTTGTTAGCTCTGAGACATTTTGGGAGTTTAGGTGGTCAGCTCTTGAACCCAGTTATGGTCGTGCTTGTACTGTTATAAAAAATTATTTTATTTGCCCTTCCAGGAGTGCTACCATGGAGAATCACAGTGTGATTTCGGGAGGGACTTTACGTAAAGAGTTGTCAGATTGGGCTATCTGGATAGAAGGCACTGGCTTGCTGCCAACCCCAAAAAATGTTACCACCGGGACTCAAGTCCATGATTTCCCAGGACCATGACGACCAGTACCTCCGACAAAAATCCTCTCTCAGTGAGCAGTTCAACGCTCTCACCAGGTCTCCCTGCTTACGCACAGACCATAAAGGTAAAGGGCATGGGAATAAGTAGCATCCTGGTACCAACAAGGTCCCTAAGTATAGTGAGGGACCCCGCCGTATATGCCCAAAACCCCATAACCAGATATAGTGTTTTGAAGTTTCCTCACCAGGTAAGGTGGCGACGTCTAATTTTTCTTTAAGTCCACGTGATCCGTGAAAAGTATAGAAGGCTGGCGATGGTTGTTTTTTGCATTATTGAGCTCTAGATTTTTACTACATCTTGAAGGAAAGTCGAGAGCTCTAATATTGACACCAAATATGTTTTTCACAGAAAGTAAAGCCTGAGATGACATAAATATTAGAGTTATATTTATTAACTAATGTACAATTGTGTTTTATTATCCCTTTGTATGAGCTTGGGAATTTTCCAAGTTGGCCGTTGGTCTGAGAAGACCAGGTGGCCACCAGGCTGGTGCCACTGAGGCTGCTCGGGACCCGGACTTAAAAGTCCTCAGAAGGTGCCAATGTGTTAGGTGCGGCGGAGTACCGGAGTTATACACACCAGTACCCTGTCCTGACATAATGTGCACTATCTGCAAACCATTTACCCATGCCCAGACCCTGAGGGCCAAGACACACGTGTGTGGCCTCAATTATGCTAAGTGGCAGAGGTGCCCAAGTTGGCCGCATGTCCCTACCAAATTGAAGCCGTTGTCTGTCCGGGTCAGGGTACCGGCAAGTCTCTGATAGGCTGGTAGCAAATATCCCATTCTGATTGGCTGTAGTATATTTTTTTAATGGATGGAACTACTATAAAGAATCCCAGCAGTCATCATGTCGAGAGATCAACGAAGGATTCTGATCGTCAAGACAGCAGCAGTAGATTTGAATCACAAAAGATGCTCTTGTGGAGAAATAAATAGAGACCAAAAAATGTCGCAACAGCTCAATATTTGTTTTAATTGAATATTTACAACACCAACACTACTATGAATGTTCCAGAAATACGAAATAAAGATATGGCTTAGCCTACAATATTAATGTCGTGTTATTAATAACCTTGTTTATAAGTTGTAAGGTTAAAAATTGTTTCTCTGTTCCCCTCAGTGTATTGATAAGGTTAAAAGTTAAAAAAAAAAAAAAAAAAATGTCATCGCTACCTGCTTTGTTTGTTCTCTCAGACCGAAATGTAAATAGCTTTGGGACCACTGTCCTTGTGCCTGTTTTTGAAGTCAATAGACCAACCAAAGCCTTATATCACTGCCTAAATAGCTGGTTGCTCAGCAGTTTTGAAAGTTTACGTAAGGTCATTTGTCAAGGTTACATGTAAATTTAGATGTGTGATCCCATATTTGATAACATATGACACGTTTTTTCTAATCCTTCCCTATGTATTAAAGACCACCGTCACCGAATAAATCAGTCGTGAAAATCGGTATCCTGTGTGTAACTGCTTTCCTTCTCACTCCGGGCTCGTAACTATCATATCGGAGACTAAAAGAAATACATTGCCCCTCCCGCCGTGAGGAAAACTCCCCGGGTCGAGTAAAGGTTTCCTGCTCGAGGTCCTGCCAGGTTAGATGCCTAACCGAGGTTGTCAGAAAAAGTGGGGTATTTGTCCAGAAAAGGGTTGAGAAAAAAACGTATTTTAATTGTTTCTCACCGTTTCCTCTGCGAATCTAAAGAATCTTAAATTTTCTAGGGCAGAAGAATCGAGGGTTTAAGTCCCTGATTATATAACAAAGGTTTGGAGTCCCTGTTGTTAATTGAGAATCGAGGGTTTGAGTCCCTGATTTATATAACAAAGGGTTGAGTCCTTTGTTTTAATTGAACGGGCTGGATATGGTGTCTCAGATATGATGGTATTTAGGATAAGAATAATAATTGTTTAAGTAGATAGGAAGTTGTTTAGGTTTAAGATGATATTAAGAATGATAACACTAACGCTTATTAAGATAATTCCTTTATAAAGTGTTTAATGGATTAATAAGTATATGAAGAAATTCTGTGTATGAGTTACCCTTAATGGATGGAAAACGTTGCCTAACTGACATTTTTACTCATTTTAAAAAAAAAATGTATATCAATCTCCTGCCCATATGAATAGGACAATTACCTCCTATTTTTTTGCCCACATTTTATCCCAGTGTCTCCATTGCCTCACACCCCCCTGAGCCCCTTAACCCTTTCTGGTCACAGGCACTGAGGCATTTCCAACTAAAGAAGTTTTTACGACTCCACTAAGAACCTGACGAACGCCTTAGACCACTCACATTGAAATGCCTTGACACAGAGGAGGGGGAGAGATGAACCTTAGCAAAATCAATCTCTGTCATGGCTGTACACAGGATGACAGTTCCCTCAATTCACATCAAGGGCATACAACAAAGCTGGGATTTTCTTTGAGAATCTGTCCCCCTCAAGTTAGGCAAAAGTTATGTTGAAGACCAAATTTTTTAATTATAAGGAAAATGAAGGGTTGGTAACACGTATTAAGTCACTGTCCCTCTCCCGTTGTCTGCATTTATCATTATCCCCCACCTTTTTTTTTCCTTTTCCTCCAGCTATTTTACACAAGGCATAGGAATGTTGTAAGACAGAATCAAGAAAGTTATGGGAGAGAAAGACGAGAATAAAAAATTCCAATCTAATTTTAAGACCTTCACCCCAATTAATTTGTGCCCGATTAACCGAGTATGAGTATATATTAAGTGAAATTAATAATCTATTCCTTTCTGATTGAAAAGTGGAAAACAAAGAGTATAACAGGTATAGGTTTCTTTTCCCTCATAATGTTTTATTTTTAAGTATTGATATGGTAAAAATTTTGATTGATTGAGTAATCCCTGTGTGTGTGCTTGTAAGAATCTGAGTGAATTCTATCCATGTGAAAGTGTTAGTTTGCATGAAATAAGAATACTGGTTTATTATTGTATGTATTCAAAATTATATTCAGGGGAGGACCTTGCAAGTGCTTCTAAATTAAGAATATAATTAATTGTCATGTTGAAATTGAAATTTGTTAAAGGTATACAACCCCCACATATATAAACTATTTACACTGAAGGAAAGTTTGGGGTATCTGTGGAGAAAAGAAGATACAGAAAGGATGAATTCTTTGTAACGTCCGGTCACCTGACATATAAAGGATGTTTAATCGTACTACTGGCCAGGCAATTTAATTTCTTAAACATATTACAATTCTTTTCCTCTACTCTCCAGGCAGATAAAAACAGGTGAATATCTTATACTATATTAGTAAAGCCACTTTATGTTTGCCTGCCTGTCTGGATGTCCGGTGTCCCCTGGGGAAATCTCATGTGGTCCCTTGGCCGCCCCGCCACACACCTCTCCTTGGCCTGAGCTGATGAACGGGGCCAAAGGACACACAGGGACACACCCACAGGAACCCACACACACGTACACACAACCCACACACATGGACACACCACGTGATCACACACACACAGGGACCACACCCACAGGGACACACACCACATGGACACACACACACCAGGACCACACACACCCAGGGACACACACTCTCCCCCCGTCAGTTGGACCGCAGCTTCACTTCCACCCCCCCCACTCCTCTCCCGGTGCCCCCCCTCACTCTATCCCACCGTCCTCACCTCAACCCAAATCCCACGCTCCCTCACATCCCCAGCCGCAACCATCACCCTCCTGCTCAGTCAAGCAAACTCCAGGCTCCTCCCCCCTCGCTGCACGGCCTCCGCTCTCCCCCTCACGGCGCCGCTACCGAGAGGGGAAGCGCGGCCTGGGCCTCCGCTCGCACCCCTCACTTCGCCGCTAACCGGAGAGGGGAAGCGGCGGCTGACTCCCATCACGTGCGCCGTACCGGAGAGGGGAAGCGCGGCCGCGGACTCCCCCCATCACGGTCGCCGCTAACGGAGAGGGGAAGCGCGGCGCGGGACTCCCTGCCATCTTGCCCCCCCCCCCACTTGCCCCCCCCAGCTTTCCCGAACTCACCTCCTGCCCATCCAGATGCCACGGGGTCAGGTAAGTCACACAGCACCGTCTCCACCCACGCACTGTCACCCAGTCACCCCCGACACTCACCCACTCCCAGTCCTTTCACCGCACCCACTCACTCACCCCCCCACTTCAGTCACCCCACCACCCCCTCACTTATCACCCAAAAATCTCCACTAGTCACCCACCCACTCACCAGTCCCCCACCCAGTCCCCACCCATTCACGCCACCCGGTCCCCCACCAGTCCCCACCCAGGTTCATTTCACCAGTCACCCACCCACTTCAGTCACCCACCCACTCAGTCCCCACCCCACTTCAGTCACCCACCCTCAGTCAACCCACTCACTCAGTCCCCAACCCACTCAGTCACCCCCCACTCATGCACCCCCCCACTCATTCACCCACCCACTCAGTCCCCCCCACTCCTCACCCCCCCCACTCAGGCAGGCAGGGGGCAGGGCAGGGCAGCATGGCCAACGGGGTTCGCCTATCCATTCCGTCGGATTTTCTATTGTCCTATTTAGCCGAGGATCCTAACCTGTAGGATTCATTGACTCGCCTATCGCAGTCACTTGAATTTCAGTTGTTTGTGTGCTTCCTTGGAACCATTGAGATCATGTGCTCTTGGACCGTAACAAAGTTGTTATCGTCTCTTCCCATTTTCCTCTCCTCATGTGTGGTACCTTACCCCCAGTTGTATGTTGATTTTCTCCGTCTTTAGCCGCTTGGCCTTGAGCGCTTTTCCTCCTTGACCAGCGGGGTTGAGGTTCGAGCAGGTACGTTGTTAATGTTTTGGTTTGGGTTGTACGCTTTTAGGGCGAGCACCTTATTGCGCACTGTGGGTGGCGTGAGTTTAAGGTTATTTTGAAGATTGGGATACCGGCTGGTTGGGAAATCCTGGTTTCTTGGTGTGTGGCCGCCGACGAGAGTGGCTTTTTTTTTTTTTCAGGGCGCTGTGTCTGTGGTAATAAAGATCCAGTGTTGTTGGCGTACTCCTGCCGACCGTATGAGGTCTCGTTGCGGAAAAGCTAACTGGTGGCTGTTGGCGCTGTAGTGGCGCTGGGGGAGACCGAGTGTTCGGTGTCAAGGTTGTGATACAGTAGATGCCTTCATGGTGCGCTTATGGATGTAAACCTTCGCCGCGTGACCTACTTATTTGCGCCCATAGAGTGAGTGTTTGAGAAAGGTCGGACCTCCCGGGGTGTCTTAAGTTTTTGATATGTTTTTCACTAGGTTAGTTGATTTAACGTTTTTACATTTCCTAGTTGCCCCCAAGGGGTGTATCTGGGGGGTTAACGTCATGGATTGTGTCCGTGTGTGGTTTGCCATAAAATTTATATCCCATTGTCGTTGACACCTTTGAGGGCCTGGTTTCCTAGGGATCCGGTTTGATTCCTTGATGGTAAGGGTGAGTGAAGCGGACCATTGTGTTGATCGCTCTATCCGTCAGACCAAGTCTCTTGAGTTGTTCATGCCTTGTTGTCTAGATCGGGCCTTATGGTAACTTTATTCGTAATAGAGGGTTGGTGGTTACTACTCCTATTCGAAACGGGTGACCCCTTTAATTTGAGGTGAAGGTGGAGGTGCGAAGGCGAGGAATATTGGGGGAAGAAGAGGTGGAAGGATGGGGTGGGTCCAAACTCTGTAGGAGGGGAATAAAATAAGGATGGGGGGGTAGGGGGGGGTGATGAGCAGGGCAGTGAAGAGGGGAATGGTGCCAGGGGACCAAATAGTAATTAATTGGTAATCATTGCGGTTGGCTGTGGAATTAAAGAGGGGAACGAAGGGGGTAGAGGCGTGGATGGGGATAGTGGGGGGCGGGGAAGTGGGAAATAGAGAGTGGCGTATCGGCTTAAGGGGGGGGTGCGAGCGGGCGTGGAGGGGGAAAAAATGGGTGTGGGAGCAGTAAAGAAGGAAAAGTGTTGAAGGCGGGAGGGAGCCTGGAGAGGGAGAGGAGAGTTTTTACTGGTGAGGCTGCTGGAGGTAGAGGAGGAGAGAAACGTAGGAGGGACTGGTGTGGAGGGGATTGGTTGAAGGTGACTAGATGTGTAAGAGTGTGCGAAACATTTGGGGGGGTGAATCGGGAGGATTGTGATGTTAGGAGCGGGGTGTGTGTTGTAGAAGAATGTTTGGGTTGGTTGGATGCAGTGTGGTAGGGGGTTTATGTATTAGGGAGGACGCTCGGATTGGGAACGATGAGGGTGAGGGGGTCTGAAGGTGGTTGGGGAAGAGTGGATAGGGGTTTCGAGGATTTTATAGTTAAGTTAAGCCGTAGGCGGATGGCCTGTGGTGCATTGATGTGCTAGGGTAGTGGCGCCTCCCGGCTAATTTTCGGTCGTATGATGGGGAAGGTTGAGGTTTGTGCCATGCAGGATTCGGTTTCCTCGACTCCTGTTCCGTTCGCACATGGTTCCGTTTGTGGTGTTGCATTACGTTGTAGCCTTGTTCGTTTTCATCCATATCGCGCGTGTGATGGCCGTAAATGTCCGGTATTAGGAGACGATCGCCTGCTTAGCTTGTGACCTTCCTTTGACCGGGATGGAGTGGTGACTATAAATGGGGATCCTATCGCTATTTTTCTGCCCATTGTGTTTTTGGGAGGGGTGATATATCGCCCGTGATGTAAAGTTATTTGTATTTTCATTCCGTATTTTTCCTGACCTTGCTGGCCGCGGCGTTTTTTCTTTGGATGGTTCCCATGGGTTTTGGATCCTGTGGTCTCGTGTCGAGCTCATGTCGGGTTATGTCATGATTCGATTTTGTTCCGTATTGGCCAAGGTGCCTTGCAAAAAGTTTTTGTGTTTGGTAAGGAGAGGCCTGATTTGGTCTGAGAGCTTCCTGCCGTGTTTGTTGAGTGCCTGGTCTTAGGTTTCTTTTTGGTTTGTCGGCGCGCCCCCAGAGGTTTTGCTTCCGCTGTGTTCCTTGCGGCCTCTTGGAGAGGTATACTTCCTAACCTAAGTAGAGGGGATGGTTGCTTGCTCGCGGGATTAGTGGGGTCCGTGGTTTTTGTATATTTGTTTGTCTGCCATCGGGTAGATGCGGCCATCGCCAGTTTTTGCAGTGAATTATAAGGAACCTCGCCATAAGGTATTGGCTTTGTAGAAGTGGTTCCCTTGGAAGATTGAGAAGTGGTTTTTTTGGGTTGGGGCGCGCTGTAGGGCCTGTTTTGCTGGCCAACAATCCGTTCCAAGGGGTTCCCACGGTTCTGTCACCTGCCCTTTTTTCTCGGGCCTTTAAGTTAGCCAGATCTCCGGTTTTCCTCCCTGGGAGTGACTGGGGGGGGGGCTATATTACCTTTGCCGTTCCTTCGCCCGAGTTCCTTGTTTGGGTAGTGAGGATCTGGCCATTACCGGGTTCTTTATGTGCTGCCTGATGGGTGAATCGTATCCCTTCTGGTTAGCCGGCCGGCCGACAACATCCTTTCCGTGAATAACTGTTCCGGTGCTTGTTATGTGGCCGTTCTGTTCATCTCGCAGGGATGGGAGAGAGTTTGGATACCTGTTTGGTGATCCTTGTCGCCTTCCCATTTTTCTCGGTGTAAGGAGTTAGTGTAGATTGTTGTTATGACTCCGGTGTTTATGGAGGGGACAGGGTCGGAAATTTGTTGCCTTTTTTGTACGCGTGTGGACCCAGATATTAGCTTGGTACACATGTAGTAATCCGTGTGTTGTGCGTTTTTACTCTTAGTAGCGGTGGGAGATGGGTGGAGGTGATGATGGAGGGTTGTTTGGGAGTCGTTGGGTGAGGAATTGGCGTGAGAGATCTCATGGTCGGTGGTTTGGGATAGAATCCGTTTTAGGTGTTCTGGATTGTGGTGGGTAGGCATGATGTGGGGTACTCTTTCTTGTGCTTTTCCCGGTTGATTGTTTGGCCTTTTTCCATTTCGCCTTAGTTAGTCCTAGCTCCTGGTGGCTTGGAGGTTTGTACCGTTTTAGCGAGGATCATGTGACCGTTTTTTTCTTGGGTATAGTAGTACTGGTCCCGTCCTCCCGAGACTTTCTATTGTTATTTTATGTTGCTCCGGCCTGGGGTGCCGGGGGTCCAGTTTTCACACAGTCTATTGTCGTTACCTTTTGGGTTCTTTCTCTGATTTCGCTTCTTCCAAGTTTTCCGTGTGATCGTATAATATGAGTTACTATTTTTTATGTTTTACCTCTTTTTTGTCGAGGTTGGCCCGGTGTATTTCCTGGTGTGCCGTGTCGAGCTGTTGGGTTCCATCTATTCGTGCGTTAACGCGTCCCTGTCGAAGTTTTTTTTGGGGGACTCCTTATTTGTTGGCTCCTGCCGGGGCAGTGCCGTCCTCATTGTTTTCTTTGCATTGTGCCTTCCTTCCTGTTATAAGTCGGCTATAAATCCCTGCAGGGCCGTGCAGCTCTTCCTAACCCCTTCCCTTCGGCTGTACCATTTGCCGGGTAGTCCAGTGGTGTTCACATGTTTGTATTTCCCCCCTGTATTTGCCTATCCGGTTGGCCCTTGTGGTGTCCTTCCCTGTTAAGATGTCCTTCCTCTATACCTATCGCATGTTCTCTGGCCTGTGGACTCAAGGAAAAGAGGGAAAGGAAAGAGGGTTGAGTTGTTAGGGAGGAATCTCCTTTGTTGATTTTTCCTCGTTTTATTGACTCCATCCCTTGCAATTTTTTCCTTCCTTTCCTGGTTGTCGCGTTTAGAAAGGCTCCTTCTTTTTATTGGAGTGGGTCGGTTTCCACCGAGGTTCTTGGGGCAACCCCTCCTCCTCCCATGAGTGTCACTCTTTTGCCGCTTTAATTTTCTTCCGTTTTTTTCCTTTATCTCATCCTTTCTGTTGTGTTTCTGTGTTCGTTGCCTAGCCGTTCATTAGTGCCTATCTTAGCCTTCGGTAATACATGTTGTTGTTATGCATGTTTTTTATGCTCCTCTGTCATGGATAAGTATGTCATTCTTTCCCTGGGTATTCTTGTTCTTAGTGCAGTAACTTCCTTTGTGCGTTGAGGTTTTTATCGTTGTACCGTCCCTCTTTTCCTTTATTGTTTATGTTGTTCAGGTTGTGTCCGCATTACCATTTCCAAAAATTTCCTTGCGTTCTTTCTCTAACCAGGGTTCGGAGGGGGGGTCAAGGGGCAGGGCGCAGGTGGATGCATACCAAGGCAGGGGGTTCCGTCTCAATTCGGATTTGTCAATTTAGTGATTTCATGTCATTCCTCATTTTTTCCGGTCTACCTGATGTCTCTGTTTCCCTTCCAGTTCCCCATTGTTGTGTCTTTGTGTTTCGATTTCGTGTAATGCCAAGCTATTCTTCCTTTACCAGGTGTGTTATTCATCCACATTCCCTCCGCCCTCTGACCGCGTTCCGTCCGTCACTTCTGTCCTTGGAAAATTGCCTCTTGGTCCTTTTTGGCGTAGGTGATGGCTTTAGGATTCCTTTTATTTTTCGTCTGGACCTTGATAAGTACCCCTTCGGTTACCGTACTTCTTATAAGGATCCCGTGCGATTTTGGGTCCCTCCTTTGTTTTACCTGCCCCTACCCGTTTAAATTTGCTTGGGTGTTGTTTCTTCCCTAGCCGTGTCTTCCTGTTGAAGGGTGTTCCTGTGTTACCCTCTGATAGTTGCCCTCCAAACGTGTGAACGTATTTTGTTTTCGAGTAGCACAGGATCTAATTTAGGAGTGCCAATCCTTTTGCCTGAAGATGTGATTTGTGTTTGGGCCTCTTCTAGAACCCATTTCCTGGATTGTTGCTTGTCTCCTACACTGGGCCTCTATTTGGCGGGTGCCTCTTCCCTCATGTTCTTACCCATTTTTCGTGAGAGGGGTCCTTTTGCCGTCTCTTCCGTTCCTCTCCTGGTGGGATTTGTGGGGCAATGTGGCACTTGGACGGTATTTATTTCGCCTTTCCCCCGTTTTGATCTACGATGTGAATTCACGTGATTTTCTGTGCCTCACCCATCCACTGTTGTTGAACCGCTCAACAGCACTGCGTTACATTGTCGTTGTCTAGTTTCTTTGTACCTTGATTGAACCATCCGGTTTTAGTTGGTAGATTTATCCTGGGTGCCAGATATAGCGAATCCCGAGAATTTCGATTTATCGTTTGACCTTTTCGCTTGAGTTAGTATTTAATCCCTGTTCTTGTCCGTCTATCGGTGACGTTTTTTTTTTCCTTTTTTACCCTTGGGAAGTAGTCTACCGGTGTGTATCTCCTATGTTTTTCCTTATCCTACTGCGGTTAGGAGGTGTTTTTTATCTCCTGGTTTTCATAGTTTTTGAGGGTAGTTAGTTTAAATAGCTACGCACGAAGTTGTATTGTGAGGCGGACCGTGGCCAGGCCGTGGTCTTATACTCTAGCCGTGAGAGTGGTTTAGGCTTTTCTCCGCCGGTTGGGTTTGGACCGTTTGTAGTGTGTTTTTTTCATCCCTTGGTTTATCTCCTTTGTAAGGCAGTTGAGTCCGTTCGAAGTTATGTGACCTCGGTGTCCGAGGGTATTAGTGGTGATAATTAGTTTGTAGGCAGGAGAGTGAAGAGTGGGATAGAGTCTCCGTTGGTGCCAGGTAGCCGCGCTACCTTGCCTGTGTTTGGCTTGTGTTAGGTATGGGGTATCCCAGTGTAAAATATATTTAGGTCACATTTTCATTTCACATCTTTTTTCAACATGTTTTTTTCCCTTCCGTTTTGTCATTTTTCATCCATATTTCACATTTCTTGCTGCTTCCGTTTTCCGTTAGTTTTCTTACAGTCATTTAGTTAGGTGGTTGAGAGCGTGTCCTTTCATTCTTATTTTTATCCCTTTGTTCTTGGCTTGGTTTTTTGCCTCAGTTACTGTTGGTCGGTGTTTCCATGGTTTCATTGCCTATTTCCTTGTCCATTTTGTGAACCTTTCGATCTCTTTATATAGTGTGTGGGTGGCGCGGTTTCGTCCTCCAGTAGTTTCCATATTGAGTGGGGATCCAGTCCTCAGCTATAAGGTCTGCCTATTTTGAGGGTGGGAGAGTTTTTGCCGTTTACCGTTCCCAGTCCATTGCCTATGGTGCCGAGTTATCTAGGATGAATGTACCTCTACCAGAGTGATGGGGATCTGGGGACCTACCTTCCAGGCGTTTTCTCGCTTCCCGACCTGGTCGTGATCCATGGGTGGTGCCGCACAGTTTACGCAGTATGTTTATTTGCTGTGCTCGCTGCAAATTTGTTTTTTTTATTGGTGGGGGCGTGCCTGGCCAATTTGTCGAATGGCCTTATCTTATAGGGACCGATGGTGGATTCCTGTACGGATTACCTTCCTGTTTGGATTTTGCCGTTTTTTTATATTATTGCCCAGTGCGATGAGTCCCACCTTAGGAAAGTGTCGTGCCCGGTCCTGATGGCCAGTTTTTGGAGGGCCTTCTGTGCCAAAGCCGTTTTTAGTCTTGTAAAGATTCCTTAAGGTAATTAATAGTATTGATTCGAATTAGCTAAGGTAATGTTTTCCATCCCTTATTCAGAGCCGGGGGATGTTCCATCGAAAAAGTGTCGTAGGAGTACCGCCTCCTCGAGAGTTTGTTTGGGCTACTCCCATACCGTTCTCCGAGTATTACCTTACGTTCCGGGTGTAGTGGGTCTCGTGCACAGAGGGGTTCTTCCGTCCTTCGGGGTTGTTGGTGATGGTGTCGACTTCCGTATCCCTTGGTTACTGTCCTTTCTTACCTCTTATAGTGGTAGTGTGCCGGCGTTAATAATTTTGTCGTTGTGTCAATGCTTTGTATTTTTAGGTATGCGCTGAGTGCGGGGTAGTTTGGCCCTTTTTGTTTTCAGGGGGGTGGGAGTCCAGTGTGGGGAGTAACTCGGGAGAACCACTTGTTTGTTTCCTTCCTGTTGTCCAGTGGGTTCTCGCGCAGGGCTAGTGGTCTTCTTCGGAGTAATGAATTATGAATATAGAAGTAGTGGGAAAGGAACAGCCTGCGTTTGTTTCCTATTAGATTCAGACTACAAACCAAGGTGGCGTTTATCGGGTGAATGAGATTGTGGGCTGGTAGTAGGGGTGGGGCGGGTACGCTTAGGCTCGTAGTTGGATGTTCCATCGGATGTTATTATCTGTGGTGGGAGACGTTCTGCCCGTTATGCCTTCAGATGCTGGTATGTTTTGTACACCGTTCGCATACCTAGTTGTAATCGGTAAATCCGAGGAGTATTACCATTACTTTGATTATGTTGGTATTACATTCATGGGTGGTGTGGGATATGCTCATGTTTGTCGGAATTTTTAGGTTGTGGTGTCAAGTGTATGTATGTGGGGTCGCCCTTATCTTTTTACCTTGGTTGTTCCAACAAAGTCCTTGCCAATCCGTGCTAAGCTGTATGGGGGTAAGCGGCTACGTGTATTCCGGTCCTGCGCCTCTTGAGTCCTTGCCGTAACACGACCTATGTTTGCTTGTGTGTGAGCACTGTTTGCTTGGTCTTCGTAGGGGGGGATGCCGTGTTTCTGGAGACGTTTATGTGTTTTTCTTCCTAAACCTGGTTCGTGCGCGCATGTATCCTCTTTGCTATAGCGGGGGGTATGATTCCTTGTTCGCTTATTTCCTTTCGGGTCCAGTGTCCGTACTTGTATGGCCTTATTGTTTGATGGAGGCCGAGTGGAGGGGGACTCCCGAGAAAATATTTTCGGTTGGCTAATGGGGATGGTTGTTTTTTCCTCTTCTCATTTGCCTTTTTTCGTTGCTAGCCGCCAGTACCCCTTAAGTTAACGTAAGGGACCGTGTATTCGGGATTGCAGCATTTTCTGTGGGCCGTATTTCACGGTCCTGCTTTACTCCGGACATCTTAGATTGTAAAGGGAGTAATTAGTGTAAACCGCGTCCTTAGGGGGCGCAACGATGTGTTTTTCTTCTTGTTTCAGAAAGAAAAAAAAGCAAAAGAAATCTGCCGGCTTGCCATCTTGTTAGGTCCAGTCCTGTTTTATGCTTGTCCTGTTTGGACCTATGGTCCTGCCTTTTCCTTATCCTTCACTGCCTGTGCCAGGCGAATTAACTGGTACCTTTTGCTATGTTTGTCTTGGTTTTGGTTTCTGGTTTTCCTTAGGGTGAGGGGGAACCGTCTGGTGGTGTGTTATGCCTCCGTTTGAGTTCCGTGTTGTGTGGCACCTCCTGTTGTTGGCGTTGATTCCGCGGTTGGTGGAGCGCCTTGACCATTCCATTTATGTCCTTGGTCCATTCTTGGCACCTGTTTAAATGCCGTAATGGTCCTTTTGTGCCAGGGCTATTTTTGGTTAGGAAGGCCCGTCCCCATGGCGATGGTGTTGGGTGGGCCGTTCCGATACTTGCCTAATTTGACCTTTTTTTCCCCCGTCCCTAAGCTCCCTCCTTCCCCCCACCTCGCTCCCGTCCGTCTCCCCCCCCCCACCACTCACTGTCACCCACCCACGTCCACCCCATGCCCACCCTCAGTCCCACACGCGCACCCCACTCAGTCACCACCCACCATCATGTCACCCACCAGGCCATCACAGTCACCCACCCACTCGTCACCCACCCACTCTCAGTCACCACCCCACTCAGTCACCACCCACTCAGTCACCCACCACATCCACAACCCTTCAGTCACCCACTCAGGCACCCCGTCACCCACCCGCACTTTCACCCCTCACCCACCCACTCAGTCACACCACCCACCATCACCCACCCCACTCAGTCACCCACCCATCAGTCACCACCCCACTCAGTCACCCACCACACCGCTCACCACCCACCACTCATCACCCCACCTCTCAGTCACCTCAGTTGTCACCCAGTCCCACCCCCCATTCAGTCGTCATCACAGTCACCCTCCATCCACCCACCCATTGTCACCCACCACACCATCAGTCACCCACTCACCCACCCAATCAGTCACCCACTCACCCACCCAGTCAGTCACACACGTCATCACCACGTCAGCACCCCCAGTCAGTCACCCACTCACCCCCCAGCAGTCACAACCGTTACCACCACCCGCAACCAGTCCCCCATCTCCACTCACCCACCCAGTCAGTCGCCCACTTCACCCCCCCAGTCAGTCTCCACCACCAAGTCAGTCACCCCACCCCACCCACCCCCCGACCCAAAGTCACCCACCACCCAAGTCAGCCCCCCCACGACCCAAAGTCACCCACCAACCGACCAAGTCACCACACCACCGACCCAAAGTCACACACACCACCGACCCAAAGTCACACACCCACGACCAAAGTCAAACCGCCCAAAGTCACCACCACCGACCAAAGTCACCCACCACCGACCCCAAAGTCAAAACCACCCAAGTTCACCCCACCCACTCAGTCACCACCACCCACCTCAGTCAAGTGTCACCACCCCACCCACCCATCAGTCAACTAGTCACATCCCACCTCTGTCAAGGGGGGGGAAGCCTAACCCGTCGTAACGCCCCCCCAAAAGTTACATCCCGGCAACGCCGGGTCCTCTCAGCTAGTGTTATTAAAATAACAGGCAAATATCTCAAGACACAAAGCAACTAAAGCTCAGTATTTTTAAATTAGTTTAAACAATAAAAAAAAAATAAATATGATATGTTGGAAGAGAAGGATATCTTTATTAATTTAGTCTCCAACGGATCAAACTGTTTTTGTTTTCCCTTTTATTGCTATAGGTGAGAAAGCGAGTGTCTGTTTTTTGTAAGGCTGGGGAATGTGGAGAAAAACTAGTAAAATTCTGTTTGTTGTGTGTCTGCGCTCTGTGCGCTGTTTTGTGTATAACCAGTGACACTATAACTGTTTAAAGTATATGGTTAGCCATAATTTTGTTTAACAAAGATCTCAAAAAAAATTCTTGATTGAATTCCAGTAATAATTCCTGTATCGGCTGTGTGCAGGAGCTGCACTATTTCAAAAGCTGTCCCAAATTGTATTGCATAACCAGTAATTAACCGTTTTTTTTTTCTGTTACATCCAGGTTTTGGCAGATATTTCAGCTTGTGTATAGTCCGGAAATGCAAACAGTTTTGTAAAACGACTAAGGTAGAGTTTTCCAATGAACAGAGAAACGGTAACATAGAATGCGCACTCTAAACACCTGGTGGTGGGTAATGAAGGCGGTTTAGAAACATAATCTTTTATTATCAGTGTAAAATAAATGGTGGATATTAAAACAAATATTAAACGCTCAACACTATAGTATGACACATGTTCTGGATCACTGAACTGAACGGAATAACATCACTAAACGAGTGTCTTCAGTGTGAAACAAGTTGAATACAGTAACCCATTAGTCCAATGTAATCAGCTCACAAAAACCTAGTGCTGAGGTACACGACAGTGTGCAGACCTGAAATATTAGCAAAACAATGGCAAGAAAATGGACCCTAGCCAGGTCTGGCCAGTGTACTAAGGGTTCTATATGAATTATTTTCTCGCCAAAGTTTGATCAACATATTGATTTTATCATTGTTAAATTCCATCTTTTTCTCTCAAATATGTCCCACCATCTTTACAATCTGTGCCTATAAGGTTTTTATGCTACGGTTGTCTCTTGTACAGCAAACCAGATGCTATTTTGTGTTCTAAAAGTTTCTGTACAGAAGACTATAGCAGATTATACTTATAATTCAGTAGCAGTTTTGAGATTTTTTTATGTAAATTTGATACCCAAAGGTTTCAGGTTAATTTTAGCTATACATCAAGCCAATCCCTATTAAGGTTATGTTTTAAATGCTGTTTTATCTTCGTTCATTAGAATATTGTTCACTGTAATAAAGTGAACCAAAGGAGGGTTGTTTATTGCTGTTATTATCCTTCGGCTGCCCTTGAAACCGTATATGCAGGGGCTGAGAGTGTCACTCTGGGTCCTAATATGATCCTTACGTGTGTTTGCCTGTATTTTTTCCCTTTTATACTTGTCCCCATAGTGGTAAGGTACGGACTGTTTATGCTGGTAACTGTGTAAGCCCAGGGGGCTTGTAATGCATTCTCTGTGTATTCCCTTTGCACCTCATGGGGACATGCAATGTACTGTGCAAGTTTATAAGTGCATTGCCTTGTATGGTGACCTCTTATGAGGTAAGCTGCAGGCAGAGAGCCAAGGTATTCTTGCTGTGTTTAGAGAAGAGAAGGTTTTTAGAACCCCACATGACAAGGGGCAAATGATGAGTGAAAACTCTGGTGTCTCATGTTGGTTTCATGTGTTGTAAACCTGCAATGCATTGGTGTTGTCTGTTTTTTAACCGCGTTGTGAATAGCCGTGAATCTACATGTGAATAAGATTTGCATGCCCAAGCTCGATTATAAATGGGCCTGAAAGTGAATCTGACCCTGTTATTTCCTATGTCATGTTCCCTTAGCGAACTGTGAATTTCTTGTGTGGTCAGTTTTTAGGGGGCATTTTTGGTTGGAAAATATAATTATGTTTGGTTTTTGCAGGAGTTGGGGGGGCCAAAGTGCTGCGTAGTCATTAATGATTTCCTCCAGTGATGCCGGCATGATTTGACGGTAAGCGGGTGGAATTACACCACGGGCTTCCGTGGGGGGGGTCCTGTGTCCCCTGACTCCTGGATTTCGAGCCCAAATCTCCCCAAGTTCTTTCCCTATAAGGATATAAGATTCCCCCAAAGTTATTCCTTGTTTCTTGTGTATTTTCTTTGTTTTGATTGGGTCTTATCGCATAAACCGCAGTTTGTTTTTTCCCTGTTTTGCTTGTGGACTGATCCCTATATAATAAAGATTTATGGCCTGGCCTATATGGGACAATCAGAAATATTTTTTTTCTCATGGGAAACCAATGGTCACCCCAGGTACTTGTAGACTTTAAGTGTTGATGTATGCTCTAACTCAGCATCTATTGTTTGAAACTAATGCAATTGTATGCAGTGTGTCATGTCAGGTGCCAGTCCTTCCAATTAGATTGAGATAAGGTTACCAAAAGGGCCTTTTTCTCTAAATGGAGAATCCCCATTCCAGATTCCTTGCCCGTCAGAGTGATTTTCCTGATCCATGTTACACCAATGTAGAGGGAGAGGGGTGTTGGCCCCAAGTATTAAAGGGGTTGCACCCCAAATGGCCACCCCCGATGACTCGACCAGGGAGGCACGGGGTTAACTGGACTGGGTCGGTCCAGAATGTGGCTTATACACTTGTCAATGTCAGGGAAACTATAACTAACACTTGAACAAGTTGACCCCCAGGGGTCACTATAAGCCCTAAAAATTTGCACTCCGAGTCACCATATTACTGATATGTATATAGTATGAGAGGACAACTATATAGTAATGTAAGGACCAAAGAGGGTCCTTAGACCCCAGGCAACAACGCCCCAAATACATTAAAACCAAAAATAACAATATTTATTATAATCTACACTGTGACACAACAAAAGACACGATTAACATATAGGGGAACAATACAACTACGATATCTAAATCCTGTCGGAGAGGAACAGTTCGGGTAGTGAAAAAGCTCATATACACTACTTACGACTATGGGAATAAAACACATTACGTCCAATGCGTGTGTTCCTAACCTAACCGTTTCTTAAGACTCTTTTTGTGTACACTTATAATCGTATCTTAAGGATACAGAAGAGTAACTTTGGAGAATCGGAGATGACACAGTGAGATATTGACACCCTACTAGTAGGAATTGACGTTGAGCTTAATCAAGCATACCACATCCAAGAGGATAAAAGCAGTGTGAATTTTCCTTAGGGCATGTGATGGTAACTGTCAGGATACATCACCATTATCCTCAACTCCTAAAACTGGTACTTGACTAAAAATTATTTCTTTTTGATCAGAATTTACCCACCAAATTCAGGGACAAGGCCATGTGGGCAACCCGTGCGCTACCACCTATACAACTTTATTTAGGATGTGGTGAGGAGGCCGTGGTGTTCATGACAACAACGCTATGTATACAGGCTACTTATCGGACATGTGGTCAAGATACATGGTGACGATATCTGTTGCTGTTGGAGTGGAAACCCTGAGTTATTAACAGGAATTATTTCTAAATGAACTAAAACACCACAACTTAAACATGCTAACGAGGCACATCAGGATCAAATAAACCTTCCTTGATTTGACAATCTTTAAGGGCTGTTGGTGGCAAATTGGAATCTACATTTTTAGAAAGCTCATCGACATAGCGCTTACTAATGATTAAAAGTATCCCACCTGACAATTCCTCCCGATTAAGGAGGGGACTGTTCCAGTATTCAGATACAAACAACATTAAGGGGACATGAGGATCGGTTAATGAACGTGGCTAATAGAACGGTTATACAACAAAGCCACCCTTAGGGCCCCTCAACCACAGAAGATGACACACTACTGACAAAGGCCAAGAGAACACAGGCAGTTACCTGACCCAACACCCTTAGATTCATTGTTACATACATGATCAAGAGGGGTCTATTAGGCAATCTTGCAAAAAAACATGGCACATATTACTCAAATGCAAGATCTAGACATTCAAATGCCTAAAATCAGCACCAGATATGGTGTGCCTTAGCCTAAAAAGCTGAAAAGATCGCCTAGTACACAGCACTCTCAAAATAAACCAAATCAAAGCACATCGCTGGTCTAACACGTGGTTTGATATTGTGGACGATGCAAATCATGCAATCAATGCAAGTGACAAAAAACTTTACAGACTCAGAAAACCAAGCAAGGTTTATCACATTAAGGTTTCATTACCTGTTTGACTACGGGGGTTATATATCTCATTTTCATGCTTCGATTGGAAAACAAAGTGTGGGAGAAACGCCACAGACACCTACAACTTAGGGTCCTGGAAACCGGGGCTCTATACGAAATGACACCAACACACAGGTGGCTCGACATGCCTAACTTTCCTCAAGGTGTTCTTCGGTTCCTCACCTGTATAGGATGACCATGTCCATTGGCGGCACACGCAAAGGAGACTGGGCTCAAAACACTCCGTCAACGTGAATGTCGGGGATTATATGCTGAATACTACTACTTCCTCCCCAATGGCCTAAACGAAGGTTTTCTTTTTGCTCCTCATTTTTATAATATATATACATTAGGATATTTCTAATCTCTGTACACATTACAGGAAACACCGTATGTGACCTTTGGGCGGTCCCTATTTAGTATAGCACATTTCTACACCACCACTTCTATATTTAAGTGTTTTAGTTTGAAGTTACTTCTAAAGTATCACAGTTAGGCACTAGGGAATCTGGGATCCCAGGTATATTTTATTAATTCAATTATTATTAGTACGAGGCTCCGTTTTGAACATTTTAAGGCGTTTCCTGTCAGTATAGTACAATTCAAACACTTAATCACGTCATTCACTATCTAACTTATAATTAATCATACACATCTTTATCACTTAATTATTAATTATAATTATATCTGTATTTAACACCTGTATTGTATTCCATATCTGCATTCTCCCTATATACCTCGGTCTATCAAAGTAATCATTATATTTATAATAAATACAGCTACCACATTTGTTTGGAAGTTTTTATTCTATTAGATATATACTCCTTTGCTTCAATATATTCGTTAGCACTCATATGCAATTGGATGATATGTTCCTCTATGGATGTTATCACCCTCATGTGGATTACTGACTTCGCATCGATATGTGTGACTAAGTTTCCTCTTCCATCTGTGGACGTAGCTTGTCTGCTATGCGACACCTACCATGGTTCCATAAGTGACTTTGAATTCATTGGTCCTCTTCCAATCTGTGGACGTAGCACTGCCTGCCAATTCACTACTCAGTTGGCGGTTTCATATGTTTAATCAAGTGCCTCTTCATCGTGGATTAAGCTCAGAAGGGGTTCTGGATATGTATTATACATTTATTAGATCTTCTAGTGCAGATGAGTTAGTTCGATACACACACCAAGGTCTCTATATTTACCACACTAAGTTCTAATGTCCAGTCTTTATGGGGATAGTGATAACCCTTTATCCTTCAAGCTCACCTATACATTAGATTGACATAAATCAACTCTCTGTATATATTGCCCGATTCTAAACCGTGGTTATTTTCTGCACTACTGAGAGGCTGGCCCGTTATTTTTACTTACCATATGGGCGATACCACGGCTCCTCCAGACATCATACCTGAGCTTAAAATGGCGGCATTCACTACTCTTGATTTGTGACTCCTCCCCTGAAGAAGCGTGCCAAGCAGCTACAAACGTGCACGTCGGGAGATGGTGACGCTCAGACCGTATGCACGCAACCAGAGAGACAGCCTGTTTTTGTATATGTGATACGAGAGAAGGTAGTATAATGGCTGCACACACTGTACTTTCCCTTTTCCCGGCAAAGAGTTTTGCAGGCACGCGTAAGCGGTATCTAGCCTTGCGATGACAGTACCTATTGAAGTGATATATTTATATACCTGAAAACAGCTACCTACATGCTTGGTGAGCCACGTATACTCGTATCATTTGGGTGACGAAATTATAAATATCTGGGCTCAGTGAAATTACGCGAAGCTTGTGTCTTATTGTTGCCCTATTTTTATGGTAATCACAATTCGTTGCGTAATCTTAGGAATCATTAGTTGTTGATTTTAAGGACCAATATCGTCATTTACCATTACATTCATGCCGTTCTGGCTTGTTTATTCATAGCTAAGTCTATGCTATACTAGCCTTGTTTCACATACACCGAGCGATCTCTCCCACCGAGATTTTAATATCCATGATTTATGTTCCCTATTTTGTGATCTGTCTTTGCCTGTCCAGTGTAATTTATATAAAAATTTGTTATTTTGGTTTGAATGGTTTTTAGGTTTGTTGCGCGGGGTCTAAGGACCCTCTTTTGTCACTACCATACTATATAATATTTTCCTCTCACTATAGTACATATGCAGATATGTGACGCGAGTTGCAAATTTGAGGGCTTATAGTGACCCCTGGTGTCACTGTTCAAGCGTTTATATTTTTATTTTTCCCGTATGCACCAAGTTTTTTAAACCCAACTACTAGGTGAGCCGACCATCAAGCACTCTGTTTCGTAACATGTCAGGAACTGTAGGTTCCCCTGTTCCATGTTTCATTACTTAATCCTGTATTTTAATTGTTCAAGTGCATTTCTAGTCTCCTCAGTTCTGGAGTCGCAGAGAGTTGAAAGCTTGGCCAATATGTGGAGTCATTGTAGTCATTAAAAACTGGCAATTTCGACCCACTGAGCCACCAGAATGGAACTTATTAATATGTGTAATATTAAGTGATATGTATGGTCTTTTGGATCTGCTCTGACACATGCAATACTCCATCTGCTATCTAATCGGGTTTTTTTTTTATCATGACAGGCAGTCGCATGATTGCAGCCTAGCATGTGATCAAAAGGTTAACTGCTCGATGTGTTAACTAGGAAACACGTACTAATCAACAGATTCCTGGCCAATCTACTTGTTATACTTGAGTGGCGGAGAATATCAAACTGGAGTGGTTTTGTAAGTGTTATGTTCTACACCTACAAACAATTGAAGATCCTATCAGATACTCATTTTGGTAGCCGGGTCATCGCCCCTATTTAATTATGGGGTAACAGAAAATAAGACCCTAGTCTCCCGTACACATGAGGTAACTAGCGGGCGGACATGGGTTATCTGTTTCTCCCGTTAGGATGGATAACGATGATTGTTCACCAATAGTCTGTATTCAATGTTAAGAATAGGGTTACACGGTATATTAAACGTGTATCAACCCAAACGTTTTTAGTTGGTTCTTCTGATTCCACACCTGGAATGTCACCGGATGCTGGGAGAATTGCTAGCTGATACCTTCTCCATCCCAACCCAAGTTAAGTGTTACCTTTTCCTTTTGCCATGTATTGTACTATATTGCTGTTTCACCGTTTAAGGATAAATTATATTTTAGTTATATCTAAGCCTCGTTCAGTTCACACCAACAGATATTTTGGTGTTCATTATATCTTGTCACAAGCTCACCGTGACAAGCTCATTAAAATAGGGCTGGTGTCAAAGTCGGCGGGATTGAACTGAAACCTATATTACATGTTTCTGTGGGACTCTGTAATAAATGGCGAACTCGAGAGTAATTTGCGAGTTCTGGGGGGACTCACCAGATCATTGAACACCAAGTGCAACGATAACAAAGTTAGTAACCCACCTCACTGCTGCGACCGTGACCATGAGCGAGGCTCGAAGGCTCATCCACATGAGGACCTGAGCTCAGTGGAAAGACCAAGTGCCCGTGAATAGGACGACCTAATGAGAACAGGGAGGTACCAACATCGGTTGACCGACAATCAGTTTCTATGAGCCAGCTCTTGAAGACCTCAGATACGGCTCAGCTTGCCCTTTACGGCCACCCATGAAGATCGGGAAGGAACCCAGTGCGGAGAGACGCCGAATGGTAGAGCAGCGCGGAAATAGGGCTTAGGGGAGGGAACTGAGTGCACCTCCCGGGAGCATGCAAACATAGGGGACTGGTTGTGCTGGCTGCTACCAGTCCTCACCCTGAAAGTTGGCACTGATTACTGCTGGGGAGACAATAGGGACACCGGAAGAGCGGCTGCAGTTATACCTGATGGCCGTGAAAGACCCCCTTTTGGCCCCCCCTGTAAAACACACAACAACGCTGAACTTTAAACTTGGATCAGGCACAGGTTTCACCAAGTTCCGTGGAAGTCCGGTATGCTGATCAGATCGACCGTTTTTAAGAATCTTTGAGACACAGTGTCGGGCCGGTACAAAGTGCTTCCCCCAGCATCATAGGGTTGCCCGTTTGTACCCCTTACTGTCCGGCTTGGCTAAGCAAGCGCATGAATGGCGCTTCCAGATTGAGTATGCTGATGACTATTTGACACCTGTGAAACGAACTGTTATTGTTTCAGTCATTTACCCCTAAAGCCTACCAGGGAAATTCCCGGCAGGAGAGGGCTAGCCCCAGGAGTCCTATGTTACCCTACGTGACCTCGATAAGCTTTTTACGGATACGCTGGTGGAGGGCTATGAGGCCGGACTTACCAATTCCTGCTGGCCTCTCTTTCAGGTAGCCTCATGACATGAAGCAGTGCCCGCGGTGAGGGCGTTGGGTGTACGCACAGGAAGCCCAAGATTTACCAGGACGGTGGCGAGGCTTGCACACTAGTGTGGCCAAGCCGAGCCCTGATGGCCGCCAAGCCGAAGAGGCTATTTTATGCTTTATCTAGCGTCCAAGTGACCCCGACCGTAGTGACTTGTTTTAATACTACTCGAGCCAGGTCCCCCCAGCTGTCAGTGCCCCACTCACCTGCCTGCTGTCCGCTTCGGCGGGCCACCGCACGTCAATGCGGGCTAACGTCCAGAATATTGCAACGGGGTGAGGGTGGTCTCAAGGTCCGGCTCGGGGGTTGCTCTGGGGAAGTGCGAGCACAGTTCCGAGGCCGCAGGCGCGCTGATACGCCGCGTCTCCGCGACTTCAGGTCGGAGAGGGCGCACAGCCATTGCGCGTTGGCCTCGCGCATGCGCAGGTGGTCGAGCGACGTGTAGGCGGAGGGGCACGGTGATCACGCGTTGTCCCTGCATGACGGTCCGGTTGCGCGGGGCGCGAGCGGACCAGTTTGTTAGGGCCGCGTTTCGTTGCGCAGGGCCCCGGCGGCTCGGGTTACAGGGCGCCGCCGTTTGGCGCAACAGCTCGCCGCATTACGCGGGATAGCACGGCACCAGGAGAGCCCAAGTAGTCGCGCTTAGCCAGAGATAGCCCAGATTAGGCAAGAAGCCTGCGAAGCGCCGAGAGACCTTATGATGGAGAACGGCCGGAATGCTCATACGCAAGGGCAGGCCAGATCCCAAGAGCCTCTGCCCGTCCGCCCTTCCACGTGATAGCCAGTGGAGCCACAATAGCGGCTTAGGATCCAGGCATCCCAGGCAGGGGCAAGTGGATACAATTCGCGGCTGAGCCAACGCTAGTCAGTCCAGCATACCCGGATCCAGCAAGGGGATGAGGTAGGGTACAGGAGTCGTGACTTCCCTGCACTAGGCCAGCATTCCCACGGCCCGAGATAGCCCTTAGTTCCCCCCATAGTGAGTGTTGCCAGGGAACAGAGTCCCTCAGTAACAGAGACCCTGTCACTAGCATTAGGCTGGAACTGGGAAACTAAGGGAAGGTATGAACAGCGGGCTGAGTGTTATTGCAGTGGCGTTGCTGCGGCGCTGATAGGTGTCAGTGAACCAGTTGGAGATCAGGGAGCTGTGAGGGAAGGAGGGTGCGGGTAGTGAGTGGCGCTCCTACACTCACATATGTTTTTCCCCACACCCCAGGTAGACCCCGACCCCCCCACTTGGTTAGTGGGTAAACGCGCAGGAGGCCCAGATGGGACGCTGCCCTTAGTGTTTAGTGGGATGTCTTGTCTGGTCCGGGTCACGGATGTCGTGCCGTTAGGTCTGACAGCAGGCGCAGTGTTGTGCAGCTTTGGCTGTACACATCCAGTAGTCTTGCAGCGTGTTACTGCAGAGTCTGGAATGACGAGAAGTAAATAGTCAGAGGACTGCGAAGGTTTGTTGCTGGGTGGAGTCTAACAGGGCACCGTATGGGGGGAGCGAGGCAGGCTTTAAACCCCTTAGGTCCCAAATGGTTTTCTCAACACCCAGTTTGTGTACTACAGGGCCCGGCCCTAGTTTGGTTCCTGTCACGTTATGCAAGTGTCAGTTAGGGACTCAGCGGATTCTGCGGTTCCTGTGAAGCGGTCGGAACCACGTTGTGGTCCACGATACTGTTTCCAGGGTGGATCGCCCTCGGCGGTCCGCGTGCAAGGAGGCCGGTTGGGGATCGATGACGTCTCTAGCAACTGACCTTTGCGAGCCCGTTGGAGATCCGAGCACGGGAGTGCTCGGTCAGTACTATCTACACACAGTGCACCACGGGCCCTTATAAAAATATGACTGCGGCAGTCACCCACAGATCTCGGCAAAAGTGCGGGACCATGGGTGGGGTACAACGGACAACTGGGTGGAGACCAGTGTCGGGGAAGTGTCCTGCGTACGCAGTACGTGTCTCCTCAGAGAGGGACACCGTTATGATTATATGAATGTATTATCTTGGCATGTCAGTTAAGTTCTATTTATTATATCTCCTGTGTATGTGATTATTGATTGTCCTGCGAGGAAACCACTTCCCCCTCTGGTGGAAGCATCGCAGTTGGAGGGCGCTGTACCGAGTAGTGTTGTCCATAGTCTTGTAATTGCCCCAGGTTCCCCCGTGGCGGAAGCTCAGCCCTCCTTGAGCCCACCAGGAACGCACCACACAACACCGAGTACACTCTATGTTTCTTGCTCCGCTCCCACCGTGTAATCTCTGCTATGGGGGGGGAATACCCTTTACACTCTTATTATATCATTATGCAATGATTATGTTAGCCTAATTTGCTGAATATACTCCTGCCCTTTGTGAACCCCCCTAAACATATTTGAGTCACTTAATAGCGGGTTATGCAGATTTTTACAGCACATATTTGGACGCTTTACTTCAGTGGGAGCTAACTGCACAGACCCCATCCATACCAGCTGCAGCAATCATTGATTTGTGATCAAATCCCATCATATAAGGAGACCCAGAAACCCCTCCTCCAGAACCTGACGAATCTTACGAGCTAAACATGTTGTTCTGAGCGGATTTTTGGACATTTTATAGCACCAAGTTTCCCTGGATCCGCCGTTCGCCACCAGACCTTTCGGCGCGAATCAGGGTAAACGTCAATCGCAGCCATACAGGATCGCTGCCATGATTTCTGGGACATTTCCAATTTGGACTTTTTACTCTTTTAATTCATTAAAGCTCTGAGCCTGTTTTTTTTACCCTGGCTACCCTCCTTGTGATTTACTAAAGATGATTGTGATCTACCCGTCTAAAGCGTGGATTATCCTGAGTGTCTACATCACACGTATGGCCATGTGAGTGGTTTCTTTATATGTCGATTTATTCCACCCCACCCATTTAATGTCACTTAACAGTGACCTACCCTATTGCTGTTCTCCTCTCCCCCTCCTTCTCTCCCGAGATCTCCGTCAGACCAGTTTAATCAATGAAAGCAAGCCATAGGCTAAAGCCACCTTTGTTGTGATGTGTCTACAACTCACCTGGCCGTGTGAGTGATTTGTATTACTGGTCCTTCCATCCTATTTCCCCTCCATCACCCATTCAATTTTTTTAGCATTTTAGGCTAATGTGTCAAATTTACATTTTTCTGTTTCTGTTTTTGTTTTTTTTCTGCTTGCGCTCGCCTCTTGTGTCCTTCTTTTCAGCTGGCTTGCCTGTCTCTTCCCACTGCATCCTCTCATCTCCTACCGGTGCTAGCTTGAAGCGTGTTGCACCTGGAGTCAAGCCCAGCTTTCACACACACTAGCGGGAGAGAGCGGCAGGCCCTGCATGGGAAAAGAAGGCCAGCAGCTGGGGAGAAGTCAGGATGCAAGCACATCAGATACATGCAACCGTACACATACAAATGCACCGTACCCAGACGCAATCCCGTACACAAGACGCAAGCACCATACACAGACGCAAGCACCATACACGACACAAGACCATACACAGACGTAAGCACCATACACAGACGCAAGCACCATAACGCAGATGCATGGAGGGTCTGTGGTACATGCCATGAGTCCAACTATTGGGAATGCTTCTTTTACCAAGTGAGTTTTAAGGTTGGTCCTCTATTAAGTTCGATGGGTTAACACACCATTGCGGGTAAAGAGGTGGCAGGAGAGGTGGGTGAGAGCAGGGTGTATATATGCTGGATCCATGATTACGGTGATATATCCCCAGCAGCAAGGGGAGGAGTAGCGAGAGAGGAAGGTGAAAAGAGGTTTGTGGGGTTGCTATTTATATTGAGGATTGTAAAAGGTTGTTGGGGCACAGGTGTTGTGGTAAATAGTGGTGTCACAAGAATTATATGGGCAACACCGCATAGTGGATATAAAGATACTGGAGAGATCTGATAGCAGTGGGTGGGGAAAGTGGAGAAAATAAAACATTCCAAAGGAGTAAGGAAAGAGCACAGAAAAGTGCAATACGGAGGGCCTAAAGAATGCAGGGAGAGAAAGGGTGAGAGAGAGTACCCCAGGTATTGGAATGTAGCCGTGTGGTTTGGACTATAGTCTGGCCCTCTCCTGGCAGTAAATACTGTGTAATGGGCAGTTTGGCCAGGGGTATCCATGGGTTTTCCCCACGTCTTGCAGGCAGTGGGTGGGCAAGACAGTGTCATCAGGCTTCTGTGTCCACTTAGAACCGGGAGTGGGCATGCGGAGCTGCTATTTGGTATTGCTAATTCCAAGTTAGTGAGTCGGTCCCCAGAGTGGAGGGACAAGGTGACCAGATCGAGCTGCCAGGAACTGTCAGGCTTTAGGGCCTCCCTACGGAGAGTGAGACGATGCATCCGTATACCTCCTAGTCCTAACGAGGAAAGGGGAAGAGCAGGGACCCACTCTCGGTGCCCTTGGCTGGGAGTGGGGCTGGACAATCCTTGAGGTAAATACAGCCTGCTGGGTGATCTGGCTGCTGACTATAAGGAGAGACCAATAAAGAAACCTGGCTTTTTACCTATACCTCCTCCTGAGAGTGGATATATTGGGATGAGGATTTCTTGTTTTTTGTTTGGAATACTTTCACCCCAACAGCTGGAGGAAAATGAGATGGAAGCATGCACCAGTAAAAGGATGGACGCACAACCCAGCAGCCTTCCCTGGCCTCCCCTATACAAATCGTGCTGGATGACTCAGGCCCCTGTTGCCAGCAGGTTCACCACACTGAGACACTACCTGAGCTTTAGATTCCAAGGAGACCCTTCTGAGATGGCGGTGAGGGGAATCAGCTTACAGGAGATAAGAAGAAAAGAAGTAAACCAAACCTTAGTGTACAAAATAAAACAACAAAACTGCAATTGCAAGGAACTGTTGAATTAAAAATATTGCTTGGAGTTGTTTGTGCAGGTTCCACCATATCATATCACTAATATACCCATATCATTTTCCAAGTGCTTTTATTAGCCAGTGCGAGAATTACAGGTGATCCAGGTACACCTATAATTACTGCAACAATTAAATTGGTGCACAGCAGAGGCTCACAAATCTGCACTCTCCTCCCTTACCACAACAGTTCTAGTAGATGGTATACAAATAACAACAAATGTTCCAGCATTCACTGACTTCACCTGAAAAAATGATCAACTAGGATTAAACGACCAAAATGAACACTAATGTATGTATACACAAGAAAATAATACTTGGAGTGATGTCTCACATGGAAAACACATCTAAGGTAACGTGATGGGGAGAAACCACATGGTAAGGGAGTGAAAAAGCCAATAACACGATGTGGGGGAAACAACACAAAAGGGGAAGGGTATGAGGGGCAATGTTTTCGAGGTGGGTACCCTCTTCTTTTCTTCAGCCCCGTTCCATCTGGGTCCACTGGGACCATAAGGCACTTTCCTTGTCCCCTTTCCTCATACTGTAGATAAACCACCAATCCCACAAACAGAGATAAGCCATACGCAAATGATCAGCAGCTCAAATAGTCCCTGACACAGAGTTCCAAGCTTAAGCAGTATATGGCCCGTCAAAACTCTAGTCCATGCAGCAATGTCTCTCGTTCCTCACTCCCGCTGTGCGGGTGGGGTTGTGGGGGGCTGGTGGGAAGAATGACCTGTGTCACTGGTATATAAGAGTTTAAAAACGGATTACAGCAGCTGCAAGTACATAAGAATAGCTGTGTACTGACCCTGGTGTCAGACCCCACCCACGACTCACTCCCGTCTTCCGCTGCCGTAGATAGTCCTTTTGTTGTGGTCTGCTACACATCCTGTGTTGATCGCCTGAAGATCCCTGCCTGCCTATGTGCCCCCACGCTGGTTTAAGTGGCTGCACGAGGACTCCGTGTGGACTGTTCCCTGACCTCGGCTACAGGCCGTCCTGCCACAGGGATTATTAAATCCCTTTACATTATGTGAAAATACTGTGAGGTCCCTACCCATTGATGCTTCTTGGGTGTGGCTCAGCGACGGTAGCAGGGGTGCCGCTCCCGGTTTGTCGAGGTGTCTGGTGACATCGAAGGCTCACGATGTGGCCGTGTGCTCCTCTGGCCTGTGAACGGGGGAAACAGGAGGGAACATACACAAGGAACACAGGGAAAACACTGAGACAACAACAGATAAAACATTCGGTGAACCCACGGGGTTGGATCCCCTTGGTCACCGGAATTGCCCCTCCTGGGGGTCCGGTCCAGGCCCGTCTGCCTCTCCATGTAGGAGCGAGCTTCTGGACCAAATGTACCGGCCCAGCGGGGTCCCGTCTGGAGTCCCATGCCGACGGTGGGCATAACGCTGCCCGTCCCCGCCTTTGAACAGATAAACATAAAAAACATAATGAACATCAACACCTGCACTTTCCCCCTTAACTTGTGCCTTTTCCCTGACTGAGAGTGAGTTGGACCCTTCGTTTTCCGATCTCCCCTTAGTGTTTCTTCTTTTCCATAAGCTACCCTAGTGCGTCTTTCCTACTATTAGCCAGACCAGGGCATTGCTGCAGTCCTCCCGTATACTGTGTGGGGGGGGAGATTGTGAAGTGGGGGTGGGGGGGTGAGGGGAAAGGTTGTGGGGGGGGTGCGGGGGGAGGGGGGGTGGCAGGGGCGGGTAGGGGGGGGTGGAGTGGGGGGGGGGTAAACTGCCGACTATAGGTTTCGTGTCTTGTACTTCCTCCCACCCGAGGCCTTCATCATTAATGCCTTTATTAGTCCCTCGTTCTTATGCAGCGATGGTCTGTCTGGTCTGTTTCCTATGGTTTTCGTTTCCGGTGCCGGGTAGAGTGAGCCCCAACCAAGATGGCCGTCTCCTGATTTCCGGTGATGTCCATCCGGCCGTCGTCATTCAGCCGCCGGACGTCGACGGGAGCGGATGTCTCCTGGTCAGCTCTTCCCGCGCAGACTGCTTCTTCTTCCGGTGGGTGCTGGAAAGCCCGCCAAGCAGCTTGATGTCGCCATTTTCAGGGGCGTGCGTGTCACGGCTGGCTTCCGGGGTCCCGATCTTCGCGTCCACTGGGTCTGCAGGTAAGTCTTGCACCGCGAACTTCGCCCATCCTCTTAACATTGGCGGGGCTCTTCAGGGGCCATCGGGAGCTGGTGGGGATCTTGTTCGTCAGCTTTCTCAGTCTGCAGGGGTGTTAGCGCCATTTTGGGGGAAAAACTGTGCCACAACTGCGGCAGAAAAAACGTGATAACAGCCGGTTTAGAGTTTCAGTAGTGAGTTTATTTTTCCCTTCACTCTTTTTCCCCTTCCGCTCTCCCTCTGTTCTTTTTGAGGTGGGGGCCTGTTGCCAGTCGACTTCTGGCTCTTGGTCTCTCCGGGTAACAGGAGCTGGGCCCCCCTCCACTCCGAGTTTGTGGAGGAAATCCAGGCCTTCCTCCGGTTCTCTCATAGAAATGGCCTTCCCATTCCTCAGAACCAACAATCCGAATGAGAAGGTCCATCGGTAGCGGATTGCTCTGTCCCGCAGCATTTTAGTGACGGGTTATAATTTCTTACGCCGGGCCAGGGTGATGGGGGACAGGTCCTGGTATAGCTGGAGGGAGGCCCCCTCAAACCTGCAGGCCCCCTCGCCCCTCGCTGTTTGGAGTACTGCCTCTCGCGTACTGAAATAGTGCATAAGGGCTATCACGTCGCGTGGCTGATCATTGGCTGCTGGCCGGCTTCGGAGGGCCCGGTGGCAGCGGTCCATCACTAGTTCCGATGCGGGAACCTCCTGGAGTAAGGTGGACAGCCAGCGGGAGATAAAGTCTTTTATTTCGGTAATCTCCTCTGAGATGCCTCGTATGCGTAGATTACTGCGGCGATCTCGGTTCTCAGAGTCTTCCTACCTTTCTGCAAGCTCTGAGATCTGGGCCAGCAAGTAGTTTGACCGGTTCTCCGCTTTCCGCACGGTGGTGGTGACGGCCGCCATTTTCTCCTCTAGCGCTCCCGTGCGTTCTCCCAGGCCTTGGACCTCTTTCTTTAGTTCTTGGATTTCCGCACGGAAGAGCGACATCATGCCGTTGTAGAGGCGATCGAAGTCGCATCTCCGCACGGGTAGCTGCTCTGGTGCTTCATCCACATCCTCCTCACGCTCCGATTCTGATCCCGCGGCAGAGCTCGGCGCCATTTCTGTCCCGGCTCCCCTCGTTGCTGCTCGGCTCAAATATCTTCTCATATCGCCGGTCGTTTTTTTTTTTTGCGGACTGCGGGGCCATCCTGAGCTATTCCCCGGTTAATATATGTAAGTTGTGTGGGCAAAAACAAACTTTATCTCAGATGTCAATGTATTATTCTTGCGGCGCGGGCAGGAGCTCTCAACTTAAGCAGCTACCCACCTCACCATCGCTCATGCGCCTCCAGGGCAGCTATTTTAATGCTCTATCTATTGTTTAAAGACTGCTTAGATTTATAAGTTTATTTGCCTAATCTCAAATGAGGCATTTTATGCCTTTATTAACTCTCTCTGACCACCTTGTACCATGTACTGTAGGTACTGAGTTACTGAAATTTTAACAGGCATATACCTGGACAACTATTCTCCCCTTAGGGTTACTGAGACAGGCACCCATCAGGGCAGCTATTTTAATGCTTTATCTATGGTGGGAAGGACCCCGCACCGTAGGAACTGTTTTAATACTCTTTATCATCATCATGTTGTATGATTATGTTAGCCTAACTTTGCTGAAGATACTCCTTCCCTTTGTGAACCCCCCTAAACTATATTTGAGTCACTTAAGAGCCGGGTTATGCAGATTTTTACAGGCACATATTTGGACAGCTTTACTTCAGTGGGAGCTACTGCACAAGGACCCCATGCCATACCAGCTGCAGCAGATTGATTTGTGATCAAATCCATCATATAAGGAAGACACAGAGACCCCTCCTCCAGAACCTGACGAAGCTTACGAGCGAAACATGTTGTTCTGAGGAGGATTTTTTGACATTTTATACCACCGCAGTTTTACCTGGATCGCCGTTCACTGCCAGACTTTTCGGACGCGGAATTCAGGGTACAACGCCGATTGCGCCATACAGGAGAGCTGCCGTGAGTTCTGGGACATTTCCAATTGGACTTTTTACTTCTTTTATTCATTAAAGCTCTGTTTTTTACCTGGCTCACCCTGCCTGTGATTCACTAAAGAAGATTGTGATCAACCTCTAAGGCTGGGATTATCTCTGAGTGTCTACACTCACGTATGGCCATGTGAGTGGTTTCTTTATATATCTATTTTATCCACCCCACCATTTATTGTCACTTAACAGTGCCCTACACCTATTGCTGTTCTCCCCTCCTTCTCTCCCGAGATCTCCGTCAGGACCAGTGATCAATGAAGCAAGCCATAGGCTAAAGCCACCTTTGTTGTGATGTGTATACACTCACACATAGCTGTGTGAGTGATTTTGTATTATTACCTTCCACCCTATTTCCCCTCCCATCACCCATTCAATTTTTAGCATTTTAGGCTATTGTGTGACTTACATTTTGCTGTTTCTGTTTTTGTTTTTTCTGGCTTGCGCTTGCCTTATTGTGTCTTCATTCTGTGTGAGGATCGTGGGACAATCGCCCATTCTGATTGGCAGGCTGAGGTTCTCAGAATAGAACGTAACAGTCCCGGTTGGTATTCTTCTCCCTGAAAAGAGTACCATGAAGCCCGGGACGAAGCCTGAGACAAAGTCCCAGTAAGGGTAAGCCTTCCAAAGGCTATTTGAGGCTAATTTTCGACCCCAGTCCCCCTGTAAGTGTTTATTATTCCTGTATTTTGTATATTCATTGTGTGTAGCGGGTTTTACCCGAATAAACTTAATTTTATTCCACTACCATGGTTTTGCCTAGTGAATGATCCCAGAAAGGTTTTAAAATTCTGCTTTTCCGTGACAGAGAATGACAAAAAGGAGGGTTGTGGGGAATGACAGAGAGAGGGGGAGATAATGAGAGAGAGGGAGAGAATGACAAAGATGAGGTGTGGGGAATAACAGAGAGAGAGAGGGGGGAAATGAGAGTGAGAGAGGGGGAGAGGATGACAAAAATGAGGGGGGGTGGTGACAGAGGGGGATGGAGTTATTACAGTGAGAGAGGGGAGCATGACAGAGAGAGGAGGAGAATTACAGAGTGGGGGAGGGGAAAATGACAAATAGATGGGTGGGGGGGGGGGGGTAATGGAAAGAGCCCTGGGTGTGTGGATAGGTCTCCATAGGGGGTAGCGACATTGGTTATCCCCTCTGGTGTTTTTTATGGCTAAATATATTTGTTCAATTCCAGGTTACTATTGTGACTGTGAGGGGGTAACCAGGCCATCAATAAATATTATGCCCGGCTTGTTACCTCTGAGACATTTTGGGAGTTTAGAGTGTCAGCTCTTGAACCCAGTTATGGTATGTGCATTGTACTGTTATAAAGAATGTATGTATTATTTGCCCTTCCAGGAGTGCTAGCCAGTGGAGAATCACAGGTGTGAGTTTCAGGGGGGACTTTACAGTAAAAGAGTTGTCAGATTGTGTCTAGATAGAAGGGCACCAGGCTTGCTGGCCAACCCCAAAAATCAAGTCAGATTCCCAGGGACATGAAGACACAGACCTCCGGACAAAATCCTCTCTAGGAAGCAGTTACGCGACTCTCACCAGGTTTCCCTGATTAAGCACAGACCAGAAAGGTAAAAGGGGCATGGGATAAGTAGCATCCTGGGTACCAACAAGGGGTCCCTAGTATAGTGAGGGTCCCCCCAGTATATGCCCAAACTCCCAGAACCAGATATAAGTGTTTGAAGTATTTCCCACCAGGTATAAGGTGGCGAGCATTAAATATTTTCTAAGTCCGGATCCAGTGAAAAGTATAGAGGCTGCAGATGGTGTTTTTGCATTATTTGAGTCTAGATTTTTACTAACTTCTTGAAGGAAAGTCTAGGAGCTCTAATAGTGCACACAAATATGTTTTCACAGAAACTAAAAGCATGAGAGACATAAATATTTAGAGTTATATTTATTAACATAATGTACAATGTGTTTTATACATTGTGTATGAGCTGGGGAATTTCCAAGTCCTTGGTTCTGAGAGACCAGGTGGCCACCAGGCTTGGTGCCACTGAGGCTGCTCGGGACCCGGACTTGAAAGTCTCAGAGGTGCCAATGTGTTAGGGCGGGCGGAGTACCGGAGTTATACTCAAGTACCCATGTCCTGACATGAATGGGCACTATCTGGCAACCATTTACCCATGCCCAGACCCTGAGGAGCCAGACACAGTGGGTGGCCTCAATATGCTAAGTGGCAGAGGTGCCAAGTTGGCGCATGCCCTTAGCCGAATTGAAAGCCGTGTCCGTCCGGCTTCAGGGTACCGGCAAGTCTCTGATAGGCTGGTAGAAATATTCCCACATTCTGATTGGCTGTAGTATTTTGTGAATGGGATGGAACTACTAATCCCAGCAGTCAATCAGGTCGAGAGATTCAACGAAGATTCTGAGCGTCAAGACAGCAGCAGTAGATTTGAAATCACAAAAAGATGCTCTGTGGAGAATAAATAGACCAAAAAATGTCCAAACGCATCAATATGTGTTTTAAAGTGAATATTACAAATAACTAAGTGAATGATAAGAAAATCACGAAATAAAGACTATGGCTTACCAAATATTATGTAGTGTATATTAAACCTTGTTTATAAGTGTGTAAGGTTAAAAATTGTTTCTGTTCCCCTCAGGGATTGATAAGGTTAAAAATGGAATACGCTAGCTTTGTTTTTTCTCAGAGACCGAAAATGTAAATAGCTTTGGAACCAGCTGTCTTGTGCCTGTTTTTGAAGCAAGACCAACCAAAGCCTTATATCACTGCACTAAATAGCTGTTGCTCAGCAGTTTGAAGGTTTACGTAAAGGCATTGTAAAGGTTACATGTAAATTTAGATGTGTGATCCATATTTGTAACAGATGACAACGTTTTTCTATCCTTGCCTTATGTATTAAAGATCGCACCGTCCACCTAATAAATCAGTCGTGAAAAATCGGTATCCTGTGTGTACTGCTTTCTCTCACTCCGGGCTCGTAACTATCATATCTGAGACTAAAAGAATATACCAGTTGCCGTGATGGAAAACTCCCCGGGTCGAGTAAAGGTTACCTGCTCTAAGGTCTGACCAGGTAGATGGACCTAACAGAGGGTGTCAGAAAAAGTGGGGATTTGTACAGAAAAAGGTGAGAAAAACGTATTTTATTGTTTCTCACCGTTTCTCTGCGAATCTAAAGAATCTAAATTTTATAGGGCAGAAGAATCGAGGGTTTAAGTCCCTGATTTATATAACAAAGGGTTGGAGTCCCTGTTGTTTAATTGAGAATCGAGGGTTTGAGTCCCTGATTTATATAACAAAGGGTTGGAGTCCCTTTGTTTTAATTGAAACGGGCTGTATATGGTGTCTCAGATATGATGGTAATTTAGGATAAGATAATAATTGTTTAAGTTAAGATAGGAGTTGTTTAGGTTAAGATGATATTAAGAATGATAAAACTAACCTTATTAAGATAAAATTCCTTTATAAGTTGTTTATGGGATTATAAGTATATGAAGAAATGTACTGTAGTATGAGTTACCCTTATGGATGGAAAACGTTGCTAACTGACATTTTTACCATTTAAAAAAAAAATGTATATCTATCTCCTGCCCATATGATATCAGGACAATTACCTCCATATGTTGCCCGCATTTACCCCAGTGTCTCCATTCTCAAACCCCCTGAGCCCCTTAACCCTTTCTGGGTCACAGGCACTGAGGCATTCTTCAACTAAGAAGTTTTTACGACTTCACTAAGAACCTGACTGAACAGCCTTTAGACCACTCACTATTGAAATGCCTTTTACACAGAGGAGGGGGAGGAGATGAACCTTAGGCAAAAATCAACCTCTGTCAGGGACTGTACACGGGATGAACAGGTCCCTCAATTAACACTCAGGCATAGCAACAAAGCTGGGATTTTTCTTTTGAGAATCTGTCCCCCTCAAGTTAGGCAAAAAGTTATGTTGAAGACCAAATTATATTAATTATAAGGAAAATGAAGGGTTTGTAACTACGTATTAAGTCAGCTGTCCCTCTCCCAGTTGTCTGCATGTATCAGTAGCCCCCACCTTTTTTTTCCTCCAGCTATTTTTACACAAGGCATAGGAATGTTTAAAGACAGATCATGAAAGTTAGGAGAGAAAGACAGAGGAAAAAAAAAATTCCAATCTAATTTTAAGACATGCAAACCCAAATTATTTGTGCCAGATTAACCGAGTATGAGTATATATTAAGTTGAAATTAATAATATATTCCTGTCTGAATTGAAAAGTGGAAAACAAGAGTATAACAGGTATAGGTTTCTTTTTCCCTCAGAATGTTTTATTTTTAAGTATTGATATGGTAAAAATTTTGATTGATTGAGTAATCCCTGTGTGTGTGCTTGTAAGAATCTGAGTGAATTCTATCCATGTGAAAGTGTTATGTGCATTGAATAATAAGAATACTGGTTTATTGTATGTATTCAAAATTACTATTCAGGGACCTACAAGTGCTTCTAAATTAAGAATATAATTAATTGCTCATGTTGAAATTGAAATTTTAAAGATATACACCCCCACTATAATATAAACTAGTTTTAACACATGATAGGAAAGTTTTGGGGTATCTGTGGAGAAAAAGAAGAATAAAGAAAGGATGAATTCTTTTTGTAAACAGTCCGGTCACTGGAATAATAAGGATGTTTATCGTACTGGCCAGGCAATTTATTTCCTTAAACAGAATTACAATTCTTTTCCTCTAAATCTCCACAGATAAAAACAGGTGAATATGTTATATAAAATAACAGGCAGAATATATTCAAGACACAAAGCTAACTAGAAGCTCAGTATTTTTAAATTAGTTTAAAAAAAAAAAAAAGTTAATTATGATATGTGGAAAGAGAAGGATATCTTTATTAATTTAGTCTACAGGATCAAACTGTTTTGTTTTCCTATTTATTGTAATAGGTGAGGAAATATGTGTCTGTTATTTTTGTAAAAGCTGTTTGAATGTGTGAGAAAAGCGTAAAATTCTGTTTGTTTTGTGTCTGCGCTCTGTGCTCTTTTTGTGTATAACCAGTAACTATAATCTGTTTAAAGTATATGTTTAAGATCCAGTTATAATTTTTGAATTCGAGTAATAAATTCTCCTGTATCGGGCTAGTGAGGAGCTGCATATTTCAAGCTGTCCCAAATTGTATTGCAGTAACCAGTAATTAACCGTTTTTTTCTGTTACAAGTTTTTGGCAGGATGCCCAGAAAGATATTTCAGCTTGTGTATAGTCGGAAATGGAAACAGTTGTAAACTGACTAATGTAGAGTTCAAATGAACAGAGAACGGTAACCTAGAATGACCACTCTAAACACCTGGTCATGAAGGCGTTAAAACATAAATCTTTATTATCCGTGTAAAATAATGAGGATTAAAACAAATATTAAACGCTCAGATACTATAGTATGAACACATGTTCTGGATCACTGATGAACGGCATAAAATCACTAAACTAGTGTCTTGCAGTGTGAACAAGTGGATAAAGTAACCATTAGTCCAATGTAATCAGCACAAAAACTCTAGTGCTGAGGTACGTACTGTATAAGTGTGCAGACCCTGAAATAGCAGTAAAACAATGGACAAGGAAAATGGACCCTAGCCAGGTCTGCCAGTGTACTAGAGGGTTCTATATGGAATTATTTTTCTGCAAAGTTGATCAAATATTTAATATTTTATCATTTTTAACCATCTTTTTCTCTCAAATATGTCCCACCTTTAAATCTGTGCCTATAAGTTTTTATGCTACAGGTTGTTCTTTCAGCAAACCAGATGCTATTTTGTGTTCTAAAAGTGTCTGTCAGAAGACTATAGCAGATTATATTTATATTCAGTAGAGTTTTGAGATTTTTTTAATGTTAATTTTATACCCAAAGGTTTCAGGTTAGTTTTGCTATACATCAAGCAATTCCATTAAGGTTATGTTTTAAATGCTGTTATTTTTAAGTGCTATTGTTCACATGTAATAAAAGTGAACAAAAGGAGGGTGTTATTGCTGTTATTATTGCTGGCTGCCCCTGAAACCGTATGGCAGGGGCTGAGAGTGTCCGCTCTTGGGTCTAATATTGTACCTTACTGTGTTGCCTGTAATTTTTCCCTTTTATACTGTCCCCCATAGTGGTATAAGCTAGGCACTGTATGTAGGGTTAACTGTGTAAGCCCAGTGGGCTTGTTAATGCATTCTCTGTGTATTCCCTTTGCCTCATGGGACTGCAGCTGTCTGTGCAAGTTTATAATTGCATTGCCTTGTATGGGTGACCTCTTATGAGGTAGCTGCAGGGCAGAGAGCAAGGTATTCTTAGCTGGTGTCTTAGAGAAGAGAAGGTTTTAGAATCCCACATGACAAGTGCAAATGATGGAGTGAAAACTCTTGTGTCTACATGTTGGTTTCATGTGTTTTAAACCTACAATGCATTGTGTTTATCCTGTTATTTAAACCCAGGTTGGTGAATTAGCATGTGAATTACATGTGAATAAGCATTTCAATGCCCAAGCTCAGATATAAATGGCCTGAAAGTGAATTGACCCTGTTATTTCCTATGTCATATTCCCTTAGCGTAACTGTGAAATTTCTTGTGTGTCAGTTTTAGGGGGATTTTTGGTTGGAAATATAATTATTTTGGTTGCAGGAGTTGGGGGGCCAAAGTGCTGGTAGTCATTTAATTTTCTCCAGTGAGCAGGCATGATTTGACGGTACGCAGGGTGAATTACACCAGGGCCTCCCTGTGTCCCCCAGACTCCTGGATTTCGAGCCCAAATCTCCCCAAGTTATTTCCCTAATAAGTATAAGATCCCCCAAAGTATATTCTCTGTTTCTTGTGTTTCTTTGTGTTTTCGAGGTCTTATCCGAATAAACCGCAGTTTGTTTTTCTGCCTGTTTTGCCTTGTGACTGATCCCTTATATATAAAGATGTATTTGGCCTGGCCTAATGTGACAATCAGAAATATTTTTTTTCTCATGGGAAGACCAATGGTCACCCCAGGTACCTTGTAGATTTAATGTTGTATGATTATGCTCTAATCAGCATCTATTGTGTGAAACTAATGCAATTGTCTGAGTGTGTCATGTCCAGGTGCAGTCCTTCCAATTAGATGAAGATAAAGGTGACGCAAAAGCGCTTTTCATCTAAAGTGGAGAATCCCATTCCAGATTCTTCCCCGTCAGAGTATTTTTCCTGGATCCATGTTACACAATGTAGAGGGAGAGGGGGGTTGGCCCGGTATTAAAGGGGTTGCACCCCAAATGGCCACCCCCTGACCTCACCAGGGAGGCAAGGGGTTAACTGGACTGCGGTCCAGGAATGTGGCTTACACCTTGTCATGTCAGGAAACTATAAATAACACTTGAACAAGTGACCACCAGGGGTCACTATAAGCCCTAAAATTTGCACTCCGAGTCACCATATACTGTTACACTGGCGACACACTTTATTCGAGCTCGGCTAGTCCCACGAATTCGGGTATACCCGGGTGTATTGAGGTTTGTGACTGTTTTCTGCCCGAGTGCATTGAGGTATTTTCCGGCAGGGATTGAAGCATTTTATTCCCGTTGGCTGCAATACTGCACAGTACATATATATATACTGCATTACAATTCATGAATTTATGCCATCTGGTAGACACGCAAAGCATTGCAGCCTATTAAATCCTAATCATTATCATTTAACAGATCAGCCGCCCATCAGCCAGGCATGAACCCAGGCTGGGAAGGCAAATGCAACGGGGCTTGTCAGAGGTGAGGAGCGGCGCATTCCAGGTATCTGCCAGGTACATACCGGGTATTTGCTCGAATAAAGTGTGTCGGTGCAGTATGTATATAGTATGAGAAGAAAATATATATAGTAATTAGGACCAAAAGAGGGTCCTTAGACCCCAGGCAACAAACCCAAAATACAATTAAAATCAAAAATAACAAATTTTTATTAAATCTAACTGTGACAAACAAAGACAGATCAACATATAGGTGAACATAAATACATACGATATTAAAATCCTCAGTGGGAGAGACAGCTCGGGTATGTGAAAAAGCTAGTATACATATACTTAGCTATTGGAAATAAACAACATTACGTCCAATGCGAGTGTCTACCTAAACCGGTTCTTAAGACCTTTTGTGAGTACACTTATATCGTATCTTAAGGATACGAAAGATGTACTTCTGAGAATCGAAGATGTCACAGTAGATATTGACACCCTACTAGTAGGAATTGACGTCGAAAGCTTATATACAAGCATACCACATCAAGCAGGGATAAAAGCAGTTGAATATTTCCTTAGGGCATGTGATGGTAACTGTCAGATACCTCAGAGAGGGAGACAAGAGATATACAAGAAACACCACAATAGTGTAGGCGGTGACGTCAGCGGAGGAGACGCTTGCAATTCACTCTGCTGGTATTGAGACCACGAGCATATCAGGAAATCTCCCCGCACCTAACGAACGGACGTCCGGCACCCCACAGCAGGCGGCAATCCCTGGCAAAAGACCCCGTACCACTGCACATGTCCTACTCAAGGACGGTGAGTAGGATTTCAGTTTTACCATTGGCGGAGCAACACGGCTTCATTTAGCACAAGCGCTTGGAAGCCTTCATTTTTATTTATTCAACAGAAGTTCATCTACTGTTTATTAACCCAGTATATGTTTTATACCAATTGTAGACACAATTGTTTTAACCATTAAATGCTCTTTATACTTTAATAACCATGTCTTATATTGTCTAAAGGGTAATACACTATTGTGGTGTTTCTTGTATATCTCTTGTCTCCCTCTCTGAGGTATCTATACAAGAAGAAATTTCTGCACAAGACTCTGTTCCATCCATTTTTCCTCAGCGCCATAAGAGGTTATTCTACACACATCTTCTAAATCTGGTTGGAAGATCCCAGATCAACCCCTAAGGCAGCTCAAGGACTACCTTCATCAAAGACTGTATCACAGGTTTTGTTCTTTTGTTTGCATCATTATTATTGCATAACATTGATTACACTAGCGCTTATTTACACTTATCATTTTACCCCTTTTAACTGTCAGATACATAACCAATTTATCCTCCAACTCCTAAAACTGGTACTTACTAAAAATTATTTTCTTTTTGATCAGAAAATTTACCACCAAATACAGGGGACAGCCATGGGCACCACGTGCGCTCCCACCTATACAAACCTTTATTTAGGATGGTGGGAGGAGGCCGTGGTGTTCATGGACAACAACGATATGTATACAGGCTATATCGACATGTGGTCAAGATACATTGACGATATCCTGTTGCTGTGGAGTGGAACCCCTGAGTTATTACAGGAATTTATTTCTAAATGAAATCAAAACAACCACAACTTAAAATTGACATACGAGGCACATCAGGATCAAATGAACTTCCTTGATTTGACAATCTTTAAGGGTGTTGGTGGCAAATTGGAATCTACCATTTTTAGAAAAGCTACATCGACTAATAGCTTACTTAAAGTGGATAGCCATCATCCCCCATACATGATTAAAAGTATCCCCACCGGACAATTCCTCCGATTAATTCAGGAATACAAACAACAATTAGGGGACATGAGTGATAGGTTTAATGAACGTGGCTATAATAGAACTGTTATCAACAAAGCCTACCGTAGGGCCCTCAACACAAGAAGATCTACACTACTGACAAAGGGCCAAAGAACACAGGCAGTTACTGACAACACCATTAGATTCATTGTTACATACAATGATCAATGGGGGTCTATTAGGCAGATCTTGCAAAAACATTGGCACATACTCATGCAAGATCTAGACTTATCTCAAATCCTAAAATCATCACCAGATATGGTGTGCCGTAGGCCTAAAAATCTGAAAGATTGCCTAGTACACAGCCACTATCAAAATAAACCAATCAAGACATCGCTTGGTCCTAAACCATGTGGTTTTTATACTTGTGGACGATGCAAAGCATGCACATCAATGCAAGTAACAAAAATCTTTACAGACTCAGAAAACAGCAAGGTTTATCACATTAAGAGTTTCATTAACTGTTTGACTACGGGGGTTATATATCTCATTTCATGCAGACGTGGAAAACAATATGTGGGAGAAATGCACAGACACCTTAAAATTAGGGTCCTGGAACACCTGGGCTCTATACGAAATGAAACCAACACACAGGTGGCTCAACATGTCCTTAACTTCCATCAAGGTGATTCTTCGGTTCTCACCTTTATAGGTATTGAACATGTCCCTTGGCGGCCACGCAAAGGAGACTGGGATCGCAAACTCCATCAAAGTGAATGTCGTGGATTTATATGCTGAATACTCACTTCCCCAATGGCCTAAATGAAGGTTTTCTTTTTTCTCCATTTTTATGATATATATATAGATTAGGATATTTCTAATTCTGTACTCATTACAGGGACCGTATGGACCTTTTGGGCGGTCCCTATTTAGTATAGCACATTTCTACACCACTTCACTATATTTAAGTGTTTTATTTTGAAGTACTTAGTATCACAGTAGGCACCTAGGGGAATATGGGATCCAGGTATATAGTTATAATTAATTATTTATTAGTAGGCTCCGTTTTGACCATTTTAGGCGGTTCCGTCAGTATAGTACAATTCTACACTTATCACGTCACTATCTAACTTAATAATTAATCATACACATTCTTATCACTTATATTTATTTATAATTATATCTTTATTTACATGTATTTGTATTCCATATCTGCATGTCCTATATACCTCGGTCATCAAGTAATCATTATATTTAATAATAAATACAGCTACACACATTTGTTTGGAAGTTTTTATTTCTATGTAGATATTACTTACCTTTGCTTCAATATATTCGTTTAGCACCTCATATGCAATTGGATGATATGTCTCTATGGATGTTTATCACCCATCATGTGATTACTTACCTGCATCGATATGTTTGACCTAAGTGTCCTCTTCCATCTGTGGACGTAGCTTGTCTGCTATGCGACACCTTACCATGTTCATATGTTTGAATTCATTGTCCTCTTCCATCTGTGGACGTAGCCTGCCTGCCAATTCACTACTCAGTTGGGTTCATATGTTTAATTCATGTGTCCTCTTTCATCTGTGGATGTAGCTCAGAAGTGGTTCTGGTATATGTATTATACATTTGTATTAGATCTGCTATGTGCAGATGGTTAGTTCGATACACACCAAGTCTCTATATTTACACACTATTCTAATCTAGCTTATGGGATATGATACCCTTTATCCTTCAGCTCAACCTATCAGTTAGATTGACATAAATCAACTCTCTGTATATTATTGCCCGATCTACCGTGGTTATTTCTGCCTACTGAGAGGCTTGGCCAGTTATTTACTTACCATTGGCTGATACCACGGCTCCTCCCAGACATCAGACCGTAAAATGCGGCATTCACTACTCTGATTTGTGACTCCTCCCCCTGAAGAAGCGTGCCAAGCACGTGAAACATACGTCGGGGTATGGTGATGTCAGACGTATGACGCACACCAGGAGAGACAGCCTGTTTTGTATGTGATATGAAGAGAAGGTAGTATAACGGCTGACACACTGTTACTCCTTTTTCCCTGCAAAGGAGTTTATGCAGGCACCGGGAAGCGGTATCTAGCCTTAGCGATGCATGTACCTATTGAAGGATATATTTATATACCTGAAAACCTTACCTACATGCCTGTGTGAGCCACGGTAATACTCGATATCATTTGGTGACGAGTTATAAATAATCTGGGCTCATGGAAATTACGCCGATATGTGTCTTATGTTGCCCTATTTTTATGGTAATCACAATTCGTTTGGTAATCTTAGGAATCATTAGTTGTTGATTTTAAGGACAAATATCGTCATATTACCATATACATTCTATCCGTTCTGGACATTGTTTATTTCCAATAGCTAAGTATATGTATACTAGCTTTTTCACATACCCGAGCTGTCTCTCCCACCGAGGATTTTAATATCCTATGTATTTATGTTCCCCTATATGTTGATCTGTCTTTGTTTGTCACAGTTAGATTTAATAAAAATTTGTTATTTTTGGTTTTAATTGTATTTTGGGTTTGTTGCCTGGGGTCTAAGGACCCTCTTTTGGTCCTAATTACTATATATATTTTCCTCTCATACTATATACATATCAGTATATGGTGACTCAGAGTGCAAATTTTAGGGCTTATAGTGACCCCTGGTGGTCACTTGTTCAAGTGTTATATATTGTTATTTTTCCCTGTGCACCAAGTTTTTTATCCCCATACTACTAGGTGAGCGACCAGTCACTATGTTTATGTAACATGTCAGGAAACTGTAGGTTCCCCTGTTCCCATGTTTCATTATAATCCTGTATTTTAATGTTTTAAAGTGCATTTCTGAATCTCCAGTTCTGGAGGTTGCAGAGAGTTGAAATTTGGCCAATATGTGGAGTCACTGTAGGCATTAAAAACTGGCAAATTTCGACCCACTGAGCCCACCAGAATGGAACTTATTAATATGTGTAGATATTAAAGTGTATATGTATGGTATTTTGGATCTGCTCTGAAAATGCAGACTCCATCTGCTATGCTAATAGGTCATGAAGGGCAGTCGGATGATTGAGCATAAGCACTGTGATCAAAAGTTAACTGCCCTGATTGTTTACACTAGGAACCAAGTACTAATCAACAGATTCTGCCACTCTAATTGTTACTTGAGGGCGGAGAATCATCAAACTGGAGTGGTTTGTAAGTGTTATGTCTACACCTACAAACAATGAAGATCCTATCAGATACTTCATTTGGTAGACGGGTCATCGCCCCTGATTTAATTATGGGGCTACAGAAATAAGACCCTCAGAGTCCCAGTACACATGGGCTAACTAGCTGGGGGGCACGGGTTAATCTGTGTCTCCACGTTAGGGATTGGATACAGATAATTGTTCACCAATAGTCTGTATTCAATGTTAAGAATAGGGTTACACGGGTATATAAACTGTATCAACCCTACAGTTTTTAGTTGTTCTTCTGATTCCACCTGGAATGTCATCGGATTGCTGGAGAATTGCTAGCTGATACTTCTCCATTCCCCAACCCTAAGTAAGTGTTACCTTCTTGCCTGTTAATTGTACTATATTGCTGTGTTCACCTTTTTAAGGAATAAATTATATTTTATTATATCTAAGCCTCGTTCAGTTCAACCCAGATATTTGGTGTTCATTATATCTTGTCATAAGCTACCGTGACAAGCTCTATAATTAACTGGTGGCAAGCGGTGGGATTGAACTGAACCTATATTACAGTGTTCTGTGGGACTCTGTAATATAATGGGAACTCGAGAGTAATTGCGAGTTCCTGGGACTAAAGATATTGAACACACAGTAGTGCAACAGATAACACAAGTTGTAACACCACCTCACTGCTGCGACCGTGAACCATGAGCGAGGCTGAAGGCTCATCCAACATGAGGACCTGAGCTCAGCTGAAAGACAAGTGCCGTGAATATGGACTGCCCTATGAGAACAGGAGGTCGCAGACATGGTTGACGCAATCAGTTACTATGAAGCCCAGCTTGCAGAGCCTCAGGATATGGCTCAGCTTGCCCTTTTACAGCCACCCGGAGATCGGGGAAGGAACCCAGTGCCGGGGCGGCGGAATCTCGGGGAGGGAACGAGTGCACCTCCCGGGAGCAGTGCAACAGGAGGGGTACTGGTTGCTGCGGCTACCAGTCCGTTCACCCCTGAAATGTTGGCACTGATTACTGCGTGGGGAGACAGAGGGACACCGGAAGAGCGGCTGCAGTTTATCACTATGGCAGTGAACAGACCCGCTTATTGCGCCCCTGTCCAACACAACAACGATGAACTTAAACTGGATCAGCACAGTCTCACCAAGTTCGTGGAAGGTACTGATCAGATCGACAGTTTTCTAAAGAACTTTGAGACACAGTGTCGGCGGTACAAAGTGCTTCCCCAGCATAGGGTTGCCCGTTTGTACCCCTTACTGTCCGGCTTGGCTAAGCAGACGATGATGGCGCTTCCAGATGAGTATGCTGATGACTATGACCACCTGAAAGAACTGTTATTGTTTCAGTACGGTTTAACCCCTGAAGCCTACCGGGGTAAATTCCGTCAGGAAGAGAGGCAGCCCCAGGAGTCCTATGTTACCTACGTGACCCGCATGGCTTTTTATGGGATACGCTGGGTGGAGGGCTATGAGGCACGGACTTACCAACGCCTGCTGGACCTCATCTTTCAGGAGCAGCTCATGAAGCAGTGCCCACCGGCGGTGAGGGCTTGGGTGTACGACAGGAAGCCCAAGACTTACCAGGAGGTGGCGAGGCTTGCAGACGACTATGTGGCCAGCCGAGCCCTGATGCCCGCCAAAGCAGTGGCCAAGGCGGCGGCGGCACCGGTCAGGAAGTCTGCCAATACCCCCCAATGGACTTAGAGACCGCCTGTGGATAGCAGTCCACCGAAGGCGGGGGAGCTCCGGCACAAGCACGGGTGCTACAACTGCAACGACCCTGGTCACATCAGACCAGATTGCCCGGAACCCCTGCGTTCCGGCAGACCCCATCAGGGGCAACGCACCCAGCTGCGAAGCCGGTAGCCCGCGTGCGGGTGGCTTCCACCACAGATTCCGGAACGGTCATGGAACCAACTCCCAGCGAGACGTCCCATGCAATGCCTGTCCCGGTTTCATAGGTGCCTACAGCCAGGAGAGGAGGACATCTCAGCGCGGACCTGCAGCAGACGGACGGCCGGAGCAGACATCTCACCCCGGTCAAAGTCGGTGACCGGCAAGCAGTCGGCTTGCTGGATTCAGGAGCTGCAGTGACCCTGGTCCGACCTGATATGGTCCGGCCAGTGGAATTACTCCCAGGCCCTGGGATACAGATCACTGTGGCCGACGGAGAGCCACGTTTCCTGCAAGTGGCCAGAATCTTTTTGGATTGGGGGGAGAGCCAGGGAGTGCGGGAGGTGTTTTTTTTTACCCGGTTTGGATGTCGATGTTCTTCTTGGCAACGATCTGGTACCGATGACCTGCACCCATGACCGAGTGCCTAAGCCTGCTGCAGTTGCGGTGGTTACCCAGAGCCAGACAGCGGCAATGGCGGCGGCGCCAGTCCCCGAGCCTTTGGGACCAACGTTAGCGGAGGGCGCATAGGAGCCCGGGGAGGTAAGCCAGGATCAGTTGCAACCACAGACTGATTTACTGTTTCCCCTCACCCTTCCCCATTCTCCGGACAATGACATGACTGGGGGTGGCCAGAATTAGGAGCCCAGTTTAGGGAGGCAGTGAAGACAGACCCTACCCTGGCCGGCGTGAGACTTCGGGCATCCGAATCTCAGGCAGGGGAAGGCACTTAGCACTGCCTATGGTATAAGGGACTCCTGTATAGAGAAGAAGGGAACCCAGGGGTAGAGGAGGGATTGACCGGTAAGCGACAGCTAGTAGTGCCCCAGGGGTACCGACAGCAACTGTTACGGGTAGCTCACTCTATTCCGTTAGCGGGACATCAGGGGGTCAACAGAATGTGAGCCCGGTTATTACAGCATTACTACTGGCCGGGGGCATCTCGAGATGTGGGCACTTTCTGCCGCTCTTGTGATGCCTGCCAGCGAGTGGGTAAGGCGGGCGACCGTGTGAAGGCACCCCTGAAACCTCTACCGATAATAGGGGAACCCTTCCAGAAAGTAGCGATGGATCTTGTAGGACCCCTTATGATTCCTAGCCGGTCAGGGAAGCGCTACATCCTCACGGTGATGGATTTTGCCACCCGGTACCCTGAGGCGGTAGCGCTTGGCACCATAGATGCCAAGACAGTGGCAGCAGCTTTGCTGAACATTTTTTCTAGGGTAGGTTTCCCTAGTGAGATCCTAACCTATGAGGTCATCAATATTGTTTATTATACACTGTATTCACGTTTGTGTATTATACCACGTCACTAGCTGCGCACTATTACCTTTTTTGTATTCTCCCATATACAGTGCTGGCTTTGGTGCTCACCACACCATCCTGTGCCTGAAAAGATTAGAGCACACATTGCATTAATTGCAATTACAACAGGCAGTGAATAGCCTGCAAACTGGGGTTAAGAAGGCTGGGACAGGGCAAATACAGTAGAGCAGTGCAAATACTTTTAACCCCTTCATTCCCAATGCGAGTTAGGGTTAATCAGCTGGGGATAATACCTTTATTTAGGACTGATTTACCCTTTCATGGCCACACCTCCCCCACTCAAAGCGCAATGTCTGCCCTAACCACCTCACCCGGTGGTTGGGCTGGCCTGCCAGCTCTTTAGATTGTCATGTCCTGAGGGCTGTCCTGGTGGGAGAGACCATCGGCATTACCATGCTTGCTCCACTTCTTGTGCTGAACAGTGAAGTCAAATTCCTGTAAGGCAAGAGTTTAGCATTTTCCCCCGACACCCTCTGCAACCAACTCAATGGGTTGCGGTCAGTAATGACAGTTAAGGGCCTGCCATAAAGATACCATAATCGGAGGCATCAGTCTGCACCAATAACTTTTTTGCATAGTCTGATGCAGCAAGAATGGGAGCGCTGGCCAGTGCAGTCTTCAATGCCTGAAAGGAGACTTCAAAGGCAGGAGACCAGACTACCAGCATAGACTGTCGCTTCTGGGTCAAGTCATTCAGGGGTTTTTCAATGGCACTATACTGAGGGACAAACTTTCCGTAGTATCCTGCGGTGCTTAGGAAAGCCATAACTTGTTTCTTGGTTTTGGGAATGGGTCACTTCACTATAGCTTCCACCTCAGCTAGTTCTGGCTTAAGATTCCCGCCACCCACCCTGTGCCCTAGGTACAGTACTTCTGCCATCCCTACTAAGCACTTGGTGGGTTTCAACGTGAGTCCCACTTCCCTAATCCTGGCTAGCAACGCAGCTACATGCACTAAGTGTGAGTCTCACGAATTACTAAAGACAGCAATGTCGTCCAGGTATGCCCTTGCAAACCTTTGTATACCCTCCAGCAAACGATTGACCATGCGTTGGAAGGTAGCCGGTGCATTTTTCATCCCAAATGGCATCACTAGGAATTAATAGAGGCCACTTGAGGTAATAAATGCCGACTTCTCCCTAGCCTCCTGGGTCAGGGGGATCTGCCAATATCCTTATCTCAGATCCATGGTGGTCAAATACCTTGCCCCCGCAAGTTCATCTAACAACTCATCCATGCGGGGCATGGGGTAGGCATCTGACACCATCCCTGCATTGAGTTGCCGGTAGTCCCCACAGAACCGGGTGGTCCCATCCTTCTTAGGCACCAGGACTACCGGACAAGCCTAAGGGCTCTGAGATGGTACAATTATCCCTAGGGCCAGCATCTCTTCTATCTCCCTCTCTATACTGCCCTTAATCTCTGCTGACACTCTGCAAGCGTGCTTATGCTGAGGTCTCAGATCCCCTGTAAGTACTGGGTGATCTGTAATGTGTGTCTAACTCGGCTTATCTGCCCTCTGTCTGACACTCAGCTGAGACCCTACCTCCACCTGCTCTACTGTACCCTCCTGCCTAGCCTCCCCCAGGAGATCAGGCAGAGCATTGCTCGCCGGATCCCCCATCGGTGGGCTGCAAATGGCCAGCAATTATGCACACTCAGTGCTATGCACTCCTTCAGCATATTTATGTGACAGGTCTTATTCCTTCCTGCCTCATCATCTACCTGTACAAAGTAGTTGCACTCATTCATCTTTCGGAGTACCGAATACGGTTCCGATCAGGCAGTCATTAATTTGTTCTCCCGAGTGGGCTTGAGAACAAGCACTTGCTGTCCTGGGATGAATTCCCTGCTACGGGCATTATGATCATACCAAGTCTTCTGCTTGGTCTGAGCAGCCAATACTCCCGGGGTACCACTTGCTGTACCTCTCGGTACTGTATGCAAACAGCAAGTGCTGCAAGTGAATCTCCCAGTCTTTTCCCTCTGCCTCTATAAAGGTTCGAAGCATCTGCTTCAGGGTACCGTTGAACCTCTCACACAGTCCATTGGTTTGGGGGTGGTAAGGGGTCGTGCGCTTGTGCTTTACCCTGCACGCATCCCACAGACACTGGAGCAATTCACTCACGAATTGCGACCCCTGATTGGTTAGGATCTCACTAGGGAAACCTTCCCAAAAGAAAATGGCTAGAAAACCTATAGCTACTGCTCTAGCAATAGTGGCAAGCGCTACCACCTCAGGGTAAAGGGTGGCAAAGTCCACCACCATGAGTACAGTATGTAGCACTTCCCCGACCAGCTGGGAACCTTGAGGGGTCCCACAAGGTCCATGTCTACCTGCTGAAAGGGTTCCCCTATTACCGGTAATGGGTTCAGGGGTGCCTTCTCATGGTCACCTGCCTTACCTACTCGCTGGAAGGCATCACAGGACTGGCAGAATTCTTCCACAGCACTTGATGCCCCCGGCCATTAGTAACGCTGCAACAGTCGGGCTCACGTCCGAGCGACCCCCTGATGCCCAGCTAGTGGAATAGAGTGAGCTACCCACAACTACTGCTGCCTATACTCCTGGGGTACCGAGCTAGCTGTCTCTTCACCGTCCATACCTCAACTAACCCTGTTGTCCCTTGCTCTCTATACAGAAGCCCGCAGTGTCACAAGAAGTAATCAGACCCATCACTTGACTTAGACTCGGACGCCCGAAGTCTCATGCCCTCTAAGCTAGGGTCTGATCGAACCGCATCCCTAGACTGGGTACCTAACCGTGGCCACCCTCCGGTCATACCTGAGTCAGGGGGACAGGGAACGGGGACATGGAACAGTAAGTCAGTGTCAGAAAGCGACTTCATCTGGCTCTGCAGAGACTGCTGGAACCATAAGTCCCAAATGCAGGGGAACAGGGGCTGGTTCTTCTGCAATCCTTGCTGACTGGCTCCTGGTGATCGCTGCAACAGGTGCCAGCTCAGTTGTGAAAACACAGGTTACATGTCCCAGGCCGTTACCAAGCATGATCTCGGCATCCAACCCAGGCAAAAACCCCACCTTCCTCATGCCACATCCGGCACCCAGTCCAAAAAAATCCAGGCAACTTGGAGTGACCGTGGTCCTCCATCTGTCATGGTCACTTGCATCCCGGTGCCCGGGAGCAAATCCTCTGGCTGCACCATATCAGGGCGAACCAGAGTCACGGTGGCACCAGAGTCTAGCAAGCCATCCGCCTGCCGGTCTCCGATGGTCACCCTCTGCAGATGCTTCTTCTGGACATCGTTGGGCTGCTTTCCGACTGGAGCAACCTGATGTCCCCCGATCTCCGCTGCTGGTCCCGAGGTGACAAGTGCAGATCCTCCACTGGATGTCTCTCTGTGGGCTGGTTCCACAGCTGTACTTGACTCCTCTTTGTTTGCCAGTCACACACGGACGACCGGCTTCGTATCTGGGTATCTTTGCCCCTGCTGGGGTCCCTTGATCCGGTCCCGGTCTGGACAGTCTGGCCTGAGATGACCGACCTTATTGCAAGTAAAACACCGCCTCTCATGCTTGAACTCTGCAGCCTTGGCTGCGTTGACTGATGCTGCATGGTTTGTGGGTCCATTGAGGGGTAGTTTTAGCTCCCTTGGCCATGCGGGCCATTCCTTTGGGAGCTGTTGGGTCCTCTATTGCAACCCTGCTGGCTACATATTCATCAGCCATTTTTGCAGCCTCCTCATAGGTCTGAGGTTTGTGGTCAAAGACCCATGCCCTCACATCCGAGGGGAGCTGCTACAGCAACTGCTCCTGAAAGAACAAGTCCAGTAGGGTATTGAATTTTGTAACCCCATTCCCCTCCCCCCACTGAGTCTCATGTAAGGCCATATGGCCAGCATAGTCACTGAATGACTCCCCGGGGAGTACTCCCCTGTCCGAAACTTGCCCCTGTATGATCTGGGGTCAGGACATACTGGGTCAGCAATTTGCTCTTGATATGACCGTTGTCATCGGCATCCACGCGTGTAATACCCTGCACAGTCCGCTTCACTTTTCCAGATAACAGTGGTCGCAGTCTTACCACCCAGTCCCTCCTTGGTATTCGGAACCGGGAACACTGCATCTCGAAGTCATTTAAAAATGCATCAATGTCATCGGTGGCATCCACTAACTTGCTGAAGCTGTGATGGTCCACCCGCGGAAGCTCCTGTTCCCCGTTTTCAAGGTGAGAGTGGTGGGTTTTTCCGAGCATGGCTGTCAGGAGCTGTACCTGCTCTGCAGTGCTAATCCCCGCTCCCCATGTAGCGAGAAGTGCAGTGAGCCCAGGGACTGCCCGCTCAGCAGCCACAGCTGCTACTTCGTCCGCACTCCATGGTGCCACATCACCCACAAGCAGGGGGTCACTAGCATTCTCCTCATGTCCTTGCAGCCCTGGAGCTGGAGGGACCTCCTGCACTCTGGGCTGAATAGCGCTCGCCACCACAGCAGCTACGAGACTTGCCCCTCTGTTGGGACCATGCGATCCTCATGACGCTCCAAATCTTCCTCCAGCTGTACCTTCAACCGGCCATCTGTCGGTAAGCCATATCCCACACATCTCTCCATGATCTTCTCTCTGGTCCAGGATCGGAACCTTCCTGAGCGATTACTCATGGTGCTATCGGGGTATGGGTAAATGGACAGTGAAGTATCTCATGCTCTTTAGAAGTGTGTGTAAATTGCCACTTGTCTGAGGAGCTTGCAAACCACGAGGTCCTCACTGTGCTACAGAATCCCGCAGGAGACTATAGTATAGGTTCAATCAGTATCCCACACGCTGCCACCAGTTAATATATAAGCCTGTGAAAGTGGACACGAACTTATCAACACATTTATATTTTGGGTACTCTATTGAACAGAACAAGGAGGCAAAATAAATTGTGATTTATTTCCTTGCTAGACAAACACACGACAACTTCAGAATACACTTAAAACAACACTTACTGGGAGGGGAAAACAAAATAAATATGCCTTTGCGAGAAAGCGCAAGAAATGCAGTCTCTGTTAAAAGTCCTAGATCGCAAATTGCCGATCTAAAAATTGGCCAAATCAAAGAATTTCGTAGAAGTTCATAGGAATTTGTTCGGGAGTCCCCAGGGCTAACGAATTCCAAAGTTTGGGGTAAATTCTTGATGTCGATGGTATTAACCCCTTACGTACTGGAATCGCTACTGCTGGGCTTAAACGAAGTCCTGCGTAAAGCGTAATCACATCATGAATGAATCACCTGAATCACGTGAGTCACACTGGGGGTAGTCCGGCTGGTACAATTTTAGGGTGATCCAGTCTATCCTTAACATGTGCACCCAATCACCTCCATGGGACTATTTCACCCACCAATCTCCGTTTTGCCCGCAGTTTGCAAAACCGGGCAAAAAGGCTTTCCGGTTTGCAAAGCGCATGTGTTAGCTTGACACCCCTGCCACTTAGCATAAACTAGGATACACCCTTTTCTTGGTGCCCCTTAGTCTGGGGTTTGGCACATATCAGGATTCCGGCCATGTTTACATTATGGTGCTCTGAGGTTTTTTATCCCTGTCACTTCGCTAGACTGAGGGTCGCCGGCTCAGCGGGACCTCTTTGAAGTGCAGGGCAGAAAATACCCTCAGCTCATTCACAACTAGCATATTTACATATTAGAGGATTTTTCCCGGGCTTACAGAAAATACTGTTCCTGCCTGTACATTTTAAATTCACAGTTTTATACACTTTATTAAAACTTCATGTTCTTGGTTTACCACAACTGTGATTTTTATATGTATGTTTGTGTTTTACTGATTTATACTTGCACACCAAAAATCAGGGTGATGGGTGGTTTCGTTCCCGAGTTAGCTTTTGTAATTGAAATGCTTTCCTGTGGGAAGCGAAGTTCACCTTCTTCTCACGTCAATTGACCCACTTCCCACGGCAATAGACTTTCTGCCTTTCAAGTTACAAGGCTAACAAGATACGGATACATTTTATTGGAAATCCACTTCAAATCTAACCGCAAGCCAATTATTCAATTGACTTGTGGTTACGGGGTTGAACAGATAGAAATGGATATCCATGTTTAAAACAGCGCTAACCGCAGCCATGCTTCTTCAATCAGTGCTGGCTTCAGTGCTCACTACTCCATCTTGTGTCTCAAAAGAATATATCTGGCATTGCATTTACTTCTAGTTGTCAGGAATCCACTCCTGGGGTTGGCTGGAGCCCATCCATCCAGAGCTTTGTAGGTTCCAGACAAACTATTCCATGCTTCTGCAATCACCTGCCTCCTGCTGCCTCCTGTGCAGCTCTGACCTGATTGGCCTCCTGTGCTATTTAGTGCCTGCCCCGCCCTCAGGACGTTGCTGGACATAGACATTGCAATCCAAGTTGCAAGTGACTGTGCTTGTCACAGACTCCCTGTTTGGCCTGGTAGGCCTCCTTGTGCCTGGTATCCTGCTTCCTGTCCCCTGCTTCAAGGCCTTCTTCCTTAGTAGCCCCGGCGCTGCTTCCCTTGTTCCTGGCAGACTTCGCCGCCGTGCTGAGGCCGCTACGCTGGTGTCCCCAGTGTTTCCTGTGGCATGTCTGTACCCCTGGTTCCTGTGGCCTTCCTGCTGGCAGTTCCGGTTTCCCAGTGGTCTCCACCACTCTTGGCTGTACCCGGCTAAGGGGTGCCGTTTTGTGCTGAAGCACTGGATTCTGCAGTTCCTGTTCCCAGTGGTCTCCCCCACTCTCGGCTGTACCCGGCTAGGGGGTGCCGTTCTGTGCTGAAGCACTGGATTTCCAGTTCCTGTTCTTATCCCTGAAGTACCTTCACCCAAGATTTCCTGTTCATGACCACCTATTGATTGCAGTGCCACTGCTTTTCCATTTGAAAAAAGCGCTCATTGACAAACGCCCTCGGCGCAGTTCTACAACTATACCCAGAGGGTTCAGAAATAATTTCATGTCGCCCAGACCTCTGTGAGATCCTATATCTGCTCGTCCGGAGGTCTCGTGTGAAGGGGGGGTGGGGTAATGTCAGGAATCCACTCCTGGGTTTGGCTGGAGCCCATCCATCCAGAGCTTTGCAGGTTCCAGACAAACTATTCCTTGCTTCTGCAATCACCTGCCTCCTGTGCAGCTCTGGCCTGATTGGCCTCCTGTGCTATTTAGTGCCTGCTCCGCTCTCAGGAAGTTGCTGGACATAGACTTTGCAATCCAAGTTGCAAGTGACTGTGCTTGTCACAGACTCCCTGTTTGGCCTGCTAGACCTCCTTGTGCCTGGTATCCTGCTTCCTGTCCCCTGCTTCAAGGCCTTCTTGCTTAGTAGCCCCGGCGCTGCTTCCCTTGTTCCTGGCAGACTTCGCCGCCATGCTGAAGCCGCTACGCTGGTGTCCCCAGGGTTTCCTGTGGTGTCTGTACCCTGGTTCCTGTGGCCTTCCTGTTGGCAGTTCCTGTTTCCCAGTGGTCTCCACCACTCTTGGCTGTACCCAGCTAGGGGGTGCCGTTTTTATGCTGAAGCATTGGATTCTGCAGTTCCTGTTCCCAGTGGTCTCCACCACACTCGGCTGTACCCGGCTAGGGGGTGCCGTTCTGTGCTGAAGCACTGGATTTCCAGTTCCTGTTCTTATCCCTGAAATACCTTCACCCAAGATTTCCTGTTGATGACCTTGGCTTGTTTCCTCGACCACCGCTCCTGTGCCGCCTGCCTTGATAATGTTAACCCTACCTTCTCCAATCCTGACCTGGCTATGTCTGATTATGGAATCCGCACTCCGGACCTGACTCTGTGGCCTAAGGTCGGTGTTTATGCATCCCCACCTCAGCCCCGCGGTCCGGTACCAGTTTGTGGCAAGCACGTACGTTACACTAGTACAGCAAGCAGGGAATAGCCTACAAATTGGGGTTAAGAAGGCAGGGAAAGGGCAAATACAGCAGTGCACGGAAAATACTTTTAACCCCTTCATTCCCACTGCGAGTTGGGGTTAATCATCCGGGTATAACACCTTTATTTAGGCCTGATTAACCCTCCTCTCGCCACAACGGGTAACTAAGTGCATGCATTGATCTTTCTAAAATGCGTTAACAGACCACCGAAACCTGCAGCTAAACACTTATATTGTATAGCATTAGTGCTATTAATCAATGTGTTCAATCTGTTCAATTCGAAACAATATCTGAAAACAACTTTGATATTTGAGAAACAAGATACATTATTGGACTGACTGTTGATGGCTGTATAGATAATTAAAATGCAGCTGCGAATGGTTGACAGAATATAATATACTACTTTATAGTCTTACCTACAGTATCTATGCATCCTGCATGTTGTTTTTGTGTTATGACAAATGGGATATGTAGCTTTCTCTTTACTTTGATTTACCCTATATAAGTCAAGGTTTTAGTATGCAACTTGAACATACTAATTAGCCAAATATACTATGGATTTATTACCTATTAACCATTAATTTGGATACTCTGTTGGGGTCACAGTTTGTGATTTAACGATAGCTAATTCATACCACTAATAAAGTGACTTTTTATTTGTAGTCCAATATCCCACCACACTTGGTTTAACTATCACTTTGTAATGTATATTAAATACACTATTTTGTTTGAATAAAGATTTTTTTTTATTTTTGAAAACATGAGGAGGTCCTGTCTAGCCCTTTAGGATATACTATTATCCCCTTGCCCTTGTTCACTAATGCTATTATAATATAATGCAATTAGTCAAATTAATAAATGATTTAGTAATAACCAATGAGGTTGAGTGCAGGCAATGGGGTACTTTGGTTTGGTTGTCTTTGACCGATATTGCTCTCTATATGTGTTATATTCCCTATACACCACCTTTTGATCAAATGTATCATTTACTTTACTAAGGTTGAGTGGTTAATTAGTTCTCTTGTGTGTGTAAAATAACTGAAACAGATTCTTTAAAAGAAAACAATCTCATTAGATTTAATGGGATTGATGTACTTTCATTGATCTGGTGCTATGAACTTTTTTACTGTAAATTGTGTCAAAGTTTTGCAGCCAAGAAACTTTGATAAACGTCCTGTGTATATAGGCAATAGTGTTGCAATTCTGGGATAAATAAGTGTAACAGAGGTACAAATGGGCTCTGTCAGGTCCCTGCCCAGAAATGGGATGACGGCAGTTTAATAGTTACGACTAGAACTGGCTTTGGGAAACCTGTGGGACATGTGGATACACTTTGCCGAATACAATAATAAAATACAAGTTAATGATACAGGTTACATGAAAAGTATAGAGAGACATTATCAATGCAACACAGGGAACTGTAATTAAAAGGAAGTGGCATTATCATAATAAAAAACTTCAAGCAATCAATTGAAACAGTTTTTATTAAACTTATTATTATTATCAAAGCACTTAACACAATTTTTATTAAAACAGCGATACAGAGGCATTTTCTTATTAATCTCTGACCAAGCTTTCTCAACAACAGTTACGTCTGGGTTCTTTTGATCTACATGATAGACATCACGGTAAACAAAAGCTCTATTTTTGTATGGTGCAAACACATTCAGTTGGTCTATAATGTTATATGGCCCGTTAGGATTGGCACAGACCCCTATACATGGAGAGTTAAGTGTATAAAATAACACACATCCTGCTGCAGGCCCGTTCCTCAGCAGAGATTGCACTGGGGATGTTCCCTTAGGACTGTCAGGGAAGAGGAGACGAGCTTCTGAATGTTGCACTCTAACATTATCTATTTTTCTGAATGTAGCCGCCACCAGGTTTGTTCCTTGATATATTTCAGATTTCCCAAGCTTCGCAAGAAAGTCTTTGGCATTTTCATCTTTCAGTGCGATTCGTATATTTTTGTCGGTAAGATCGTTGCATTGGGCTGGGGTGAACTTGGCAGCGTATGCGTATTGTTTATTGAAGTTTCTGTATTTAGATACAAAGCATATTAATGAAGAGCCTGATGACCACACACACAGGACCTCACTGCGCTCATCATCTGGGGGTTTCTCAGAACACGCTGCCTTTGACCTCTCCCACTAACACAACCAGAGGACTCAGTATCTAAGGCTACAGTATCAATACTAGCCAGCTCCTAATACAAAGGTTCCTTATAAAATAGTGGCCCCGCCCCCCTCCCCTCCTGCCCTTAGTTCTCAAAGCAGATATTTACCAAATGTTCTGCTTGGGGCACTTTTGTAGCCACCAGACTCATACCTGGGAAGACTACATGTAACTCCTTAGCCAGGGCAGAGAGGAGACTCCCATTTCCATCACACAGTGTTGCAGACATTTATTTCCCCAAAAATACCCCTAACCTGACTGTGTACCAAAAATAATGTCAATTACGGAAATGAAAGAAAGCAGAGTCACTGGCTGAACATGTTACATCATCTTTAGACTTGAATCTTTTGATACACAAAATATAGTTTCCCCACTCAAGGCGAGCTTTAAAAACTACAGTTTGTGAAGACAGTTTAATATTTGATGTTAATGGCATTATGCCTGTATCTATTATTTACTTTAAACTCTTTTCCTGCATCTATTTTTCAATGCTTGTTGTTCTTTGGAAAGCTGTATAGTGGTTAAGTGCAAAAAAAGTAATTCTAGGAAACCATCTGAAACACACTGTTAGAAGTCACATGCACACACATAATAATGCTTAACCTGTTCACTGCCAGGCCTTCTAACAATAACATGTTTATCAAAATTGTTAAATAGTAAAATAGTAATTTCTTACACAGTGATTTTGTTTATCTGATCGGTCACACTTTTTATTTCTTTTTCTGTAAAGCCGGATACTGTCAGGACATCGCTCCACAGGAAGAGCAGAGCAAAGCCAATGAACCATTTCTGCACCTGTAATGAGATATGTTATACAGCTCAATCTGGAAATGCCGCCATGTTAATGAGTGATACAGTTGACAGGTAATTACAGTATTTTAATTGTCAAAATCATAACGATACATGGAGTAAAACGAACAATGAAAAAAAGAAGGCATTAGAAAACCATTCATTCTGAGACAGCATAAGCATATGAAATAAATTATTTTCACTTGTAACCCCTGTGTGATGCAATTAACACACGCACACTGCGCCATGGCAGGTTCCTCTCCAGTGGGCTGTGGTTATGTGACTGGCATGGGTATAACAGCAGCCTTTGTCAAAGACTGTGGAAAAGGTGGGACTAAGAGGGAGAGGAGCCTCTAAGATAGGGCACCCATGACAGATGAGATCTGCAGGAGCATGAATGCTTTCCGGCTTGATCGAGAGATTCCCGAGTGATAGCAGCATTCTGTGGCGAGAGGACCAGCGGATCCAGGTGGGGAGGCTGCAGGGAATATCGAGCGCTTTTGGAGGGGACCCTCAATGGTTGCAATTAAAGTGGCATGGAAGCCCCTTTGTGAAGTATGAGCCTGCAACACTTTAATGCACTAAGAGCTTCCATGGTGTGCCACCACCATCACAAAGGCCAATATAACCAGGATTGGGTAACTCTGACAGTAATACACACCTGCACAGCGTTATTGTTGTATTATTATATGGTGTATGCTGTATGTGTATGCTGTATGCTGAGTGTAGAGATCCTTTGCTGAGGATCATGGGCTTCAGGAGAGTGAGTAGTGATTATATAAAAGGAGTTTTACCCCACACACATTGTGTACTTATTTCCCATCCCAAAAAGGACTCAGGCCGCCACCTCAGCACCACGTATCAGTTTGGGGCCTAGAAGTAGGAAGGGTTAAATTGGAGGCACTGCTGAGATTTTTTTTATTTAATTGGTGTGATGCACACAATCAGTTCTCCATTGGTACCGTCAGACACAGGCATGGCTACAAAATTCCCTAGTACATTCACCCTATAGCGCCCCCTGTCAAACGTCTTTGTTCTAAATTACCATGAGTGCATTTTAAGTGAATGGTGGGCGCGGGATGGCATGGATTGTAATAAAGCTAATCCTAATGGTCCCAGATACAACAAATGATGTGAGTGTCCATGTGTCCATGTGCGTGCCCACCATGGGATACGGGCTGAAATCCAGGGGAAAATGTTGAGCAACCATACTAGGACTGCATATATATTATGCATGTGTGATGAAGATATTGACTCATGCTAAAATGCCTAAAAGTATTGTGGGGAGAGGGGCATGTGATGTGGAATGTGGGGTGTAAACCTACCGCTGGCCCTAGCAACATTGCAAATAACACTATAGTAGACAAAGTCCAAAAATTCCTAGCTAGAGAGAGGACTACCCTAGAAAAATTCTGCAATTGGATGTACCCTGAAGAACCTACTTCCTCTATGGGCCATGCCCCTGCTTCCACTAAAGCTCTTATCACTGCCATGGGACAGTTAGTTAAGAATTTCATGCATTCCAGACTGGGGTTGGGAAGGGGAGATAATTACTTAAGGACATTATGAATCTTCTCCGTGTAAATCCGACCCCTGACAGTGAAGTCAGTTTTTGAAGTTAGACAGAGCAGGCCACGCAGATGGTTCAGGTATAGGGGGGCACGGATCAAGACAAGAAGGGCCGAATAGCCTAAAGGTGCCTGCGATAGCCATAGTAAGAGCCATTAGGGAAGGAAATGAGGTCAGCACCCTTAGCAAATAGCTACAGTACGGGCGTTAGAAAATATGTTTGGTGCCACGAGAGTGGGGAAGAATTGTATTTTAGATTTAAGGGAATACATCAGCAAAAGGGCGACACACTATCCGAGTTCTAGCGCTTTACTGCGAGTAGTGATGTATAAGGGTATAACCCCTAACTGGGTACATCACGCCTGAGTTAACCTGGGGTTGCAGGACATGTATGTGTGTCCTGCATATCTGGAGACTATTAATCCTGCTACAGTACATCTGTCTGGTAACATGTCTGTTAAAGTGCTACTCAGATCAGTGATGGAGAATTATCTGCTATCATGCTTTTATTGTACTCCAGAATTTTACAGTGAATTTGCTTTTTGGGTCCAAGCACGTTATGTTAAATACTAGCAACCTAAATATATTACTGTGTAAAATAGGAGTGAGGCAGAACTTCCCACTTTGTTCTCTGTGACAACCTTTTCCTCAACAAATCCTATTTGTATGCACGGAGACTGAAAACATTCAGGGGAACGTATAATTGCCCATTATAATTCTCGAGCACAGAAAACTTGTCCGGATGAAAATCATAGCTAGAAAAGAAACCCACAATTGCACTCTATGGGGACAGCAATAGGTGGGACAAAAAATAAACCCAAGCTGGTAGCCTAGAGTGCCAAACAACGCAAAACAAAAAAAGTTTATTACCATATAATAGGGAAAACAAACATGTAGGTATAGGGTATATGTGCGAAAATATTAACATTAGGTGGTGGTAACCCGATGTTCCTTATGATATGTGGCTCCTCTAAAGCCCACCTGAGGTACCTGGCATACAGGGGAGACAGAAACCCTGAGTGTGTGTGATATGATGCATGGAATATATCCAGAAGGCATATACATAAGGTACCACAGATGGAGCTCCTACTGATAATGTAGTAAATGCGCTGATTACCTTAAGTCACACTATCAGTGTGTAGCTAGCTACACCCAGTAGTCAAAGAGTTGACAGAGTGTAACAAAGCATATATACTGCAACATGACCCAGAACATATACACATGCTATTTAGATACTATTTGGATGTCTGCTTGCCCTTGGCATTTAGCAACAAAGTATGCAGTCATAGATAGTAAAATATCCATCTAGAGAAAACACAGTGTAAAGGCAGGTCTGCTGGTATACACATATGGCTATAAACCCTGTGAACAGTCTTATCCCTATGTTTGATCTTACTGCTCCAGGCTGTCAGACATTGCAGCGGGGTATAGATCAATGGATTGTGTCAGTATAGCATAAAGTTTGTATATGAGCCATTCATGAAGCCTATCTTGTTGCAAATTCAAGAAGATGGGTTTATGTAAGCACCAATTTTGAATCAGTGGGAGTTTTATATATGGCATTAATTTCTAATGTCTCTTAGTTATATGAGAGTCTCATGTGTTATGTAATATCGAGGTTACCTCCTTGATATCTAAAGAATAATTTCTTGAACCCAAATGTTAAGAAAACTCACCTGAATCTGCATGGTGAATGAATGTAGCCGGAATCTCTACCAGAATCGTCTGGTATCTATCAACTTAATATTCCTCCAGCTGTTTATATAGCAATGAACTTCCGTGGTTTTTATGGAACTTGTTGATCCAGTTTTTCAAAGAGATACAAATAATTATAGGCTGAACTGCGTAATACTTTGGGAATGACTGGAACTCCTGCTCTCGGATTAGTCACAGTGCTTGGAATTATTCATTCAGTAATGGGCTGGGATTTCTGGTAACTGGACACATTGGCAGGAAATGCAAAACAGTTTTCACTTATCATAGAGTGAGGGAGAGCAGCTCTGAGACAGGGGAGGTGATTGGATAGGAAGCACCAGATAGGCACTGACTCCTCCCCCTCCCTGCCACAGACAGGTACTGACTCCATCTCCTCCCTGCCTGCAGCCAGGCACTCGTACTCCTCCCCTCTCCATGTCCCTGCAAGCCAGGCACCTGGACCTCCTTCCCACTCCCTTGCCACAGACAGGTACTGACTCCATCTCCTCCCTGCCTGCACGCCGGCACTGATCCTCCCCCCTCCCTGCTGCGCCAAGGCACTGACGCTCCCTTCCTCCCCCTTCCTGCCTGCAGCCAGGCACTGACTCCTCCCCCTCCCTGCCTGCAGCCAGGCACTAACTCCATCTCCTCCCTGCCACAGCCAGACACTGACTCCATCTCCTCCCTGCCTGCAGCTAGGCACTGACTCCATCTCCTCCCTGCCTGCAGGTGGATGTGTGTGTGTGTGCACACACGCGCATGTGTGTATGTGCATGTACACGCACACAGGATTGAGGAGTGTAAGTGTGTGTGTGTGGATAAGGTCTCTGTTTGTGTGTAATGGGGAGCGGGGCTGTAGTGTGTTTGTGTGTGTGTGTGTGTGTGTGTGTGTGTATGTAGGGTAGAAAGGCTGTAGTGTGTGCGCTGATGGAGAACTGTGTGTGTATGTGTGTTTTGAAGCCGGCTAAGTAAAAAGTCTCATCTGTACTGTTATGAAATTGGAGCTTCAAATCTCTTGGAGCAGCAATTTCCAAACCGGTGCATATGAGATGTATAAGTCCCCAGCTGCTGACCCGGATTCCAACCCTACTACCGCCGTTAGCGCTACAAGTTGGGCCCAACTTCAGCATCTGCTCCCAGGACTGGAATGTTACTGGATGCCTCCCCCCAAGTAAAATGAGTGTTTGTGTGTTTCTTGCTGAGGGCAGATGTGTATGTGTGTTCTTGCTGAGGGCAGGGAGTGTTGGTCTCTCTTGTCTGTTGCTAGGCAAGGGTATTGTTGTGCTCTCTGCCTGGAGGCGCATGGCAGTGTACTGTCGCGGCAGGGTTTATTCTTACCTTTGCCCGGTCTCGGGCGTGACAGTAACCGGGCGCGCGCCGGGGTGTCCCGGGCGCGCGGCGAAGCCTCGGAGGAGCGGTCCTCCGATCGGGGCTTCCCCCTCCCCTCCCCCCACGACTACCCCCCACCTCCCTGCCCCCCACACGCCCCCCCCCCCCCCCAACCTTCCCCCCCCCCGAGCCACCAGCCCCCCCACCTTGCCTCACCAAGAACACACACATCTGCGACTGCCACAGAACACACCAACAAACCTTGCCCCACACCACCGAACACACACACAACCCCACCCACCAAGCAACGTCCCTCCACAAGACACACACACCTGCCCTCACCAGGACACACTTCACCAAGAACACATATAGTGGCGACACGTTTAATTCTTACTTGGCTAGTTCCGCAAGCCGGTAAGATTTCCCGGTCTTGCTAGCCAAATCCCCTCGGCGTGCCCGCCATCACCGATGTGCGGTCACGCTTCATCGGGTGCCTGCCCCACTGCGCGCATGCCCAGGCTCCCCGAGGGAGCCCTGGTGTCCCGCGATGTGGGGACGGCGGTGGGGGGTTCCGGTAGCGGACCCCGGCGACCGGAGGCTTCCCCCTCCCCTCTCCGGGTCCGCCGGGTCCCCCGGAACCCCCCACCGCCGTCCCCCACATCGCGGGACACCAGGGCTCCCTCGGGGAGCCCTGGGCATGCGCGCATGGGGCGCAGGCACCCGATGAAGCGTGACCGCACATCGGTGATGCGCGGCACGCCGAGGGGATTTGGCTAGCAAGCCGGGAAATCTCCCGGCTTGCGGAACTAGCCAAGTAAGAATTAAACGTGTCGCCACTATATGTGTGTTCTTGGTGAAGGTGTGTCCTTGGTGAGGGCAGGTGTGTGTGTGTTCTTGCTGAGGGCAGGTGTGTGTTCTTGGTGGGGGCAGGTTTGTGTGTGTGTGTTCTTGGTGGGGGCAGGTGTGTGTGTTCTTCGTGGGGGCAGGTGTGTGTTTTTGGAGGAGGGAGGAGGTGTGTGTGTGATTTTTTGGGGGGGAGGTGTAGGGTGGTGAAGAGAGTTGTGTGTGGGGGATTGAGTTTTTGTGAGGGGATAAAGTCGGGGGGTGAGAGGAGGGGGGCATTGGGTGTGTGAGCAAAATATGGGGTGTAAGAGACGGATAGGTAGAGGGGGAGGAGTGAGGGGAAATGTGAGAAGGGGGAGAGTAGGTTAAGAGGCGGGAGTTGATAGAGAGAGGGGGGAGAATGATTGAGAGGAGTGACTGAGAGAGGGGTGTGTATGTGTGTTCTTGCTGAGGGCAGGAGTGTGTGTTCTTGCTGCGAGGGGCAGGACGTGTGTGTTCTTGCTGAGGGCAGGAGTGTGTGTTCTTGCTGAGGGCAGGTGTGTGTATTCTTGGTATGGGGAGGTGTGTGTGTTCTTGGTGAAGCTGTGTGTGTTCTTGGTGAGGGCAGGTGTGTGTGTTCTTGCTGAAGGCAGGTGTGTGTTTTCTTGCTGAGGGCAGTTGTTTGTGTGTCTGTGTGTGTTCTTGGTGGGTGCAGGTGTGTGTTCTTGGTGATGGCGTGTGTGTGTGTGTTCTTGGTGGCGGCAGGTGTGTTGTGTCTATGATGGGGGCAGGTTGTGTGTGTTCTTGGTGTGGGGCAGGCAGGTGTGTGTGTGTGTGTGTTCATGGTGGGCGCAGGTGGTGTGTGTGTGTGTTTTGTGTGGGGGCAGGTGTGGTGTGTGTTTTGGTTGGGGCGGGGAGTAGTTGTGTTACTTGCTGAGGGACAAATGTGTTTTTTGATGAGGCGTGTGGTGTTCTTGGTCGTGTGTGTGTGTTTCTTGGGTGGGGGCAGGTGTGACTTGGTGTATTGGTGGGGTTCAGGTGTGTGTGTTCTTGCTGATGGCAGGTGTGTGTGTGTTCTTGCTGAGGGCAGGTGTGTGTGTTCTTCCTAAGGGCAGGCAAGTGTGTGTGTTCTTGCTGAGGGCAGGCAAGTGTGTGTGTGTGTGTTAGTGATGGCAGGTGTGTGTGTGTGTTCTTGGTGGGGGCAAATGTGTGTGTTCTTGCTGAGGGCAGCTTTGTGTGTGTGTGTGTGTGTGTGTGTGTGTGTGTTAGTGATGGTGGGGGCGGGTGTGTGTGTTCTTACTGAGGGCAGGGGTGTATGTGTGTTCTTAGTGAGGACAGGTGCATATGTGTGTTCTTACTGAGGGTAGGTGGGTATGTGTCTTCTTGGTGAGGGCAGGAGTGTATGTGTGTTCTTGCTGAGGGCAGGAGTGTATGTGTGTTCTTGGTGAGGGCAGGTGTGTGTGTTCTTGGTGGGGGCAGGTGAGTATGTGTGTTCTTGGTGGGGGCAGATGTGTGTGTTCTTGGTGGGGGCAGGTGTGTGTTTTTGGAGGAGGTGTGTGTTTTTGGAGGAGGGAGGAGGTGTGTGTGTGATTCTTTGGGGGGAGGTGCAGGTTGGTGAAGAGAGTTGTGTGTGGGGGATTGAGTTTTTGTGAGGGGATAAAGTCGAGTTTGAGAGGAGGGGGCATTGGGTGAGAGAGCAAAAGATGGGGTGTAAGAGACGGATAGGGAGAGGGGGAGGAGTGAGGGGAAATGTGAGAAGGAGGAGAGTGATAGAGAGGGTTGAGGTGATAGAGAGGGGGGAGGATGATAGAGAGAGGGGGAGGATGATAGAGAGAAGGGCAGAGTGAGAGAGGGGTGCGTGAGTGAGAGATAATTCATTAATAATTAATGATTAATAAATCATTTAGTATTTTGTCCCAGTTTGTCACTTTAGAAATGTGGTCACTTTAACAAGAACAGTAAAAGTACAAGAAAATGTAAAATATCATGTTTAATTAAAATCAATATACCTATACAGGCATACCCCGCTTTATGGACACTCACTTTAAGTACACTCGCGAGTAAGGACATATTGCCAAATAGGCAAACGGCAGCTCGCGCATGCGCCTGTCTGCACGTCCAGAAAAGCAATACCGGCTCCCTACCTGTACCGATGCTGTGCGCAAGCGGGGAGACTATAGAGCCTGTAACAAATGCGTTATTTACATCTGTTATGCACGTATATGATGATTGCAGTACAGTACATGCATCGATAAGTGGAAAAAAGGTAGTTCTTCACGTTAAGTACATTTTTGCTTTACATACATGCTCCCAACCCATTGCGTACGTAAATGCGCGGTATGCCTGTACAAAAGTCTCTCTCTTTTTTATGAAAAATGTAAAAACAAAAAACTAAACATACATTTAGCCTATAATAGTAAGAACAGGGCATTACTGGCTAATAATGCCCTAACTGGAAGATTTGAAGGCCTTAGGCAAAGCCGGGAGATTTTAAATTAGACAGGGCATATTAGCTAGTTATACCCTATTCTTTGGTGATTATTACTTAAACAATTATTAATTTTGCTTTGCTTGTTCCTGGAATAATTTAAAACTAAATACAGCAAATTAAATATTAAAATGTACGGGAACATATTTGGCCAAACAAATAAAAATCTGCTAACCCCATTGCAAGCACAGAGTATATGTATACATTTTTTTAAAAATAAACTCTTGCTAATTGAGGCATATATGTGTGTGTGTATATACCGTATGTATGTATGTAGATCTTTTTTTATATATATCGCCTTCCATGTACATAGCGCTTTAACGCAGTAATACACGTGGCATAATATTAGAACACATAATGGGAATAAGCGTTTCAGACATAAAAGTTACAATAGGAAAAGGAGGCCCTGCCCTGAAGAGCTTACAATCTAAATGGAAAATGGGGAGAACTTACAGAGGCAGTAGGAGGGTGTTCTGGTAAGTGTGTCTGTAGTGGGACAAGGTCTGTGCATATGAGATGTATAGTACCAGTCAACAGATCTCTACCAATATACTTCATTAAAGAGGGGTGTTTTAAGATGGGTCATAAAGGGGGAGTGAGATGGTGCAGGTCAGATATTGAGGGGACGGGCATTCCAGGCAGTGTAGGGCAGGAAGTGAGAGGTTTTAGGCATCATAGGGCTTTATATACAAACGGGGTGTAGAGAAGACACCCTTTAGCTGAAGGCAAGAGTCGTGCAAGTTTATAGTGAGACATTAGTGCTGAGATGTAAGGAGGGAGTGGGGGTGTATAGACTTTATAAAATAAAGGAGAATAATTTTGTAGGTAATAGAGGATTTAATAGGAAGCCCAGAGAGAGATTTCAGCAGGGGAGATGCTGAGACAGATTTAGGAGACAATAAAGTGATTCTAACAGCAGCGTTTAGGATAGATTGTACAGGAGACAGGTGAGAGGCAGGAAGGTCTGACATTAGACGGTTCCAATAGTCGAGATGGGATAGAATGAGGATCTGTGTTACAGTTTCAGCAGTGGAACGACAGAGAGGGCATATCTTTGAAATGTTACAGAGGAAAAAATTATTATGTTTTTAGACTATATACAAATAAGGGTTAGACAGCACCTCTATCAATAGAATGATTGATGCAGTTCTATACAGCAGCGATGCACGGACCAAGTGCCCTCCTGGGGAGCAAAAAATAATCAATAAAAATGGGTGGTGTTCCAGCACTCAAAACTCACAGTAAGCAAATATCTTCAATCAATAAATTGATATATTGTAATATACAGAAACACATGAAGGTCAGATGATGTGACCTGTGAGATTGTCACACAAGTGTATAGGTCTCCCACTTACTCTGGTCTAGGACAGTGTACAGTATGTAATTGTACCTAAACCTATATCCTGGAATAATCACAACTGTACTGTAGTATGTATCTTTATACTGCTATACCCCTCAATATGGGTGTTACCTGTTTACTTTAAGCCGCCCCTCCCCACATGTGACCTACTGAACACATCAATTAAGGGTGTTCATTAGAGCTCAGGTTCTATTAATAGTTTTTTTTATCAGATTTTGCCATTTCCTCCTGAGACAGATAGTCATTGAGATGATTTATACTGTACATGTTAAACTGGTCACTATAGTATTACCCAATTCAGAATACTTAATTATGAACTCACTGATTTGACCCTCACTTCCCACTTCACGGAGTTATCTCACTGACTTCAACTTTAGTCTCAGTGGATGCTTATTAATGACCTTTGGTTCACAATTGATATTTTTCTGTACATGTTTCCTCATAATTTTCCTACATACTGTATGGATAACAGACTAAGTGCATCAGAGGGGACTCTAGACGGATTTTGCTGTTCCCCTGTTGCCTAACTGGGTCTGAAAGGAGACTAAGAGTCTGCTTCCTGATTCCACGATGACAGCGCATATTACTGTTTATATGAATTCCCATGAAAACAGCATGTCCATTGGAGGCTGCCATAGACATGCCGTTGTGTGATTATGCCACCAAGGCATCCTATTAATGACCTGCCTGTAAGCAGAATCCCACGCCGGGGCTCACCAGGATGCAGCACGAGCCTGCAGTTAGCAGTTGCTTTCAAGTCAGGTTTATTCTACAAACGCTAACTCAAGGAAGTGCCGCAGACCTCTGTTTTTTTGCGAGAATGGGCCAGAAGAAAGGCTGGAGGAGCCCAAATATGTCCACCACACAGCTGGGTACAGTGGGGCAAATGATTTCTGGTTCTTTTAGCCCTTCTGGCCCATTCTCACAAAAAGAGAGAGATATGGTACTTACCTGAATGAATGTTTGTAGAATAAGTCCGACTTGAAAGCAACGGCTTGTGCTCCCTCCTTGTGTGCGACTCTGAGTACGGGGAGCTAGGGCTGTCAACAGATTTCCTCGGGCCCAGGACAATAGTTTCAACAGTCTCCTTCACCCTGTGTCGGCAGCCCTGTGAGTCCCACCATGTCACACTTCGCGAGCCCCTCCTCTATTTCCCCCCTCTCCTCATGTTCTCTCATGCCGACGTCTGATGTGCACTGGCATCAAAGTGAGGCGTAGAGAATGAGGAAGAGGCAGGCAGCCCATGTCTGGGGAGAACTGGGACCGGCACAATGTGAGGACCAGCAGCCGGGCAAAGAAGCAGGGCATGGCCGGCACCGACAGGCCAGGCCCCCCACAGCCTCCGGGCCTGTGATATTTCTCCCAGCCCTCAACACCCCCCGCCCCCACCCCCTGGCAGCGGCCCTGCAGGGGGTACCATGCTGCTCCTTAATAGGATGCCTTAATGATGTCATCCCACATCAGCATGTCTATGATGGCCTTGAACGGACATGTTGTTTTCATGTGAACCTGTTTAAACAGTAACGAGTGCTGTCGTCATGGGGTCAGGAAGCAGGCTCGTAATCTCCTTTCAGACCTAGGTGGGAAACAGGGGGACAAAAAAAATCCCTCTGGAGTCCCCTCAGGAGCACTTTGTCGAAAATCAATATGTAGTAAAATGAAAAAGTAGAAAAATGTGAGGAAAACGTACAATCAGACTAAAAATCAATTGTGCACCAAAGGGCATTAATAAGCATCCGCTGAGACTAAAGTTGAAGTCAACAAGATAACCCAATGAAGTGGGAAGTGAGGGTCAAACTGAGTTTATAATTACTGTAAGTATGAATTGGGCAATACTATAGTAACCAGTTTAACATGAACAAGTCATCTCAATGACTATCTGAGTCACAGGAGGAAACTGCAACATTTGATAAAAACTATTGAAAGAACCAGACCTTTAATGAACATGCTCATTGATATGTACACAAGGACACGTGGGGAGGAGCGGCTAAAAGTTAACAGGCAAAACCACATTGGAAGTGTAGCCCTGTTTCCTGCTGAATACAGTATGCTACCAATGCTGTCTAACCTGTTGGCTCGCAGGGCCTAAGCTTCCATCACGGAGAGCCTGGGGCGATAAGTATGTGTACAGATAATCGCTTACCAAGTGCAGCGCCTCCACCTGTGATGGATCCCAGCAGAGCGGGAGTGGTTCTTCACAGGACAATAATACAATACTACGCACACAGCATATAAAAGAAACAGTAGCTTTACTAGCGGTAACCATAACCATGCATGTCATTCAGTAAATGTCACTCTTCTAGGAGACACAATAGCTAACGCGTCTCGCAGGACGCAACCCTTCACTGTGTGCCCACACCGTGTCCATATCCCCCACACCAATAACCCCCACAGTAAGGTGTGTGACTGCGCAGCCACTTGTAGAACTGATTTATAGTTGGTGCACTTAATGGATGTTACCTGCCGAGCGCTCCTGCACTCGGGCCTGCAAACAGACTTCGCAAAAGATCCGACGATGCAGATCTGCCTGTGGTACCTTCCGGGGCGATCCCACCCGGTTTGCTGCTGATGTGCTTGAAGAGGTCTGGTCCCAAACTTCTGGGCTGGTGCCGCGACAGTCTCTGGGTTTTGACACTTCTCTCACTAATGTGACAGGTTCCTATTCTAGGGCCTGTCCCTGCATTTACTCTAACTGACTGGGACTCAGGGCGTATCTGGGCCTGGGGGTATTAGGGCCTAGTGTAGAGGCTACTTGCCTCTCTACACACACAGCTCCTACCTCTTCCCCTTCCCGGTCTTCTCTGACCAGCGTGCTCCCCTCCGCAACCTCCTATATCCTTCTGTCACGATCCTGTCGCCCTATTGGCTCCCTGGCGTCACCTGGTCTGGCTGAGGCCTCTGGGACTTATAGTCCCCTGCTCTAAACCCCCTCCCATTGGTCCGTGTTTCGCGCGCTACCGCAACCACTGACTGCGCATGCGCGACCTCTCCTCTGTTGCTGTCGCCTATGGGGATCACGGCACAGGCGCTAAAACCAAAATGGTGGCGCCCTGAACACGCGGGCCGCCGCGGAGCCTCCGGTGCACCGGAGCGCTCCCTGCACTCACTGCAACCTTCCCTTACTCTCCCTTGGCAGCGTAGATAAGGATGAACCTGGGGACCTGGCTACAGGAGGAACATCCATATGGAATACGTACACAAACAATCACAAGACGATTTATACATGTTAAACTAGTCACTATAGTTTTGACCAATTCAGGATACTTGCTTTTGAACTCACTGATTTGACCCTCAAGTCAATGTCTCACCCACTTCATAGGGTTATCTCGCTGACTTTAACTTTAGTATCTGCGGATGCTGATGGATGCGCTCAAATATGCAGATTGGATTGGTGCACAATTGATATTTTTCTGAGTGTACGTTTTCCTCATATTTTTCCTTTTTCCTACATATGGATATTCAGCTAAGGGGGCTCCAGAGAGATTTTGTTGTCCCTCATGTTGCCCAACTGGGTGTCAAAGGAGACTACGCCTGCTTCCTGACCCCACATAAACAGTGCTTATTACTGTTTATATGAGTTCCCTTGGAAATGTCCGTTTGAGTCCACCGTAGACATGCTGATTCGGGATGACATCAAGACGTTGGTCTGTGCTGCAGGTGTTGAAAAGGAGTTGAAAAGTAAATATTTGTGTCACCAGCATAGAGGTGATATTTGAACCCAAGTGATGGGATATGGTCACCTAAAGAGAGTGTATAAAGAGAAAATGGAAGAGGCCCCAGAAAAGACTCCAGAGAGAGCAACAGAGGAATAGAGGAGGAGCAGGTGTTAGTAAATGTTACGCTGAAGGTACAATGAGAGAGGTAAATGGAAATCCAGGAAATAGCTCTGTTACCGAGTATGAGGAATGTGAAAGAGAAGAGAGGGGTCTCAATATCAAACTATGCAGAGTTTTTGGCCACATGGTGGTCTATGTTATTTTAGTGAGGGCTGTTTCGGTGGAATGGGCAGCCTGCAAGCCAGATCTAGGAGAGAATAGGAGTAAAGAAAAGGGAGCAATCGAGAGAATACAAGGTGTTCAAGTAGTTTAAAGGCAAAAGGCCGGAGAGAGAAAGCGCGGTAATTAAGGAGACAAGTAGGGTCAAGTGTGATGGTGAAGGGGTAACCAGGCTCACTAATAAAGGTTAAGCCCACTTCGTTACCCCTGATCCATGTTTTGAGGTCCTAGAGTGCCAGCTCTTGGACCTAGATGTCGGAAATGCATTACTGTGACTGTGTGCAAATTATGCGACAGTTTGTTCTTTCAAAACTAAGGCTGTCTCACATTTTAATCTGGTCTGTAACTGTTACATACGCCTATCATATATATTTTCTCTAACTGTGCATGCAACGTCTTGTATGTAATGTATACCCTGTTCATATATGTAACTGTATTTGTAACCATTTATTATTTGTCTTAACTCTGTGCCCAGGACATACTTGAAAATGAGAGGTAACTCTCAATGTATTACTTCCTGGTAAAATATGTTATAAATAAATAATTAATAAATATTTACTGGTAGCCTGTCAATGAACTGTGGGATTTCCATGTCCTGGGTTCCGACAGACCAGATGGTTACCAAACTTGGTGCCTCTGAGTCTATGTGGAGTCCGGACTTGAAAGCCCCAGGGATGCCAAGGTGTTAGAACAGGCGGGGTACTGCAGTTGTACTTGAGTACCTCCGTCCTGGGCTAACACTGGGCTATCCGGCCACCATTTGCCTAACCCCAGACTCTCTGGATCCTGGAGCCACGGGGGGCTCAGTATGCTAAGAGGCAGAGGTGCCAGGTTGGCTCATGTCCCTTTGTAGACCGCAGATTCCAAGTGCCAAACCATCAGCGGCAAATTGAAGATCTGAAAAAGATTCTCTTTAACAAATAGACGCGAGCCGGCTTCAAGGATTTTCAACTCAAGAAATTTTCTTAAAACAGAACGTAGTGGTCGCGTCTGGCATTGCATGCCGAAAACAGTTCCAGGACTTTTGTGAGTAACTTCTGGTCATTGGAAAGTGCTCCTACAGACTTTTTTTTGCTAACAATTCGTTCTAGGAAAGAGTATTTCATTAGCAACATCCCAAGTAAGTGTGTTAACCGTGTAAATTGTGTTACATTGTGTGAATGTCTTTTCCTGAAATAAATTACAATTTATTTTCCTCCTTGCTCAATCATATGATCCCGGTATAAAAGGTGTTGATAAACCTGGTCTCTCGTGACAGTCCGTCTCTACTCTCCACTTCTGCCCAACAAGTCTGTCTTTTTGACATACAAAGAAACATACGCAGCCATAACACCGTATCGCTTATTTTAATGTTTCATCGGTCAAATTATGTAGACCTGTATTGTGGTTCAATTGATTGCGTATACTTATTACTGCAAATGTTGAAAGAAAACAAATGGCAGATGAGAAATTGTACTCATTGTGTTTCGCTGACGAAGAGAGAAAGTACAACGATTTTTCCAAATTCCGAATGTTGAAAATATTATTATCATTTATTTTCTTGCTAAAAGCTGGTGATTGGGTTTAGAACCGGACTTGTGATGTTTCAGATAATAAAGAAAACTGACCATACACACATAATGAAATCATTGTTTACTCGCTCATCCCACAACGCGGTATAAAATATTACCTTTTCCAAGTATAGTATATTTAAACACGTGGCTGTGATCTCTCACATAAAAAAAACTGCTTTGTGTTAATGTTTGTGCAAGTTGTACATATATTTATTTATTTATAAAATATTTTACCAGGAAGTAATACATTGAGAGTTACCTCTCGTTTTCAAGTATGTCCTGGGCACAGAGTAAAACAAATAATACATGGTTACAAATACAGTTACATAAATGAACAAGGTATACATTTATATACAAGACATTGCATGCACAGTTAAAGAAAATATATATTATGAGCTTATGAAACAGTTACAGACCAGATTAAAGTGTGAGACAGCCTTAGATTTGAAAGAACTTAAGCTGGTGGTGGATATGAGAGTCTCTGGTAGGTTGTTCCAGTTTTGGGGTGCACGGAAGGAGAAGGAGGAACGTCCGGATACTTTGTTGAGTCTTGGGACCATGAATAGTCTTTTGGAGTCTGATCTCAGGTGATAGGTACTGCATGTGGTAGGGGTGAGGAGCTTGTTCAGGTAGCTGGGTAGCTTGCCCAGAAAGTATTTGAGGGTGAGACAGGAAAGGTGAACTTTGCGCCTAGACTCTAGTGATGACCAATCTAGTTCTTTGAGCATTTCGCAGTGATGTGTGTTGTAGTTGCATTGGAGAACAAAACGACAAATTGAATTGTAGAGGGTGTCAAGTTTGCTAAGGTGGGTTTGAGGAGCCGAGCCATATACTATGTCTCCATAGTCAATAATTGGCATTAGCATCTGCTGTGCAATACGCTTTCTGACCAGGAGACTTAGGGAGGATTTGTTCCTGTAAAGTACCCCTAGTTTGGCATAGGTCTTGGTTGTCAGGGTATCAATGTGCATCCCGAATGTTAAGTGGGAGTCAAACCATAAGCCCAGGTATTTAAAACTAGTGACAGGTGTTAGGGTGGTTTTAGCGTTGGTTCTAATCAGGAGCTCAGTCACTGGAAGCTTTACAAATTTAGTCTTGGTCCCAAATACCATTGTTACAGTCTTGTCAGTGTTTAAAAACAGTTTGTTTTGGGAAATCCAGTTTTCGAGTCTCAAAAAGTCAGACTGAAGTATGTGTTGAAGGTCAGAGAGGCTATGGCTGTGTGCATACAGGATTGTGTCATCTGCATACATGTGTATTGAGGCTTCCTTACAAGCTGTGGGAAGATCATTAATGAACACTGAGAAGAGTAGGGGCCCCAGAACAGAGCCTTGCGGGACACCACAGGTGATATCCAGGGGGTTGGAGTTAGAGCCTGAGATGGACACATGTTGGGATCTTCCTGATAGGTAGGACTGAAACCAGTTTAAAGCATGTTTCCCTATTCCAGAGCTCTGGAGTTTGTTAAGCAGGATAACATGATCAACTGTGTCAAAAGCCTTTGCAAAATCTAGGAATACTGCACCAGTGAGTTGTCCCCGTTCCATTCCACACTGGATTTCATTGCAAACTTTTAGCAGGGTAGTTACGGTGGAGTGTTTGGGACGAAACCCAGACTGGAATTGGCTAGGGAAATTTGTCTTGGTGTAGAACTCGCTTAATTGGGAGTGGACACATTTTTCCATAACTTTGGATAGAATTGGGAGAAGTGAGATTGGCCTGTAGTTTGAGACAGTGTTTTTGTCCCCACTTTTGAAGATTGGGACAACTCTGGCAGTTTTCCAGGTCTTAGGGATATGGCCTGCAGACAGGATAGAGTTGACTATGGACGCAATTGGTTTGGCAATGGCTGGGGCACCAAGTCGTAGGAACCTAGATTGTAGTAAGTCGGGTCCACATTGGCTGCTTAGTTTTAGTTTGAGGAGCGCTTGTGTAATCTCCTCTTCAGATACTGGGCTAAATTGAAAATTGTGGGCAGTGTTGGGAGGGGGTGGGACTATAGGGGTACTCCCAGGATGAGATTCAGGTTTGGGGTTTGTGCTGCGTTTCGCTAATAGGTTAGTGGCACACCCCACAAAGTAATCATTGAATGCATTTGCAATGTCAGTGGGGTTTGTCAGAGTAATATCCCCCTTAGTGATATTACTTGGTTGTTGATGGTTAGGAGGCTGGAATATATTGTTGATAACCTTCCAGAAATTAGCTGGGTTTGATGTATTCTGGAGGAGATTGTCAGAGTAATATTGTGCTTTTGCATGCCTTGTTTGCCTTGTGCACACGTTCCGCAGGCATCTGTAGTGATTGAGATCCTTGGTAGTGCCAGTTACTTTGTAGCTTTTCCACAAGGCATCCCTGAACTGGTAGAGTGCTATAAGGTCAGGTGTAACCCATGGAAGGTGGGCCCCCCGTACCCTTATTTTGCGTAGTGGAGCATGGGTATCGCAGAGTTTTAAGAACTCGGATTGGAAATAGTCGAGCGCAGAATCAGGGTCGGGAATTAAATCGAGTCTGTGCCATGGGCAGTTGGTAAGGTCATCCAGAAACTGTTGTGGGTTAAAGTTTTTAAATGTTCTAGTGAGGAGAACTTTGGGGCTTGAATGGGGCGGTTTAATTTTCCTTACACAGTACACTATTGCATGGTCACTGAAAATGTCAGGAAGGATGCCAGAGGATTGGATTCTGCTGGGGTTTGAGGAGAGAATCCAGTCTAGCAAGGAATGGTTATGCGACTTCAGGTTTATTCGTGTGGGTTGGGAAATGAGTTGCGATAGGTTAAGTGACTTGAGTTGTATCTGGATTTTGTGGTTTTTAGGGTCAAGCCAATTGAAGTTGAAATCCCCAAGAACTAGCAGCTCACTCTTCTCATTCAGAGAGGAAATGGAGGCAAGAAATTGGGTGATATCAGTCAAGGATTGTAGAAGGGCTTTAGGGGGGCGGTAGATGCCAGCAAGCAAGATGGGCTTAGAAAAGGGGAGGCAGATTTTGCCAACTAGAGTTTCAAAAGAGGGTGGACTTGGTGGGCAATGTAGCAGTGTAAATTGTAAGGTGTCTGCAATATAAAATAACACCCCTCCTCCTCTCTTTGACCTATCTCTCCTAAAAATGGAGTATCCCTGAATGGCGATATTTGCATCAGGGGTTTTAGAGGATAGCCATGTTTCTGTAAGAACGATGGCTTTGGGTTTATGCATAAGGCACCATGCCCTTAGTTCGTCTAGTTTGGGCAGCAGGCTCCGGATGTTTATATGGGCGACAGATAGCCCTTTTTGGAATTTAAAGGTGGAATTCTCAGGGGCATGGGACAGAGCTGAAATGGGAGGACCTGGGTTAGTTTCAATATCACCTGCTAGAGAGAGTAATAGTATGAGAAGAAATTTGGGTAGTTGTTTACAAGTTGTAAATTTGTGGTGTTTTCCATTAGAGTGAGCAGTGGTTGGTGTGCTGGTTTGTAGAGTTCTCCACCAACATTCAGTAGATAGTGCAAGGCTTTTGAGTAGTCCAGGGTGTATGGTGATGTTGGGTGCGGGCCAGGATGGAGGAGTTTGTAGTGGATAGAGGGAGTAACATCTCCATGAGGCCAGGAGAAAGAAAAAAGTTAGAAGACATAGCAGGTTCATGATGCCAGAGGTAGGCAGTGCTGCAAGGAGCTGTTGTGCGCAAAGTTGAGTGTGTGCAGACTAAACAGCAGTGGTGTGCCTGTTCCTTGTCAAATGTTTTGCTGCATTGCAATGCTAGAGTCAGTTCAGGGTTTCAGTGTTTTGTGCAGTCAGTTTTGGGAGAGGCTGCAGTGAAAGAAGTTGTAAAGGGGTGGGGGGTTAAACTATGCAGGCTAACAAGCATGGGATCATAGTGTGATCTGAATAGATTACCGTTTGTTGTCTTGAGTTAAAGAGTTTGCAGAAAGAAGCAGTCCCCAGTCACCTCTAGTCAAACTGTAGTCTAACTGTATCACTTAAAAAGCTCACTTTAAATGCCTCACTGCCTAATGCAGTTCCTGCCCAATGCAGCTGAGCTGTTAGTATTATACACAAAAAAAAGGTCACATGACCCTCCCCCTCCCCAATCAGTCACCTTGTTCCATTTGTTCAATTAACAGCACAGAGTTAAGAGGAAAGGAAAAAAAACAAAACTTTTTACATTCAAACATACTAACTTATATATCAATTCAACAAGGCCAGATTCAGTCTTATACAGAGAGTTTCATAAATATATATAAACCTTGAACATCACATTCACCTCCCTGTGTTTCCCAATTCCCTCTGTTTCTGGATCCTAACTGTCAAGAATGACCAGAATCTGCAAGACATTAAACATCTACAAAGATAGGATAGAAAGCCTAAAATAAACGTTGAAAAAGTGACACAAGATAATTGTATGTTGCCTCACTCTAATTATTGATTAAAATCTTAACAAAATGTTCTGATTAGAAACACCTATATTACTGTACAATTGGGGAATTTACAATTGGTGCTCATCATTACTGTCCCTTGTCCTTAAGGCTTTTTAGTGATGCAAGATAACAATGTACCTCTTTATAAGAAGCTGCGGCTCTCATGTGCTCAGCACCGTGAAAAACATTTATGAGCTATTTCAATCAGTGAGGGTTTTTTGTTCAGACATTTTTTCGTAAATGTGTTCTTCCTGCAAATGCCTATTTAGCAAAACAGATTTATTCTGTACCCTTAACCTTGACCATGCTGACTGTGAGTGCACTTCTACTGCTATTTCCAGTAACAACAGGACAGGTTACAAATCCTAATCCCGGCGGATGTGTCTTGAAGAACAGCAAATCCACCAATTACTTTAGCAAAGGGGATTTAGTATTTGGTGGTATCATGCAACTGACTACTTTGTATTTGCCTGTTGGTCGTCAGTCTACTCAGGAACCGAAACTTACCAAATGCTTCACGTAAGTAAGGATTTTTTCCCTATAATTACGTTGTTTTATTTGTACTATTGCAGTGGAATACTAATAGTGTATAACAGTGCCATGGATTTTCTTCCTAAATTATACACAGTGTATAAAGTACTTCCTGTATATTTGCAGCAGTATTGCCATGGCGGTTATATATTTTGCTTGGGTAACCGATGTATAAAGAAATGAAATAAGCACGCCTTTTTTTGCTGTCAAACTCCTCTATTATTGCATTTGCACTTTAACAATTTCATTTTATTATTAAGAAAGATTATATTCAATTCAAACAGAAAGCTCTCTCTCTTACCGTTTTAGTGCCAACGTGCTATATAACAGACAGTACAGAAAACGTTTTAACCTCTTCAATTTCAACCATGACAAGTATATATTTTTTTGTTGTATATTGTCTGCCAAATGTATATATAAACTACAATTTAGGAATTGAGAGTACTTATACTCTACCTTTTTTTGTTTTAATGAATGTTAAATACATTCCCCAATCCCATTGCCTTTTCTCGTTGGTTCCTTGATGCACATGAAGCACCTGAAACGTTATCATGTGGGTGGAAAAAACAGGACATACTACAACCCATCCTTTACTGAAAAGTAGCATGTAGAAAGTACTAGCACATTTATACTTTTCTTAAGGCATCGGTCACAATCACCCACAAGTATTGTTATCATAACTGTGCCCAGGACATACCTGAAAACTAGAGCTAGCTCTCAATGTATTACTTCCTGTTAAAACATATTTTTAGTAAAAATAAATATGGTTTAACCAATTAAACTCCAATGTTAATCAACGAAGGACCCTCTAATTCCATGGTCATTTTTTGCTGCGATTGCTGCTTAAATAGTTATTGTCAGACATTTATGGTCTTCCATAAAAGGGTTGTTGACATTTGATGAAGCTTTTTGCATATTATTGAATATACTGTACCTTTTAATGTCATCTAGTGGGACCACAAACCGGTACAAACAGGAACTTGACAAAAAATCGAGACATGCAGTTTGTTTTGATTAATATGATTTTCTTTACTATACATTTACAGGGTATCATTAGGACATTACTGTCATCTCTTGGCCTTCCTTTTTTCAATTGAGGAAATTAATAGAGACTCTAGTATTTTACCAAACATTACTCTGGGCTACCAGATTTATGGCTCCTGCGCCACTGAGCATACAAGTACATCTGTGCTGAATATATTATCTGGGACGAAAAACACAATTCCCAATTATAATTGTTGGAATGGTGGGAAGCTGGTGGGCTTCATAGGGGACTTGTCTACCTCCTCAACACTCTCGATAGCTCAGCTTCTAGGAATTTACAGATATCCACAGGTACTGTATGCAGGAGCGTTAATTCTACATAAATATAATCATGTTCTTAGATTGTATGCTCCTTGGTCAGGGACTCCTTTACTTGATGTTTCATTTTGCATTTGAAGAGTTTATTCCCATAATGTATTACATCCCATGTTATTTTGTTGTCTAGTACTGCTGTGAAGCATTATAGTATGTGTGTGTGATGGTGCTATACAAACAAAGATACAGTATATATATACAGTATATACAAAGATATACATAACTGTGCAAATGACACCACATGTGTATTAAATAAAAAGTTCTTATTTATTTGAATAAAGAAAATGGATACATTTGGTGTAGACATTTTGCCCCCCAAATTGTATCACTTTTACCCTGATACATATGCACCTTTGTAACATTTTCTCCTTTCTTATATCCAATCGATTAAGCAAATCCCATCTTTTATTCACTTATTGCTCACCTACACCAGCTCCTCCCACTGCTAGCTGAAGATTTAGCAACCTTTAAAACAAACAAAAAAAAAAAACAATGCATTGGCCAATAAATGATATTTTGTCAGACCCCATTCATAACAACAGGCCCTTCCTGTGCTCACAAAGCTTATTTTCTCTAGTGACTGAGATATAAATCTCCCACCTTCTCATTATCCACAACAACCTGCTCACTTAATCCCATTCCTTAACATCTCCTCTGAGATAATCTCTGCCTTAACCTACATCGTCAACCAATCTTTCAGCACTTGTATATTCCCTCATCCTTCAATCATTCTTATTGTATGTAAACTCCCATGCTGGATTTCTTGATCTAGTCTCTTCCTCCAGCTATAGACCCAAACTACTGTAATATAACTGCATGCTAGAATGTTTCAGGGAACCAGATAAAACAGTGAATATGGCACTTTTAACTTGAAGTGAAATAACTAAGGGCTTAAATGGTATTTCCAAGTGGTTAAGTGTAATTCAAAAGGTGCTTTCATGCTCAAAAGAATGTGATTACAAAACTGATTTAAAAAAATGCCGCTTCAACCCTATAGAAGAAGGACACGTGTCTTCCTCTGTGGAACGCTTGAAAGTGGAATTTAGGGAGCGCCGTTTATCTCAGATATGAACATGAAACATAAAAAGTACAAATAGTGCAGATTGTATAGAAGGGGATATAGTAATATCTTTGAATATCTGGTAGGTGTACACTCACATTCTGTTAAAAGAAATAAAGCAGTTTCCAAACTCTGTTGGGTGCCTGTGTGCAATTGCTGTCACTGTCTATGGCAGTGATCTTGGGCTTAAAGATGATCTTGTTAGGTGATCAGTATTTCTCAAAAAAAGATGATACACATACTGTACCATGGTGCGATCTATATCATTTAAATGTATGACATATAAAAATTGAAGGTAGAATGTAGAATTAGAGATATAATCAGTGTCTCTGATTATGGCTGATTATGTCTACCTGGTTCTGCTCCTCGCCAGCGCCAGAATTGCCTTTCTCTGCTCCAGAGTGTGGCTGTCCAGAGTCTCTCCGTTCCATCTATCTGCGGTCCAATATCCGGAAGTGACGCGACTGGGAAATCGGAAGCTTCGCTACATGGAGGGATGCCGGAACAACAAGCGAGTACCTCGAGGAGCAGCGCCAAGCAGCCGTAATCAGAAACACTGATTACATCTTTAGTTCTACATGAATGCGTCTCACGCTTGTATGTATTTGTGATATCTTCCATTTGTATATGTTATACATTTTAAATGATGTAGATCGCACTATGGTATGTGTATCATCTTTTTTTGAGAAATACAGAACACCTAACAAGATTATCTTTAAGCCCAAGATCATCGCCATAGACGGTGACAGCAATTGCACACAGGCACCCAACAGAGTTTGGTAACTGCTTTATTTCCTTTAACAGAATGTGAGTGTACACCTACCAGATATTCAAAGATATTACTATACCCCCTTCTATACAATCTGCACTATTTGTACTTTTTATGTTTCAAGTTCATATCTGAGATAAACGGCGCTCCCGAAATTCCACTGTCATGCTAGAATGTATGTCTGCTAACTCACTCCTCATCACACTGCAGACTTGGTTCTATCTTGACTTCTCCACTGAGATGACAACCATAACAAATGTAGCCAGTGACAATTTAACAGCAAAATCCCAGTGGGGCTTCTGCTTACTCATCCTACTAGACATCTCCGCATTTGACACTGTTGAGCAACATAATGGGACATTTAGTTGCAGCCATATCACTGTAACTAAATGACCACTAGCGTTCAGCCGCAGATTGACTCTCCACCGCAGCCAATATACCGCTGGAACCTATCGCCGGCCTCTTCTAGGAGAAGGTAATTTTTAGCCGTTAAGATATACAGTGGTGTGAAAAAGAAAGTACACCCTCTTTGAATTCTATGGTTTTACATATCAAGACATAATAACAATCATCTGTTCCTCAGCAGGTCTTAAAATTAGGTAAATACAACCTCAGATGAACAACAACACATGACATATTACACCGTGTCATGATTTATTTAACAAAAATAAAGCCAAAATGGAAAAGCCATGTGTGAAAAACTAAGTATACCTTAGGATTCAATAGCTTGTAGAACCACCATTAGCAGCAATAACTTGAAGTAATCGTTTTCTATATGACTTTATCAGTCTCTCACATCGTTGTGGAGGAATTTTGGCCCACTCTTCTTTACAACGTTGCTTCAGTTCATTGAGGTTTGTGGGCATTTGTTTATGCACAGCTCTCTTAAGGTCCAGTCACAGCATTCCAGTCAGGTTGAGGTCTGGACTTTGACTGGGCCATTGCAAGACCTTGATTCTTTTCTTTTTCAGCCATTCTGTTGTAGATCTGCTGGTGTGCTTGAGATCATTGTCCTGTTGCATGATCCAATTTCGGCCAAGCTTAATCTGTCGGACAGATGGCCTTACATTTGACTCTAGAATACTTTGGTATACAGAGGAGTTCATGGTCGACTCATTGACTGCAAGGTTCCAAGGTCCTGTGGTTGCAAAACAAGCCCAAATCATCACCCCTCCACCACCATGCTTGACAGTTGGTATGAGGTGTTGGTGCTGATATGCTGTGTTTGGTTTTCACCAAACGTGGCCCTGTGCATTATGGTCAAACATCTCCACTTTGGTATCTACTTTCCAAAGGACATGTTCCAGAATTCTTGTGGTTTGTTCAGATGCAACTTTGCAAACCTAAGCCGTGCTGCCATGTTCTTTTTAGAAAGAAGAGGCTTTCTCCTGGCAACCCTTCCAAACAAACCATACTTGTTCAGTCTTTTTCTAATTGTACTGTCATGAATTTTAACATTTAACATGCTAACTGAGGCTTGTAGAGTCTGAGATGTAACTCTTGGGTTTTTTGCAATTTCTCTGAGCATTGCACGGTCTAAACTGGGGGTGAATTTGCTGGGACGTCCACTCCTGGGAAGATTGGTAATTGTCTTGAATGTTTTCCACTTTTGAATAATCTTTCTCACTGTAGAATGTTAGACTTTAAATTGTTTGGAAATGACCTTATAACACTTCCCAGATTGATGGGCAGCAATAGTTGCTTCTCTAAGATCATTGCTCATGTCTTTCCTCCTTGGCATTGTGTTAACACACACCTGAATGCTCCAGACCAGCAAACTGCTAAAACTTCAGCTTTTTTTTGGTCACACTTGCTGATGATCAATTAATCAAGGGCATTTGATTAGCAGCACCTGTCTGCTACTTAGCATCTTAATTCCTATGGAAGCAGTAAGGGTGTACTTAGTTTTTCACACATAGCTTCTCCATACTGGCTTCATTTTTGTTAAATAAATCATGACACAGTGTAATATGTCATGTGATGTTGTTCATCTGAGGTTGTATTTACCTAATTTTAACACCTGCTAAGGAACAGATGACTGTTATTATATCCTGATATGTAAAACCATAGAATTCAAAGAGGGCGTACTTTCTTTTTCACACAACTGTAGGGTTAGTTTTCAGGGGGTTTAGTCGCTAGGGTATGGGGTTCATTTTAGAGGTTTTTGTGGTTAAGGTAAGGTGTTTGGGTAGGCAGTTTTAGGGTGAGGGATTAGGGTAGGGGTTTTAGGGTATGATATTTTGGTAGGGGGTTTTTATGGTAAGGGTTAAGCTTAGGCACTAGACAGCAGTGAAACGACAATGACCATGTTTCAAAGCCCTGTTTAGCAAACCCTTCGCCTCGAGAGCCTCCTATCATCTTGTCTCTGTAACACAGCTCTATATTGGTTCATCTGTTATCATTTTAATTGTTCCATCAATCTTTAACTTTGCTGGTTCCCCCTCCGCTCAATTTCCACTTTGTTGGCCCCCCCACTGGGGACTGTAACCGGACTTACAGATGTACTGTATTAAGACTGTTTCCTGAGCCACGACTGTTAAAGCGGAAAGCCACAGTTCTGGTGATAGTGTCTGTCCCAGTCATGCTGCTGGTGGTCCGTGCCTCCGGATCAGACCCCGAACAGCATTTATGCTCCATTTCTGGGGCAGCTGCCATCGCGTGACCTGTGGCACTGCTTAATAAATATGGCCCGCCGTGAATATGGCAGAGCTGATGCCTCTTTCACATGGAAACTCCATTCAGGTAATTGTGTGAGCAGCTGTAAGCAGAAGGATTGCCTTGTATAAATATTTACTAGCATCACAGGTAACAGGGATTCTAATTTGTGCTTTCCCCAGTCAGTTGCTGCTAAATCCCAGTTTATTTTTTACAATTATTGTATCTTTAGCTGGAAACATTAGAGAAACCATGCAGCCTGTGCAGCAGGCTTGTGCTTGATAAGCCAGGTGAAGACTTGTCAATTATTTCCTGCTGAAATTAACCAGTTCCCTGTTGGACTCATCAACTTAAGACAGGCTTTATTATTGAAGCCTTTTTGAAAGGGAAAAGGCCCTGTCACATATGTACGATGTAGCCTTTTGTTCTTAATGATGGGTGCTGTTTTTAATGAGCTTCGGGTCGTTTAGGTTTTGGCACCAATGTTTGCCTTTTTAAATGTGCTTGTATATGTTATTTGCACCTGAGGAAAGGTCCATGCAGGACCTGAAACGTTGTTAATTTTTGCTGCCCTCAGCAATAAATCGTCACGAATTTATTCACTATGATGTTGTAAGTACTGTAGTTCACCTCATCCTAAGGACACGACGGTCATTCATGTAATACTGAAAAATATGCTGACTGCTTTTAAAGAAATGAAAATAGTAAGATTTATGTACAATCAATTACATTGTAATGTTCTACTTGTTTTTTTTTTTTAACCTGCAGATCAGTTACGGGTCAGTAGATCTTATATTTAATGACAGGAGCCAGTTTCCATCTTTTTACAGAACTGTTCCCAATGAAATCTCCGAGATGAACGGAATTGTGCAGATGTTGGAGCACTTTGGTTGGAAATGGGTTGGGATCTTAGTTTCCGATGATGAAGTTGGACATCGAGCGAGTGAAGTGTTAAAGAAATTAATGATCAAAATTGGTGGCTGTGCGGCGTTTTTGGACTTTATTCCTCATCAAAATTCACTGTTTAAAAACTGGAGAGAAAACATGCTTTTGAAAATTGACAAGACCACTGCTTATGTCATAGTTATTTTTCTCAACTCATTGTATATTGAGAGCGTTGTAGATTTATTTTCCACACGCAGGTTTCCAAAGAAAGTTTGGATAGTGTCATCATTTTTTATGGGAATTACAGAGTTTCGTTTTCAAGAAATAAAGTACACATTTAATGGCACGTTGACACTTGCATTACATGAAGGAGAGATTCCCGGCTTTAAGGACTTTCTCTATAAAGTGAATCCCAATAGGTATCCAGATGATGATTTCCTTGCGATAATTTGGCAACATCTATTTCACTGCTCAATTACTAATGGTAATAAGCATAACAGCTCCGCTTTGGGGGGAATTAAAAGAAATCCGGCATGTACGGGGAATGAATCTTTGGAAAACATTGATTTGTCTTTTTATGATGTTTTGGACTTCAGAATCTCTTACAGAGTTTACACTGCAGTGTATGCTCTGGCTCATGCTGTACATGACATGTACATTTCTCAAAATGCATATAGTCTGTCTGGACAAATAAGTATATTGATGAAGAAGAGGTTCCAACCATGGCAGGTTAGTTAATGCCTCATCTATAAGAGAATTATGTATCTTACAAAATAAGGATTACATTGGAATGTTATTTTGGAATGGTCATGAAAATTGAACATGCTGGAACATACAGATAAAGTGATATTTAAGTTCCTTTTGCACGTGAGGGAACTGCTGATGAATGGAACCCGACCGCTGCCTGATCGCAATCCCCCGCGTCCAAAAAGCCCAGTAATTCTGGCTGCCCTGAAGGGATTATCGCAGCGGGAGTCTCTGCTTCTGAATGGGTCTCCAGGTGTGTTAATTCTACTTGGACGACACAAATCTGTCAGAGCTGCTTAGAGAGATCAGAGAGAACAGAGAGAAGCTGTTCCTCTCTCTGTGTCTCCCCACACAGCTCTTTCAGTGGATCGTACTATTTTGTGTTATATTTAGTACATAGGATTTAAGCAGGGGGTCTCCAGAGCAGAACCGCATTAATTCCGGGTTCTGGGACTCCCCTGATACCCGAGGTACAGGCCACGGTATGGGGTGCTGATATCTTCTGCAAGTTTAAATCTGCCGTGTCATGGCCCATGTGACTGGGACATTTAAAAAGCTCCAGATACCGACACCCCATACTAAGGCTTGTACCTCAGGAATCAGGGGGTCCCCAGACCTGGCACTTAAGTGGTTCAGCTCTGGAGACCTCCTGCTTCAATCCTATGGACTACAAATCAATTAAAAGCAGAGCTTCATTACCTTAGTGGCTAACCGCTACTGTAATGAAGGGGTTATTTCCTCCCACCACAACCCCGGGTGGCCTAACCACTCACCCCCCTCCCCTCTCATCTAATAATCAATATCTCTATTAACCAAATGTCGCTAATAGGTATTTTGGGCATTAAACAAAATAAAATACACATACAGAAATTACCAATAAAAGGTAATGTATTTGAAACATTAAACCAGTGATGCTCACTGTGGATTACTAGAAACTCTCAATGGAAAGTCTAGATAGCCACATTGTCAATCAATATTAACCTTTAATTTAAAAATACATAAACAATTAAAATACATTAATAACCCTCTCTTCTTTACCATAATGGCTGTCCGCTAGCGTAATGAAGGGTTAACCCTCCTACTACAGCCCCTCCCAGCACCCCAGGGAGGCCTAACCACCCTCCCCCATTGGGCAACTACCCCCATTCATCCCTCACCTCAATGCTCAATGTCTGCTTTTCCAAAAAATGCCCAAGCAAAACAATTTAATTACCTTAGTTGCCTAAAGATTCCTGCATTATCAGGCATCCAAGAAGCATCTACTTATTGTGTCAGGGTTTAATTAAGAAGCTGCCACATTGCCTATGTAATGGAACAAGGGCTTAAAAATAACATTCAGTACCCATTGCAACATAAAAATGAAATTAATAAACAACTAAATAAATACATACATAAATGTACATAAATTGTTACCTCAATGGATGAGTTAGTCTACTGTCAAAAGTAATATGAATATGCAATAGGTATCTATTTTACTGCAATATTGAAATATGTTGTTCTGTGAGGTATACAGACTTCTGATGAGTATGTTACCAATCTGGAAGACTCAATACCCCACTACATGATAAATTCAATGCTTACTGTATGTGCATTTACGCAAAGAAAGTAAAAATAAAGAAGAATGCAGATGTACAGATGCAGCCACGAGTATTAGAACACACTTCTCTGGGACATTCTGGGAGATTCTGGGGCAGTCTCACAGTAAATTCCTTAACATTTCTGTGAGATTCTTAATGGTCCATCGGATTAACACAGCGGGGGGTCCCTGCAGTCCCATTCAAACTGAATCAAACTGACTGGGACTGCAGGGACCCCCCACTGTGTTAATCCGATGGGCCATAAAGAATCTCACAGAAATGTTGAGGCATTTACTGTGAGACTGCCCCAGAATTTCCCAGGCAAGAGTTCTAATACTCGTGGCTGCATCTGTAGCAGACGCTATTACTCCCGTAAACACGATGAGAGACAGAGACACTAGCGCGTGATAAGTGCAAGTTTTAACACAAGTGGCAATGAAAACACTGGTGATACGTTCATTATCTCCTTAACGCACATGCTACTAATTGTGTTATTCTGCGTTTACAGGGGCAATAACATCTGCTATAGCTCCAGGTCTTAAATGCAATCAGTGAAAAAAATACAATGTGTAAATGTGACTTGTTTTATACCACATAAAGAACAAAACTCTGCAAAACTGATTTGTATTTCATTTCAGCTGAATACATTTGTAAGTCGTGTACATTTTACTCCTTCTTCAGGAGTCGAGATGTTCTTTGATAGCAAAGGAGATCCACCAGCTCGTTTTGATATTATGAAATGGTTTTTTTTCCCCAACGAAAGATTTGTCAAGTTCAAGGTGGGAAGTTTTGACCCATCAGCTCCTGTGGGGGAACAACTGCAATTAAGTAAATCCATTAACTTATGGAGTCCATATTATACAGAGGTATCTTTCATTATAACAAAGTATGCCGATACTCTCACTTTCTAATTTTATTTCTATTTATTCGAAAGCTGTAACTTTAGAATTAAATATGAAGGAAAACAAAATAGCATTATAGAACTGAAGAAAGCCAGTCCATACAGTGACAGACTTAGACCTGTGAAGTATTTCCAAAAAGGCGGTTTTCCTATATTATTCCTCTATAATGTTGTAGTTGCCATTTAATCCCCAGGACTAAGGAAATATATTATTTTCAGATATCTGATATCAGCTTCATAAAGTCTATTTGGAGATTTGGCACAAATGCTGCGACTTATACTAATGTAGAAAATATTTATGAAGTGTTCTGAAAATATATCTACAAATGGACCGGGGAAATCACCGAGGCATAGATTCAGGAAGATTTCTTCAATCCGGGCAAAGAGGGCGAAGTTCGCTAAACCGGGAACAGCCGTTATTTTCCCTGAGTAAATGCCGTATTCACCTAAGTGATTATAGCTAAAATAGCAGCTGTAAGCGAGAGAGAAAGATAGCGACAGACAGATCTACAGGCGGTCCTTGGTTATCCGACACAATGCGTTACTCAAAATGGCGTTGGATAGCGAAACGTTGAAAAGCGAAACACCTTTTCCCATAGGAACACTGTTTAAATTAAAGGTTCCGTTCCTGAAGGCATTTTTAATGCTAAAATACACAAATATTTTACGCAGACAATAAGATATGCAGCATACACATACATTATATAGTGCATATACTGTATATATATATAATATTACATAATATATAATATAATATAAAAATATAATATAGTATAATATATATATTATATACACATAAACAACTTTGCAAAGCGTCGTAAGAGCGTTGGATAAGCCGTTTTGGCGTTGTAAAAATGAACACAGTTATGCATTGCACAGTGTTGGATAAGCCATTCGTTGTAAAACGAGGACTGCCTGTATTTAGAAGAGCCAGTTACGGATTGGGCCGATTGACTTATAATCTTCCAAATAGGTTAACCTATGCTCAATGTGGGGAAATATGTGAATGTATATGTGAACACATTGACAGTATGTGAACACACGTGAGACACCTGGAAATGATGCTGCATTTCAATATGTAATATATATATAATTATTTTAATTTGTATATTTTTCTCTTTCTCTGCTCTCTAGCAAAATAGCTTTATTCAGTGTTGGGATGGTAGCAACGCGAGCGTTAGGCATGACTTCATATTTCACTGTCATTAACTTCAACAGAACTTAGTGAATTTGTGATGAACCTTTAGGCTCATGTGCATATATATATATTAGAGTAACGGCCATTATATATAACGCCATGTTTTTACAAGAGCATATCTGGGTTAACATCACATTAGTTACTTTAGTGAATACTGCATTATGATCAGTGGGCGTTAACTTGGGTTACCAGCATGTGAAACCGGGCCTCAGATCTTGTGTTCAAGAATGTCAAGTGATACAAAACATTGCAATGAAAAGAACAAACAGTTACTGTATATGAAAGGAAGGAAATTGCTCAATAAGAAATACTGTAGATCCGATGCTCTTATTCTACCTTTTATGGAAAAGTCTTAATCATAGGGAAATACATCCCAGAGATGAAGACGGGTGAATCAGCCCAAATCCGTTTCCCGGATTTTCGTAGATTTTAACCCCAAAATCCGTTACGCGGTGTAACATACGTAAACAGATTTGGTCAGTTTCAAACCACGAGGATTCATAAAAACAACATCTTTGGATACAATCCGTGGACGGATTTGTAGAATCCAATCCACGGATGGCGGAACCCATGGACTATATTAGCAATAATAATAAAAAGAAAATCCTCAAAATGCGAATTGCCCTTTTATTAAATTGATATGTGGAAATCCGTGGACCAAAGGAACCGAATGATCCACTCCGGATCAAAATCCACCAAATAAATTCACCCATCTTTACCCAAAAGGTTAGTGTGGTAATGAATACAAGGCAAGGAAGCGGTGCAACTCCCACGCAGGTAAAAATCACAGACCAGGGTAAGGACACTCCAGTGAAGCTTTAATGACACCCCACAGCCCCCAAAACCCACTATTGACGCGTTTCGCACTTGTACCGTCCTTTGTCAAAGAGAACATAAACAATAGAAGGAAAATCGGATTAAAATACCCATCAAACCCTGCGTTGAACCAATGGCAACTCGGCACACACCCAGTAACTCCCACCTGTTGAATAATCAATCACTGAACTGGCTGACCAGGAGAGGGGAGTGTGTGTCAAGCATCACAGGGCAGAGAGAGGTAATCTAAAATATAACCAGGTGGACAGAGATGAAGTAAAAAACAACATAACATTAGAAATAAACTTCAATAGTAAATAATTAACTCTATTCTGCCTGGTAATATGAATGGATAAAAACAACAAAAGAAGAATACATAAAAACAAGAGTCAGGGGCTGTAATCCTGACAGATAAATTATTACTAAAGAATCATCTCCAATTATATAAAATTAATGAAAAATATGAAACAAATACATATAAAAAAATATATAAAGAAGACCACATAAATAAATGCCAAAAAACAAACAAACAAACAAACAAACAAACAATCACTCCTGCAATCGACATATAAATATATTATTGTCCCCGCAATGAAAGAAGTACCGGTATTAATTTATTGCGTAAATAATTTAAAAAAAACGAAAATACCATTCATGGCACATATTTAATGCCAATTCAATAGTCAATAATTCAGCAATGCTGAAGACAATAATAGCGGGAGTGAATGAATGTAAAAGTATGACAAATATGAGTAACAGAAACCAATTGGCTCAAATAGCAATAAAAATAATACATGAATTAGAAATGATAATAATAATACATGATAGAAAATAATAAATAAATAATGAATAATAAATATATAAAAAAGAAGAAAAAAGAAGAAAAAAAAGAGAAGAAAAAAGAAAAAAAGAAGAAAAAAGAGAAAGCGAAAATAAATAGAAAATGAATAATCAATCTCAAAAATCAATCAATATAGGAAATCAATGTAAAAAATGTTGAAGCTCCCAATCAATATTGATACCTGCTGGATGCAGAGTACCAAGAGCAAAAATCCATGACATTTCTTTCTTATTGAGAAGATTTAATCTGGCCCCACCCCTTGTTGGAGTTGGTACCTGTTCAATGCCCATGAACTGAAAATTGACCAGTCCCCCGTGGGGGCATTCCAAGAAGTGCCTGGAGACAGGATGTTTCAAATCCTTATTGCGGATAAGATTAACATGTTCCCCCATTCTGTGTCACGTGATGGGGCGCTTTAAACGTAGAGGGATACCGGCACCCCATAAAGGGGCCTGTATCTCGGGAAGCAGGGGGTCCCCGGACTTAAAACAAAAACGTTTCTGCTCCGGAGACCCTCTGCACATGTACAGTATAAATAAAACACACATATCAATAAACAGTCGTTCCTTACCTTAGCGGCTATGTGCTACGGTAACGAAGCAGCATCAATGTATTTGTAATAATATTGTACAGTGAGCAGGGGGTCTCTGAGCCACAAATCAAAGCTCAGTGGACCCCCTGATCCTGCACAATATTATTTAAATACAGAAATGCTGCTTCATTACCATAGCGTATAGTCGCTAAGGCAATGAAGGGTTAAGGCAGAATAGCATGTTTATTGGGGACAAATGCCCCCAATAAACATTGCAATAAACAACATACACCCCCTGTGTATTTAAAATATAAAAAACAAGAATAAAGACATTAAATACATATAGCACTTACCCATTACCGGTTGCCACGATGAAGGCCATCCTCATCTTCATCCTGCCCATGCCCCCTCTGCTGCTGCAAAACAGACACAAGAATGAAAACATCCTAAGTAATGTCCCCTAACCCCTTAATCACCATAGCGGTTATTAATCGCTATAGTCATTAAGGGGTTAACCCACTCTCACCCACCACTCGGGACCCCTACATACCCTCCCACACTAACCCCCCATCCCCGTGAGGCCTAACCACCCTCACCCAGTACCCAGAAGGGAGGCCTACCCACATACCGTTTGGGAACACCCCCCCCACCCCCAACACCTACAGTACAATAATGTGCAAAATAACTATTACCCAGATAGGGATAATAGGTTATTTGGCCATTATTAAAAACATTAACTAGCATATTCAAATAAATTACGTACTACTGACCTTATCAATAAGAAGTCTCAATCGGCAGCAACATCTTTGTCTTGCCCACTAAAAACATAGCTAATACAAATGTCAATACATTGCTATTACATAGAGATATCAATTAAACCCTTAAATACAATTTCGGAAAGTAACTGACAAGGTAATGAAGGGGTTAAGCCACAGTGGGCCGATACCCACCCTTCACCCATGAATGTGTACATTGCCTTCATCATGCAAATATATATATACAAAAATAATAGAAAACACAGCAAAACAAGGTTTTAAAACACTATCATTAGTTACCCTGTATGTATATATATCTCTAGACACACATACATACATACTGTGGCAATAAATGATATAGCACTGATAATTAAATAAACATGTAAAGCACAGAATTAAAACAAATTCACTACTTGAATTAAATACATTTCTTTACTTCACTTACCATTACTTGCCCCCACCGACTCCTGTTGAACACCTTACTCACGTACAAAATCACCAGTCACAGGAACCCATATTTGGCGAGAACCTGGCGAGATTGCGCTTCTCGCTGCTCTCTGCATGAGGCCCCTAGTGTGGTAATGGTAAACTTTAGCACCAGTTACATAAATCATTGATGCACCAATAGCTCAGTGCTAATTCTACTATTCGTTTCAAAATTACTGGAATATCATTGTTTCCTTTGTTTGTCCCCAGAAACCTCTCTCGGTGTGCAGTGAGAGCTGTGTTACTGGATATAGAAAGGCTAAAAGGGAGGCACAGGCTGTCTGCTGCTATGATTGTGTCCGCTGTTCAGAGGGGGAAATATCCAACACAACAGGTGAGTAAGGGAAAGGTTGAAAACGTTTTTAAAAGGGAGAACGAGGGAGAGAGCGAGAGAGAGAGAGAGAATAAAAAACAAGTTGAGGGGGGGAGTTAGAGGGGGAGAGAAAATGGAGAAGGAGTGGGAGGGAGGTAGGGAGGAGGGAGAGAGAGTGGGAGAGAGTATAGAGTCAAGTAGAGAAACAAAGAAAAAAGGCAAAAACATGAACATTAGTATAAATAAAAATATTGACTATAGACCTATTATGCCGTTCTTTATATGCAGTTCTGACTTTGCTAAAATGTTTTGTCGATCTTAGAGTGAAAAAAAAATCCAAATATTTGCCTAATTCCATTAAAAAATTTTTTTTCAAGTATTTGTTTGATTTTTTTTTTCATCCGCATTCAGGTCTTAGTAAAAAGGATATATAATTAAAGCGATATTTTCCAAATATGTTTTCCCTGTCACCTAATACACTGATGTCACTGTCTTCCGTATCAGAGATACCTGGAATATACTGTATATGAAATACCTGCATGCCTACTGTAGCACCTCTAATAGAGAAAGGGCAATTATCTATTTTTATTAACCCCATATTTGCTACAGTAGATAACAATGCATTTTAAATGCATGCCTTAAACCCCATCATGACTACTAACAATTTAACACACCAAAAACTCAAGATATAGTTCAACGCCTGCATCTGGAGGAACTGGAGACGTTGCACCAGCACAGCCAGATAAGACTTTCTTATATATTGTTTCCTGATAAATATACTATATGTTTTTGGACTGGGAACTGGCCTATCCAGCCAGCCACAGATAGTTAGGGCATATACTGTTTAGTTATTTTCCAAAATGATGTATGTTTCGTTTATGTTTTGTGCTGTGTGCTGTTTAAATGAACTGGCTCAATAAAGCCATGTTTTAATTTCACACTAAACGGTCTATATCAGTGTACCTCTGCACACATCTCTCACAGGGATACGTTAGAAATGTGCAAATACATCAATGATTTTAACAAGGTACAGGAGGGAAGTATAGTTCAGAGTAAGGAAAGTGTAGGAACATGAGGTCATGCTTTGAAACTGGAGGTTGGGAAGCTCAGAGGAACAGTGAGGAAGTGCTTCTTCATGGAAAGCAAGATAGATTCATGCAATAGGCTCTCAACAGGTGTGGTAGAGGCTAAAAATGTAAAGGAAATTCAAAAGTGATTGGGATAGATAGAATATGCACACACCAAATGTGAGATTTTAGATATAATGCAGAAAAAAAAGACTTCACCTGGGTCTGGTGCTCAGACCCTGTGCCCGATCCTGTGCCCCGATTCTGTGATCCGACCATGTGCCCCGATCCTGTGCCCCTATCCTTTGCCCTTATCCTGTGTCCTTAACCTCTGTCCCAGTCCCGTGTCCCGGTCTTGTGTCTCGGTCCTGTATCCCGGTCCTGTGCTCCAATCCTGTGCCCTGATCCTGGGCCCTTATCCTGTGCCTGTATCCTGGGCCCTTATCCTGTGCCCTGATCCTGTGACCCGATCCTTTGCTCTGATCCTGTGCCTCGATCATGTGCTCTGATCCTGTGCCCTGATCCTGTGCCCTTATCCCGTGCTCCGATCCTGTGCCCTGATCCTGTGCCCCTTATCCTGTGCCCCGATCCTGGGCCCTGATCCTGTGCCCAATCCTGGGCCCATAACCAAAAAAAGGTTGGGAACCACTGGGTTAGACATTAGAGTACATTTAAATGCTGTAAAAACACATTTGGTTTGGTATGGTACAGAAACCTCAAAAAAGGAGTGTAACAGGGAATTAACCCTGTCTTAATGAGGCTTCAAAATAAAGCCTCAATGGTCTGAGGAATCCAGCAGGGAGCTGGTTAAATGCAGCTAAAGAAAATTAACCAGTCTCCATCTGGTTAATTAGAAAAATGTAAAAGCCTCCTGCTGGGAACTGACAGAGAGACTCTTGAGCACACAGAAGTCCTGTGCACTGACATCAAGACACCAGCTATTCCAGGGTGCAGCAAACCTGGGAGCTCACCAGATGCTGGCCCCTGAACAGATACCAACATGACTGGCTGACATTGGGGTGATAGGTTGTAAAGGGGCGTATCCCCCCAGCCCTTCAGAAAGGGACTGGGGAAGTGAGTTAGCCCTTACACAGGGACAGGCTGTTCATTTGTTTTTGTGTGTGGTTTGTGCACTGTTTAAAGTGATGGGCTGAATAAAGCCATTGTTTAATTCCCCCCACATCTGTCTCCCTGGTTGTACCTCTGCACATGTCTCTTACAAGGAGGTGACTCCAAAAATTGTAACTAAACTAGCAATATATAGCTCATGTCATTCAGGGGAAAAGGCTGGAGCACTGAGTGGAATAGTGGCACAGATCAATATCAAAGAGATCAAGAGCAAAATACTTGAATAAGAACCAGGAAGCACAGAGAATATCTCATAGAATGTAAATATGGATCTGAACTTAAATCTGAATATATAATGTCTAAATATCCAACGTTGAAACATTAAACATCAAAAATCTGCCTACAAACTTCAATTACTGGGATGCAAATGTAGTCAAAGACTGAAATGAAAAAGAGTTTAGTAGAAATGTGAAACATCCTTTTCCTTATTTAAACCTCTGGGACTTCTGGCTTGTAATGCAAATATCCAAAAGACTTCCCTTTTACACACATCATTAAAGATCTCTCCACCTCTAGTATTAGGAATAATTGTTTCAGTAACTTGAAATGACAGAAAGGATCAATTCGACTTATGAAACAGAGAACATGTCCTGACACCGGGAAACTCATTGTCCCCAAAGTTCTAAGGGGCCTATGCAGTAAAGGTTCATAAAAAAAATTGCCGGGCCATTTAAATCGCCGTTTCTGTGACCGTTGCTATCATGGTATTCAGAAAGCGTCGATAACCTGTGAGCAAAATTCACAAACCGGGCGAGTTGCCGGCAGCGGGAAGATCGCCCCTCTGAAAAGGCATTACCCGGCGATCTGTTTCTGCTGTGGAGATAGCTGCTCAGTGAGAGCCGCCTCTCCCGGCGCAAATCTCGCCCAAAATGTATATTTTTCAATATACATTTTAATACAAGTGTAGATGAGGAGGGGGTCTCAGGAGCAGAACCGCGTTGATTTGAGGTCGGGGACCCCTGCTTCCTGAGATACAGGCCCCGTTATGGGGTGCCGGTATCTCTTATGCTTTGGATTCCCACGGTCACGTGACGCGGGACATTTAAATGCATAGGCGATACCGGCACACCATGACGAGTCCTGTATCTTGAGAAGTAAGTGGTCCCCGGTCCTCAAATCAAAGCGGTTCTGCTCCGGAGACCCCCTGATACAATACACTAGAAATAAAATTTAAATAAAAAAAAAACATTTATTTCTGGCGAGATTTGCGCAGGTAGAGGCTGCTCTCTCTCTGCAGCAGATAGAACTCGCCGGGTGAGCCCTTTTCAGAGAGGCGATCATCTCGTTGCGGCTACTCACCATTTTTGCAAATGTTGCTATCACTGGTATTGGGGCATTTCTGCATAACGTGCTAGCAACGCTGTCAAAAATGGCGATTAAAAACAATTTTTTCTATCGGAGCTTAGTGCTTAGGCCCCTATATCTTTTAACAATTTAAAAGCATATTTGTTTTGGCTTATCATAAATTTTAAGTTATTTGGACATGTAAACACATTGTTGTATATGAGTGCTATAAGACGACATGAAAAGGGGATCTTACTGTTGTTCTGCTGACTATTAAAAAGTAACCCCCTTAAGTAACCCCCATAATATTTCATCCTGTGACAGTTCCAAAATAAACACATGCCCCTGCATTTCATCTTCTAGAGCTATTTGCCTACAAACTAACTCAATCATTTCTTCTTTGCTGCAGATGCTAGCAGCTGTCTGCAGTGTCCAGGGGATCAGTGGTCCAATGAAAACAGAAATGGCTGCATCTCAAAAGACCTTGAATTTATTTCCTTTGGGGGGACTTTGGGTTCTTTCTTGACCTCCATTGCTCTGATACTTTCCCTAACGACTGCCGCAGTTCTTGTAATCTTTATCAAGTACAGCGATACCCCTATAGTGAAAGCCAATAACTGGAATATCAGCTGCATTCTCTTACTCTCCATCATGCTATCTTTTCTCTGCACCTTGCTATTTATTGGCCATCCAACACGGGTGAGCTGTCTGCTCCGCCAGTCTTTATTTGGAATCGTTTTTACTGTCGCCGTCTCTTCTGTACTGGCAAAAACAATCACCGTTGTTATTGCCTTCAATGCAACAAAACCCAGGAGCAAGCTGAAGAGCTGGATAGGAACCAGAGTGTCCAGCAGTGTTGTTCTGTTGTGTTCTTCGGGCGAGATAGGGATCTGCACTTTTTGGATGATTCATTCTCCTCCATTCCCAGATACAGACACAACCACTGCAACTGGGAAGATCATTTTGCTATGCAATGAAAGCTCAGTCGCTCTGTTCTTCTGTGCCGTTGGCTATATGGGTGTTCTTGCTTTGTTCAGCTTTCTGGTTGCTTTTCTAGCAAAGGATTTCCCTGATAGCTTTAACGAAGCTAAGAATATAACGTTCAGCATGTTGCTGTTTTGTAGTGTCTGGGTGTCATTTGTTCCTGCGTACTTGAGCACAAAGGGAAGCAAAACCGTGGCTTTAGAGATATTTGCTATCCTGGTTTCTGGTGCTAGCCTTCTGGGCTGTATATTTATTCCCAAGTGCTACATTATTTTAGTAAGGTCTGAGCTGAACACAAGACAGATTGTTATTCGAAAGTGACATCTTTTAAGCATGAAATAGTTTGAAGAAAGCAAATATGTTCAAAATTGAAGGTAAAACTCTATTATAAGAAAATCAATATCTAGCTGCACATTTTATATTAAACATTTATTGTAGCGAAAATATGTATTGTTTCTAAAGTAATGGACCAAGTCAATAATTTATCATTAAAAAAAAACATTTGCTGTAACTTAAATTACTATTGCTGTAAGTCTTAATTTCACATCTATGGGTTCCCTAAGATTGTTTATTACTTTTGAGTAGAGGAAGAGCGTTTTGCATTCAATAAAAAGAACACTAATGTATATGTGTTTTCTAGGACATGTCTTCTTTACAAAGTGACAGTATTTCATTTGTATTAATCCCACTTCATCATTCAATGACTCAAGACCGGCACCCAACTTTTATAACTGCGAAACGAGCCATGGAAAAGCAGGAGTAGTCAAACAAAAAGTTTATATGTACATATTTACACTGACTCGCAGGTTTAAGTACTGTTGGGACGGAGAAATTTACCCAAAATTTTACTGAGTGTACAGTTGATGCAAATACCACTACTACACCTGTACCAACTTTGACCCCTGTGGACGCCAGACCGTATCCATCATTAACATTTTGTGAAGGTTACCGAATTCAATTAACATTAGAGTCCACAACGAAACCTGGAGTTAATGCAGAATATTAATTTAACAATGGAAAGTGTCGCACAAATGTTGTAAATGTTCATCTTTCACTGCAGGGCAGGAAAGGGTCTTTTATTGGTGGTTGCATAAAGCCTTCTACAAGAAACGACCATATAATTTCCTAACCCGCAATAATAGAGATACAAATGTAGCTAAATTTCCTGTCTCTGGAGGCGTGGCCATAAAGTGAAAATATGCCGCGCCGGAGACATTGCTGTCGTGGTTGCACTGCGCTGGCTCCATGCATCCAAATGGACCAGAACTTAGTGTTAATCTTCCGGTGCCAAAACCTCAGAGGTTGCATGACCCACATCAGGTAGACCCTATCAGAAATTTCCTACACTCATTTATACTGTGTACTTTGCATTTTCTCCACTTCAAAGTGGCCAAAATATATTCCTCCCTAGTTTTAATCAATATTACACAGGGATTATTTATCAGGCAGCTGAGCATGGTATTCACCATTAAGGTACAGATGAAGGCGGGCTGAATTGCTAGGAGCGGGTACCAAATAGCTGGAGCAGGCAGAATGAAGCGGAGCCTGAAGCACGACCATAGCAATGCGCTGAGCATCACAGAATTGGTGCAGGGTCAGGCAGGCTGAAGTCAGTGCACGCAGCTGGCAGGATAGTGCTTACCTGTCAGGGAAGGCAGAAAGCAGCAACACAGACAGGCAGGCCGGGTCAGGGACGACAGAGTTCCTGATCATAGTCAGGCAGACACATGTTCAGGCAACAGGCAAGTCAGAGAGAGGGGTGCTCTGGTCATAAAGCTGGATGCAAAGTTACAAGGCACATTGATCTGGCAACCATGAAGTGGAAGTCTCAAAAAGAAAATATAAAGAAGGCGCAAAAATGTGGCAATGAAAATTGATCAACTTTATAGATAAAAAATGTTATAACATGAATAATGAGTGATTAAAAGCAAATAATGCAAGAGTATTATTAATCACGCATAATTCATGTTATAACATTTTTTATCTATAAAGTTGTTCAATTTTCATTGCCTCATTTATTCGCCTTCTTCATATTATCTTTTTGAGGTTTCTACTACATCAAGGATTGGGTTGGGTATCCTTGCTCTGGAGGCTGCAATTATTCTGCATATGATACTGTCGCGGCCCCTTTTAACCTCCCTACAGCCCTGAAAAAATTCGGGGATGTTTTACGTTTTCACGCCACTTTGCCGCGCGTCAGCCGCATTCACCAGACAGCGCTAATAGCGCTAAACAATTGAAAGAGCCCCACGGCGCCCAAAACGACGGAAAACATGCCGCATCTGCCCGCGATTTCCAAAATCGCGGGGAAACGGCCGCAGGAGGCTAAAGGCGGCCGCCACTGTACAGACTTGTCGATAACAAACATTCAGGACTCAAACCATTGGTTCATTAACATATTTGATCAAGACCCTATATGAGAGCTCCTCATTGGTTCATGTCACATGTTTTTTTTATCCCATTGTATGGGTTTATTTGCACAATATAGGTTCTAAATCTTTTAGCCATTTATTCAATCCTACTGTTTATTTCATTTTTTCTGTATTGCAAGGTGGGTGCATATTTTGCATCAGTTCCATCCCCATTCCAGGGTTTTACTCATCCCCTCCACATCGTCTATTTATTTCACACATCCATCAATTGTTAGCACAGATCTTTTTAGGATTTGGTCCTCTAGGCGCACTCACACTTTTTTTCTTTTTGCATTCATGAAGTGTAAGTGGACTATAGGAAGCCAGGAAGAGTGCCAATAAGGGATTAGCTGCAGCTGTGATCAGTGAGCAGTAGAGCTGGGAAGTACAGTAAGCGAGGCTGTGATTAACGGCAACAGGTATCTACTGTATTTCTCACTGCATATCAGTTCAGGCCTCGGTAATGCACACAAGGGCTTAGTGAACCATCCTGCACACTGCAGAAGAGGGGAGCTCTGGCCGGCGTGGTAGAATGACGGATGAATCCTTTCTCCAGATTGTCTTAGATGAATTCCTGCACTACCTTAACTTCAGGTTTAGACAGAGAATAAATACGGTATTTCAGCTCCTGGCAAGAGTTTGATAGGGCACTCATGAGGGTGGGGGAACTCTTCTGCCTTTTTCTTATCATACACGTCCCAGTAATCCGGATAGGCTTGTGGGATAGAAGCCGTGATTGTGACCATCCCTATTCTGTTACCTTGGTATTTGTGGACTGTTTGAATTCAGTGCATTGTTTCTCAGCAGCGATTCTTTTGGGAAGGCAGAATTGTGAGCAGGGGTTTTTGTGGTATTTTGGTGCATCACCCCAACAACTTCCAACAGTGCAATATCTTGAGAAAGTCTTGACACCTTGAGAAAGTCCTAAGCGGACGAAACGCGTTGGTGCATGGTCCTACTGGTGTACTGACCATTAAAGATTTATGTATATTTTTACCCCATCTGGATTTGCCCTTATTACTAGCGTTTTGCTACTGCTTCCGCTGTGAGCTGTGCCCCTCTTCACCACTGCTGTTCTGAATTGTGAGTAGAAAGATTACAGGAAAGAGACGTGTCTGTTAGGTCAAAAAATCTGTAGTTTGTCTAGCGACAGCCCTGGCCAGCTGAGTATGACATGAAAATGTAGTGTACAGATGAGGTCAAAACGTTAAAGTCTCTTTATGGCCCTGAACTGGTGACACCATTAGTGATACAGTCTTCTGGGTAACTGCTAAAACAGCAATATTAATACCAATAAAAGTGTTGAAAAAACTGTAAATAAAAAGTGATGATTCTTCAAGATTTTGGCATGTTGCACTCACATGTGTTCCTTAGTTATTACATTTATTGCACATATGTAGCAGATCTAGGGGAGGTGACAATTCACTCACACTCTTCCAGTCAAATCAAGCCTTGATTGTCATAATGGCACACTCTCGCCCAACTCTCGACAAGTTCCTTGCGTATACTCAGCCTCGGTTCAGCATAAACGCTGCCTCTCCATTGCTTCCATGTTTGAGGAATCCAAAGATGGCCACCGGTACTCATGGATGGATGGTGACCTATGAGTGCCAAATTCAGTAAGTTCCCAACACGTTTTGAGTTGAGGTGCCAATGTGTTCTCTAACCTTTAATTGAATGCTTTCCTTTGAGTACTGACACTGATTGCCGTGGGAAACAGCTCAGTGAGACTGGCTATGGCTGTAAGGGGAATAAGCATAAGTAGATATAATGCTGCGCACCATAAGATAATCAATGATACCTACAGTTACCGGTGCTCCTGGTTCAGGGAATACCTGTCTAAAGAATCCTGTACTTGAATAAAGTGGATGATCCAGGGCACTGCGGATTTTCAATGAAATGTATTAGTCAGAACAGCCCAAGGTTTCGACCATCTGCGTGGTCTTTTTCAAATGACTGGCATACCCACACCCCAGAATAATCCAATATATGTAGTCCCAAACACAGGTGGAAATACTTTAAAAAATCCCCACCGGTAATCCCACGTAGATCCTCCTCTGTCTGTGCCCCTCTTCCGCATTCAGCCGACTGCATGTGCACGCTGGTCCATGCATCACTCCGGGTGACGTCCTCATGTCATCCGTCCTTGTCCCCGATTGGTCCGGAGTTCCCGCGATGTTTCCTTAGTCTGTGACGTCCCCATCATTGGAGAGCTGAGGTCCCTGAATCTTGTCGCATAATGCCTCCAATCCATCCTCGCACAAGCGCAGAAGCTTCCGCATAGTAGTGCGTCCTCCGGACTTCAAAGTGAAGATCACGGTGGAGGGATAATGTCGGGTATATGGGTATTGTAGTCACACGAGGGAAGAGATAGAGAAAATCAGTGAGATATCCCAGTTAACCCTACGAAGTGCTACTAACGACCCCACGATAAGTGAGCAGTTACTCACAATAAAAATAAAAGTTTAAAAATGGAGGTCTGGCTATCATTATTTTTGCAATAGTCAAAGCACCTTTTAGAGGTGTAGAAATTACTAATATCATATTTTTTATTTATTATTTATTTATAAAAATGTTTTACCAGGAAGTAATACAGTGAGAGTTACCTCTCGTTTTCAAGTATGTCCTGGGCAAAGGAGTTAAAATGACAAATAATACATGGTTACAAATATAGTTACATAAGTGAACAAAACATTGCATGTATACTTAAAGAATATATTATGGACGTATGTACTGTAACAGTTACAGACCAGATTACAATGTGAGACAGCTTTGGTATCAAATGTGTTAGGCCTCGGCCATGTTTACTGCGTGCTTGCGGAAGCGTGCTGATGCGCGCTCCCGCTCAGCACTGATCCCCTACAGCCGCAATTAGAGCGGCTTTAGTAGGGGCTCACCTGCGCTTCCGCGCACTTGCGGAAGCGCAGGTCTTGAGGGAATTTAAAATCCCCCCGCTTGCCGGCGAGACAGGCCGGTCACGTGAGTGGTTCGCCCTATGAGGGCGAACCAGCTCCGTGACGTCACTGGCCCGCCCCCAGCCCGCCCCCAGCTCGCCCCCTGACGGCCCGCTGAGAGCGCTTGTGGTAAGCAACCGCAAGGCCAGGGAAAGCCCGCTGAGAGCGCTTGCGGTAAGCAACCGCAAGGCCAGGGAAAGCACCCGCTTTCCCTGAGCCTCAGCGCGCCTCAGCGAGCAAGCAGGGAGCATGGACTCAGCCTAATAGTGAGGAAGAAATCAGCAGCAGCAGCAGCATGTAAGCGGTTTGTGATGAAACACATAAATGTACAAACACCACCCAATCATCAGCTGTCTAAAAAGCAGTTAAAGGTCAAGAAGTAATTGAGGTCCCTGGGGAATACAGTATCCAATGTAAACATCCAATAAGCTTCTCTCTGAAGCAAAGCTGTGTCTTTTTCCGCGCCTGAGAATGTCTTCTGGACCTGATCAATTCACATCAGTTTCAGCGATGCAACGGTATGCTTAATCTCAGTACAGTGTGAAATTAAAGCAGTCTCCCCTTTTTTATTGTTTATCTTGCTTCTGTGATCAAGGAACCTGGTTTTTAACATCCTGTTTGTTTTCCCAACATATACTAAACCGCACTGGCATTTTATGGTATACACTACTGTACGTTTAGTGTTGGTACATGCAATCCTACTTTTGATTTTATATTTCTGACAACTCCTCGGGTGACAGAACTCATCACTGGTATTGAGACTATTGCACACAGAGCAGCTAAAACATTTGTAACACACATGTTTAGGGTGACTGAGGAAATGTGATGTATTTTAATGTTTTTATCGTCAGCTGAAATGAGAATATCTTTAATATTTTGTCCTCTTTGAAACGCAAACCTCGGCTGATCCCTACATATATGTAAGGGGAATAAAGCATCATCTTTTCTACTAATATGTGCCGTGTTGTTTTACATGTAACACTTCAGATTGATAGAATTCATAGGTTATACTCAAGGGTGTTGTTATCTGATCCAGTATGCTGATATAATACTGAAACAAGGCAGACAATGTTATGAATATAACAGCCTTTATTCTGTACACAGACGGATAATAGTTTCAAATGGCTTATGACACACAAATCCTCAGCTGCATTGACCCCTTCCCTTATCCAGTCCCCTGCCTTCTCCTAACTTTTACCCTCACGCATCTGATTGTTGCTGTCATCAGCTGTAGTTGCTTAGCAACACTGTCCCACCCCCGTTCCCTGTAATTGTACTTTCGCACGTTTTTAAGGTATTTATTGTGTTGTCCCTAGTAGGTATTTCACCCCTGATGGAGGTCCCACTGGGGTGAAAAACGTCAGGCTTGTGTGCATCTTGGATGTAATAAATATTTTTTTTCACTTTAACATATTGTGCCGGTAATATAGATATGGGGTGTGCAAAGTTTACTTCCTGCACCCCCTGCCTGCTCTTCACCCCTTTCTCACGCCTCCCCTCCCTCCTTGGCTCCGGCGTCCAGGAGCGTCACATGACGCAGCAGGGTCATGTGACATCCCAATGTGAAGTGACCCTGCAGCGTCATTAGATGCCGGGTTCCCATGACGACACCTTCCTGGAAGGCATGGTAAAACTACGGCCACAGTGGGCGCATGCTTGTGTCGGAGCGCATGGTGGCGCGTGTGCCCTTTGCTCGAGTGATCTGTGAACTCCAGATTGCTCGCAACACCAGGGGTGGGGGGGGGGGGGCATGGCGGGGGCTCGGCCATGACGTCACACAACTGGTTTGCCTTCATTAGCTGAGCTGCCTCCGGGATGTGGCCATCTCTCGGCGACCGCTCGAAAAGACACATTTCTTGTCTTTTGAAAATGTGGTCGCGTCATCGCGCTTACTCATGCGCACTCGGATGCGGACTATGGCCAGCCCCGATCACTGTGGCTGAGGTCATAGTGAATATACAGAGGCCTCATGCTATCCCTGGCATGCTATCCCTCATGCTATCCCTGGCTATCCCTTAATTTAAATGGCTTCATGGGTGCACGTGGCCTTTGTAACCACCGCATCCACCCCAGAATGGTGGGCACACTCCCCACTTTGCACACCCTTCCGTATAGATCACCTGATTTTATTCGCAACTGTATACAGTATGTATATTCCTGTTGTAATTTTGATGCCGTACTCCATCTAGTGGTTAAATATGAGAATGAATCTGTATAGATTTTTTTTTTTAGCAAGATGTAATTGGCGTGCGACTATAAATATGAGGACGGATTGTCACACATGTGTGCCCTGCATAAGCCAAGTGGAAGGAACCACAGGAGTTTAGGCTCAGTATCACAAGATTGGAGTAAAGCAGATGTGGTGCCTATATTTAAAAAGGGAGCTAGATCACAACCGGGGAATTACAGACCTGTAAGCCTGACTTCAATAGTGGGGAAGCTACTTAATTACTTTCTAATCCCTAGACCTCTAAACCTCAACGTCAATTGAATAAGTGGTTTACGGTTTAGCTCAAGTGCCTCTTCTGTCAAAATGTATCAAGCGGTCTTGTTATCCCCTTAACTTGAAGTGCTGGCGCATGCCTGTGATCCCCGATCAAAGCACATTCAATTAAGGGGCTAACTCTCGCTTGCAAAGAGCTAGCACTCTAATTTGTAGAGTGCAGCTAAGTAAAAAGAAACCATACACATACATATAAGTTTTATAATTGTGGCATAAGCAGAACATACTTTTATAAATAAACTGTATTCTCTTGGTGTTTTAAAATGTACAGGCAGGAAACTTTTCCTGACGGTCCGCTAATGAATTCATTAACATGCCCATATGTTATGGAGGAATGAACTGAGGGATTTTTCATCTCCGATTCTTCAAAGGGCACCCTGCTGAGATGGTGACCCAGAGTCTAGCGAAGCTCGGAGTTGAAAAGCCTCAGAGATCCTAGGTGTTAGGATGGCTGGAATGAGTATGAGATACTGGTGTGAAGTATGGGCGCTTCACACTTGGTAGCCAAACCCCAGACTTACTGTCGCCAGGTAAGAGGTTGGACCCGGTTTGCTAAGCAGCTCATGTGTCAAGTTAGCACCTGCGCCGTGCAAATCGGGAAGCAACTCCTGCCCTCTTTGTGAGCTACTGGCAAATCTGGGATTGGGGGGAAAAGTTATTCCCACGAGAGGATTGGTGTATGTGTTAGGTATAGGACCCTTAACCCTAAAAGAATGCCTGCAGCCCAGTCCCAGGTAGATTCACCTGATTTTACAAAGAGACGTCCAAGTAACAGCAGCGACGGTTCCGGAGTGCGAGGGGTTAATTACACCGTAACCAAGGATCATTCTCCTCTTCCAGAATTCGTTTGTGCTAAGGATTCCCGAACGAATCCTATAAGGACTCTACGAAACAATTCCTGTTGGCGGAGATATAGGGGTGGCAAGTTGCGCCCCTAGTCCAGGACTGCGGCACGGCTCAAATCGCACCCATTTGCCTGCGTGCAGTGGTGTCCAGAGACTTTGTTTCATTCAGTGGACAATTTATTTATTTTCCCTATCCCAGTAAGTGTTTTATCCAGTGCAATTGTGAAGATTTTTGTGTTTATCTGAAAAGAAATAAATTACAATTTATTTTACTCAACTTGTGTGCTCAGTCCAGAATCCCGGTATTAATGTGTAGATAAGACCTGGTCTACCATGAAAGCCTGTCCCCTGGTCTCACAGCACCGAGCCACTGGTCCCTCGATCTCACCATGTAGCTTGCCCCACGCGGTCCCGGCTCACAGCACTGAGCAGCCGTTCCCAGACCCTCAGTCCCCCGGTCTTACCGCACAGTTCCCTTTCCCCCGCTCTCACTGCCGCCACGTTGTTGGATGACTAAATTAAGAACCTGGTGGATAAGAATTGTCAGGACGCGGCTATAGTGGGGTAAGGCTGCTCCGCCTGCTTCGTGTGAGCCTGTCACCCACACTCCTGCAGCACAGATGGAAGAAACTGTGAGCATTGCAAGGGACTGCTCATGCAGACACTGCTTCTATCCTATTGGACTGATACATTCAACAGTGGCTTATGGTTTGCTATCTCACTATATGAAGAGGATTTACATAGAGAGGGGTTCTTGAAGGAAGTGAGGGGTACATTTGCCACTCATGTCATTGAAGAGGTGAGTTCCACAGGGTGGTTCTGTCTTGTCCCCTCTCCCATCCTCCTATCCTCCTTCTGCTGACCGGTCTCACCGGGACTTATTGCCCTTGCACATTTGCAGCCGATCGTAGGACTCACATTTTCATTATGGAAGAACTTTGTTCATTATTCATATATTTTTCTGTCTGTGCAGTTATATGAATATCAATGTCTTCATTTTTGTGAGCTTTTCAAGAATTTTCTCCCTGAATCTAGTTCTCACCATAAAGCCACTTGTCTTTGAACTTTGTGTTCTACTTCTATCTAAGCTCTGTGCAGCAGAGACCACCTGTGCCATTATTATATACTGCACTGCATAGAAGAAAGCGGTATATTATCCAACAGATATCTTCCAAAAAAGGTTGGGCATCTTTTTTAGAAAGGAAAGGTATGCGGTGTACCTAATAAATAAACATGGGAAGGGTGTTGATCCAGGGAGTAATCTTATTGCCAATTCTTGGAGTCAGGAAGGAAATGTTTTTCCCTTTATGAGATATCATTGGATAATGTTTTACTTGGGTTTTTTTGTTTGCCTTACACTTGATTAATATACTGCAAGTACGGATATCGAATAAAGTATCTGTCGTCTAAATTTGGCATACAGTAGGTTAAACTTGATGGACATACTGTACATATTTTTCCAACCTCATCTACAAGGACTAATTGTAGTAAAGTATAAATATAATACAATAAATAAACGGTTATGTCAAAAACGAAGGTTGTTATTAGTTCTTATTAGAATGTATTCCATTTTTAACTGGGGCTGGGGGTTGAGCTATGTGGTGAGTAGCTTTTTTGGTTGGACGAGTAGCTTTTTCGGTAATTTGTCAAGCCCTAGGCATGACTACTAGGGAACTATGCAAACAGGTTCTTGAGGTGGGCAGTATCCGTAATGCTAAGAAAGACCTTGACAAATTCAAGAAACTCACTAGTATGGCTAGATATTTTTTGACATACCATAAAAGTTCACCCCACCTCTAAAGAGTGTGGGGTATCCAGAAACTATCGCTAGATGGGAGAGGAGGGAACACGAAGCAGAATTATTAAAACTAGAGGCCAAATTGATCTTTGATTTGAATTCAGTGATCACCACAGGGTTAAATGAAAAACTCTATTTCCTTTTTATCTAGTCTCCTGCTATAACTTTATATATTTAAAGTGCTTTAGAGATTGATACAGCACCACACACCAGAGGTTCGTGGGTATGTAGCTTAATCTTTTGTTTTCCAAATCTATAGCACTACTCTAAATATTTTGTTCGCTGGATACAGTACAGTATGTTGAACACATGTACTGGTGTAGCCTATATCCTATGCCACAGTAGTATCCTTTCAGGTATCAAAATGTCTGCTTTGGTAACAGTGTAAAATTATTGGAGTAGTACCTTTACTGGGATACCACAGACGCAGTGATGTTCTATGCTGTCAGCTATTGCAGACATAAAGATTTCACATGAGCTTCACCATACTATAAACAGCAGTGGAAGTGTATTTACTAGTAAACACAAAGTGGGCGACAAGCAAAGTTCCTCTGGCTCAGATAGCCCGTGGCATACAGCTATCATTGACCTTGATAATTCAAGGTAGGGTATTTATCAACAAAGGTACGGGCAGCGCTGTGTCCCTATTAGAACAAGTTAATATCTAACTCCTCTGCATTAATCAGGATAAGTATGCAAGTTGCTGCCAGTAAATTGTTTGCTTAATCAGCTGTCCCGCTGCTGTATCATGTGTGGATGTTAGCGTTATGGCGTCACACACCAACGCACGTTTCACGTCCAATAGTTGACAGGATAAAACATTACTGCGTAAGGAGCATCCCACTAAAGGTACTACTATAATAATTATACACTGTGTTAACAATACGCGTACCCATGGTAATCAGCATCAAATGATGCCGTTTGGTCACGTAACGTTGTCATGGCGTCAATTGACGCCGGAGCTGAGGAGGTGGGGGCGTGATCCGGGAGGTGAGCAGGCAGGGGTTCACAGGGGGGAAAGTTTGCGCACAGCTGGAGTGGACAACAGAAGCAGCTAGAGACATCCATCTCCCTGCCACCTGGGACATGACAAGTCCTTGTATCCCCTGCAGGGTATAGGTAAGACAAGATCTTGCCTGGATGGGGGGCAGAGGAGGGGAGGGTAGAGGGAATCAGGGGTAGGTGACATCGGAAAACAGCATGGTAGGAAGATCTGCATGTTACTGTATATGCTGTAAATATGTATATCACGTGTTCAGTGATCAGAAGAAAAATCCACATTACAAAAAATTGGGAGCCACGCTTGCATCGCGTTATAAGCGGATTCGCGTTGTAACAGATCATGTTATAACGAGGTTTGAGCTGTATCATCTTCCCCAAAATAATTCAACCAGTCAAATGAAGTATTAACAGCAATCTGTTCATTCTCTATGGAATCTATTGTTCCTTGAGATCTTACATCGCTAGTGTTTTCTCTTACAGTTCTCTCTATCAGTACTTTCTACATTTGATTCACCCATATTTGTCTCTGGCAAATCCAAATTACTGTAGGTGCACTTTTAACAAAATGCCTTCTCAGTGTTAATTTTCACAGGAATTTCTGCAGATCTATATATAAGTTTAATTCGCTCAGTTTGTTCACCGGTGCAAAAGTTAAGCTCTTTTTGAGTAAACTGAATTGTGCACATGTTAACTGGAACTCAGACAGATTATAGATTCCATTCTCTTTCAGATTCTCCTCTGTGATTTCAACTTTTTCTGTTAGGTTAAATTTTTCCCTTTACCTCTCCTCCCCCTGGGACATCCCTGTCCCTCCCCCCTCTGAGCCATGGTAGAGCATCTGGAGACTGGATCCAAAACCACAAAATAAATTTGCCCATCTCTACTTACTAATTAGCCTATAACACAAGCAATATGTACACACATTTACATTTCTTACACTTTTTCATGCGATCTTCACAGTTATGCCTTCCAGTCTAAATTTGCCTTACCAGTGCACATATATCTAATTATGAACTACATTAGTATTGAAAATCAGTAGAGAATATTTTGTGGCTTTATTGCAGCTCTAGTATATTGTGTGTTTAGAAGTGAGATTGCACTGTTATAGCAACTAGTAGAAACAACACAATGATGAAGCACAGTAGCTCAGAAAGAAGGAATATCCCCAGTGAGAGTGAGTTAGAGAGATGTTGAACAGGTGGAAGAAGAGGTTGCCAGATGCTCCATTGTTTAGGATGAATTAGCACAAATTAAAGTTATGCAGGTTTCAATCAGCTATTGAAGCTCAGCCAGGAGACTCCATAAATGAACTTGTACTCCTAGATTACAGAACTGAGGTTGTTTATGTAGAAAGACTTGTAGAAAGTGAACAATTGTAAGGGATTGATAGCAGCGTAATTACCTCACTAGACCCCAATTTTTTCAAGCTACTTCACCTTGAATCAGAGTTAAGTCCCATTCAGATGCACTAACCCATAACAGAGTTTGATGAATCTAGAGGCTGGTAGGCTATGTATCACACTTATGATAAATAGGCATTTACACAGTGCAATCCTTTCCTTGTGTCAGTATACAGTACTTAAACTTATAGTTGTGTAACGCACTTCCCCCCCCCCCCCCAATCGCAGATTTATACTGTGGGGTGTAGGAAACATATATGGTTACTCAGGTGTGGTGCGTAACCTGCTGGCTCACAGGAGGATGAGTTTCCGCCACGGGGAACCTGGGGCAATTATACTATGGATATGACTTACAATGATGCAGCGCCTCCACCTGCGATGGCTCCCACCAGAGGGGGAGTGGTTCCTCGCAGGACAATACACAATAACCACATAGACAGCATGTATATTTACTAACGACTTTACTAACATGCATAACACCCTATAACCACAACAACATTACATAACCGGTGCCCCTCTCTAAAGGAGCCACCTCCTGCGTCGCGCAGGACGCTAACCTCTATGCGCCGCGGCGGACGCTACCACCTCTAGGCGTCACGGCGGACGCTACCACCTCTAGGCGTCAAGGCGGACGCTACCACCTCTAGGCGTCACGGCGGACGCTACCACCTCCCCAGAGTGATCCCACCCTGTGTCCAGTACTCCCAACCCAATGTCTCGTACACCCAAATCCTATACCAATATGTGTGTGTGACTGCGCAGCCACTATGTCAGGTGACAGGCCTTGTTGGTGCACGTGTGGATGTGGATTACCTGCCGAGCACTCCAGTGCTCGGACCTGCCGCAACTTCTCAAAGGATCCCGGCGATCTTTAGCACGATACCCGGATCCACTACGGGAGGATCCAGTAGGGGGATCCCCTTCTGGAAACAGTCCAACTCTCTTCCCGCAACCGATCAATGTTCGTGGTACACTACTAGCCAATAGATAAAGGGGGCAGAGTCCCTAACCTAGGGCCTGTCCCTACAAGACTCAGCTAGGATGACTCAGGGCTATCTGGGGCCTAGGGGATGCTGGCCTAGTGCAGAGAGTCACAGACCCTTGCACCCTACCTCCTTCCCCTAGCTGCTCCAGTCATCAACTAACTAGTGTGCTCAAAGCCCGCCAAATGTATCACTATGTTGAAAGCAGTTATTGCAGCCCTATTGGCTCCCTGGCGTCATGGGGCCGCTCCAGAGACTCATGGGACTTGAAGTCCTCTTACAGAGCCCTCCTCTCATAGGCTTGGGCTTCGCGGGCTTTTAGGTGCCCCCACTGCGCATGCGCGAGCTCCCTGCAGTCCTCCCGGTGCTCCTGGCCCTTGCGCATGCGCACCGTGTCTATTAATGGCGGCGCCCTGCTCTGCGAGCCGCCGGGACCGGAGCAACGCGATCGCGGCCTAGCGACGGCCCGATCGCGTCCCCGGCAACCGTCCCCTCGCGTCCTTAGCAACCGGCCGCACAGCATGTAACGCGCGGCTCGCGCACCAGTACCCCTCACTCCCTTGTCCTCGGCGGCCCTGCGCAGCGGAAAGGGGGGCCAGCATGTCAAGGGGGACCTGGCTACATCTGCAAAGGTTAATGCCACTTCAGGCCTCGTGCATTTAATCAGTATGAAGAAAATGACAGAGATTCCATTTTTAATGCAGTAATACAAATATTGTCTTTTGTATGTTATTGATATGAATGAGAAGTCCCTTTAAGTTTTTGAGTAAAGGCCACAACCACTCTAGTTGATATCTGAGTTTTTTAGGTCTGTGTTTGACAGAAAAAACGTACAAATATTCTATGCCTGCAAATAGAAAGTCATAATATCATCTACAGCCGGGGTGTGCAAAGTTTCCTACATGCACCCCCCAGTCTCCTCTCCCCTCCGGCTCGCACCCCCCCTCCCTGCACATCCGGCATCAAATGACGTAGCGGGGTCACGGGATGTCACGTCCGCTGCGTCATTTGACACCGGGTGGCAATGGATATGCGTCGCTGGAAGGAAGATAACTAAAAAGTGATAGAGGCCTTGTGTGATCTCCGGCATTTATTTTAAATGCTTTCAGGGGAAACGTGGGGCCTCTGTAACAGCCGTGCCCCCCGAAAATCTTGTGCCCCCCATTTTGCGCACCCCTGATCTACAGTACCAATGATGTTGCATCTATCTGTTAGCTGCAGAAGCCATCCTGGTCCTTCTGTCTTATTGTGTCCAATGGAAAAATATTCTGACCGTGTGAGAATAAATGCTTGTATCTCAGAAACAGAGTCTCTACAGAGGTTAGGGGGATGCGGATCGTCTCTGAAAGATAATTGCAAGAGCAATTTCCTCGCTCCAAAAAATCGAGACATGTGGACTTTTTATTTAATACAGAAAAATGTATACTTGCTCTGAATTCCTGCTGTAGGGAAAAAGAGCTATATATTTTCAGTGGTACATTGCATCTCTGTGGAGGGATCCCCTCAAACCACCACAATTTACAACAATAAAAAATAAAGCAGATGTAGTCATATTTGTGATGTCCAAAAAGGTCCTCCGGCCATTTATTAGTATACAAGAAGACAAGCAATAGAACAACATTTCAGGGTAAAAATAATTAAACCTTTTTCAGGTGTATAGAGATCAAACATGCAAGAACAGTGTTTAAATACAGGTATACATTTCCCACAATCCAGTTCTAATTTTTACAGCAAATGTTATGTAGCCCTCTTTCCTCCACTCTAAGTGAGATTGAGGTGGGTAGGTGTATCTCACTACTTATCAGTGTGATGCTGTACCTGTTTGGCAACCAGGAGGGCTGAGCTTCCGCCACGGGGAATCTGGGGTATATACTTACACTCGGTGCAGCGCCTCCACTGATGAGGGATCCCAACGGGGTGGGAGTGTGCCCTCCCCAGAACAACCATACAGTAAATACACACAATGTGAATAAACAGTATTTACTGAGCATGAACGATAACTTCAAGGAAACTCTCTTTGCATGAGATCAATACATCATATGAATAACATTGCATCACCCTGAATGCATACCATCCCCTCACCCACATGTCCATCATCACATCCCCCTCAGCCCCTTGAGTGTCCACAGCAATAAAGAGAGTGTGAGTGTGAGGGATAGCGCTTCCCATGGTTGCGGCCCAGTGGTGCACTTAATATATACTACCTCCCTGATCAGTCCTGATCAGGAAAATCTTTGGAACTCAGCAACACCGCATAGTGATCCCACGCCGTGCTGCGCTGCTCTCTGCAGCAATGGATGCACACGCTGACTCCACAGGGGAGGGATCCCCAGCCGGAATGATCCTTTATCACAGTCTGCTACACGCTGTACTGACAGTCAGGCCCTGTCATGCAGCATTCCTCTTTCTCTCTGAGTATAGTGAAGGAGTCCTTGTCTTAAGGCAGACCCTATACCATACAGTATCCTCTAGTGTCTCAGGGGACTAACTGGGCCCTGTGGTATACCTCTACCCTAGTCCCTGCATGCAGAAGATCTCTTACTGTAGATTCTGTCTGATCCCAGAATCTGGCAGCTCACCACGTGCAACTTGCACTGGTGATATTACACACACTTTATACTTGGAAAGCAACCCCCCCTTCTTCCTATGAGGGGTCTTTCCCTGACACAAACAAAGCTAACTGCTGTGGCTGCACTTAAAGCCACACTGTCTCTTCTTGTCAGAGCACACAGCACTGTAGCTGTGTCACTGACCAGACTTACACTCACCTAAGGGCAGGGTCCCTACCTAAGGGGCCTTCCCTATGAACTTACCCACTAACCTAGTCGGGAGTGGGGCTTACCTGGGGCCTGGGGGTAACCTGGCCAAGTGTAAGAAGCCACTTGCTCCTTACACACATTCTCCCCCTTCCTTCTCCCAGCTCCAACTGACTAGCGTGGTCTCTGCAACATTGTATCCTTCTCCAACAGGAGAAGCTGCAAACCCTATTTTCTGGCTGGCTGCACGTGATGTGGGTGAAAGGGCAGTCCCCAGAGGCTGCTGGGAATTGTAGTCTACTCAGGACCTCTTTAGCATTGGGACCTCGTGCTCTATCTTTACTGTAACTGGGCGAAGCTGTAATGGCCACCGCTATGCTTAACTGCGCCTGCGCGGCCTTGGGGAGTCCCTGCACTACAAAGCACCATTTTTGATCCTTTGCGCTCATTACACTGGCCGCCGCGTCGCGTCTGCGCATGCGTGTGCCTCCGCGCCCGTGTGGACATAACAAAGATGGCATCGCCGTGCTTCTGATGCCACTGGGAGGACTCTTTGGGGACCTGGCTATAGTTAATTATCTGATGTCATAAATCACATCCCTTTAAGTGACGTCATTCATTTAAAAATCCAAACTGGATTAGCCCTTTTGCTTTTGGAGTGCATTGCACAGGCCCGCTCCATTTTCTCCTATGCTCGGCGACCTAATGTTTCAGTCTGTCAGTATTGCTGTGAGGCTTCAGATGCTCTGTCTGTGTTCTGATAGGAAGTGCAGCCAGCTCCAACAGCAGCTGTGTGATGTCACTGTAATGGCTGCACAGGGGCACATGTGTATCCACAGGGACTATTTAAACTCCTTGAATGGACATTATGATTAAGCCTGATGAAGGGGCTAGTAGGCCTTGAAACGTTGCTCTATTGCGCTCATACTGTATAAAAGTGTGTGTCTGCTAACATTTCCTATCCTTGTGTGTCCTTATCTTTTCTGTGTTGCTGCTTTTTTTTATACATTAAAGAAAAAACTTGGTGAGACCAAAAGCAAAATGTACAGTATGTCCTTAATTATTATTTTGAGTGCTGATCCAGTTTGGGTTTTGTACAGTTATATGTATCTTGCTGTTTGGATGCAGCATCATAGCACCTCTGGCTGAATTGTGTTAGACAGGGTGAGTGCTCGTTCATTCTATTTTTGTATGTAATTCATTTCAAACATCAGTAGACTTGCCAATATGTTATGTTACTACTATATAATAACTATCTTAGTCATCACATCACAATCACATCACAATCATAATTTGTATCAATTATATATAACAATCAAATTATCTTTTTGCATTCAGACCTAAATGTTTCAGGTGACACAAATTTGTTTTTGGTGTTGGTTAGAATAGTAAATCTATACATATTTAAAACCAGAGAAAGAACATAAAACACAGACAAAGCTCAGTTTTAGCACATCCAGTGAAACTCATACACGGTACAGTGCCTAAATATATATGTATAAATATCTATTAAGTAAAATGGTCTTTTAGTTTGACATTTTTGGCCAAAATTGTTGTAAGCCCCTGAGCCAACTTCACGGCAGACCACAATTCAGGGGTCCCTAACGCTAATATAAATTCTTAATAACCTGTGTAATAACAGGAAGAATGATTTATAGTAAATCTGTCAATATTAGTTGCAAAGTTCTAAGTCTGATTGAAGCCTTTATTAACCTGTACATTACCAGGAAAAGCACTCTGTATTAGAGTTGTCACAACCATCCTGCAAGCAAACAAGTTCCCCTGTGTGGAAGATGCTATGGAGTGAGCCCTTAACCATTTAAATGTGGGAGGGGGTGAGCTTAAATTAAGTAGGAGGTTGCCACCCTCCAATCAGCCAAGACTAGCTGAAACACAATTGTAAAATATACTGGACACCTAACAAGCTCCTATTGAACCCCCAAAATAACCACAACATATATATAAGCATAGGAGTGTCACAGAGGAGTGCTACTGAGCATGGCAATATATATTTAAAACCAGAGATAGAACATAAAACACAGACAAAGCTCAGTTTTAGCACATCTAGTGAAACTCATACACGGTACAGTGCCTAAATATATATGTATAAATATCTATTAAGTAAAATGGTCTTTTAGTTTGACATTTTTGGCCAAAATTGTTGTAAGCCCCTGAGCCCCTGAGCCAACTTCACGGCAGACCACAATTCAGGGGTCCCTAACGCTAATATAAATTCTTAATAACCTGTGTAATAACAGGAAGAATGATTTATAGTAAAATAAATAGACAGCCCCTCATCCCCATATTTATGACATCATATCTTGGTCACATGATATGAAATCCACCCAAGATGAGAGATACAAATGAAAAGCTTAACAACGAATGCTGAATAGTTTTGTCACCACGCAGGTGGCAAACACCCCTGGCACTAAACGTGTTAATAACAGCATGGTAATTTGGACAATTCAAACATTATGTACAGAGTTTTAAATTCTTAATTAAGTTCCCTCTAATGCAAAATTAAAGTACATTATACTAACCCTGAAATTAAATAGATCAACATTGTTTTACTTGAGTATTAAGTATATGTTGGTTCCTTTAAGTCATAACTTTCTTTGGAGTATATTAGATGTATATAAGAAGACGCCAAGCATAATTTTTAATTTTTTGTGGTTAAATGGGCTTTAGTGTTCAGCTCAGGTCTCATTAGGATAATATAGCACTTGGGAATGAAGATACAGCACAGAAGTCCTGCACTGGAGGACAGGATGGCAAATACCTCCACAGCCACCATGTATTTGCCTTTGGTGCTCAGATATGCTGGGATAAAGGAGACCCAAACACTGCAGAACACCAGCATGCTGAATGTGATATACTGAGCTTCATTGAAAGTGTCTGGTAAGTTCTTTGCTAGGAATGCAACAATAAAGCTTGAGAAAGCCAAAAGTCCCATATAACTGAGGGCGAAATAGAATATAGTGATAGAGCCTTCATTACACTTTAATATCATCTTGCCAACTTCTGATTGGGTGTCATAGTCTTGAAATGGAGGAGAGTGGATTAGCCACACAATGCAAATCACAACCTCACCCAGCGAGAGGAGGAGGACTAGATAGCTGGATACTCTGGTCCCCACCCACCTCCTCAATTTGCTGTCAGGTTTCATAGCATTAAAGGCGATGACAACTGTGATTGTTTTTGACAGAACACAAGACACAGCAACAGTAAAAATAATCCCAAAAGCCACTTGCCGTAGCAGGCAGGTCACCTTCAGAGGACGACCGATGAAAAGCAGAGAACATAGAAAACACAGCACAAGAGAGATAAGAAGGATGTAGCTGAGGTTCTGGTTATTGGCTCTTACAACTGGAGTGTCCTTGTGCTTGATAAAGATCACCAGCACTGCAACAGTGACAGCAGAAAAGGAAACAGCAAGGGCTGCAATACCGCCACCTAGTGGTTCCTCATAGGAAAGGAAATCTATAATTCTTGGGATACACTTATCTCTCCTTATATTAGGCCAGTGATCCTCAGGGCACTTCAAACAGTTTTCCATATCTGACAAGAGAAAATAATTACAAATATTTATAACATTACATTTTATGGAAACATTTCAAACAGTTTGCTTTGCATTAGCATCCATACCTCAGCATTACTAACGTGGGATCATTAAACATACAAATCGACAAGGTTCTGAGAACAGATATCTATACTCAATAAGCAAAAAATACACAACATGTTATTCGCCTCAAGCTTTCATCGCCAATGAACAAAAAAGAGCCTGCCAAAGAACCAACTGATGAGGGGCCTATTCTAGTTGCCTTGATAATTTCGCTGCTACATCGCAAGGTTTGGCATGTTTCCGCTGAATGGTTTGTCAGTTTAGTTATCATGGTATTCAGAAAGCTCAGTGACCACTCTGAAACCGTGAGGCAGGAAAATGCCCAAACCGTGCGGTCAGCAAGCTTCACTCAAAATTCTCCTTAGTGCGATTTGGCCCAGCTGCATAGAGAGAGCCGCCTCTCCCTGTACATATCTCGCAGGCGATCGCAGGGTTTTTATAAAAATGTTAATACTAGTGTACTTGAGCAGGGGGCCTCAAGGAGCAGAACCGCGTTGATTTCAGGTCCAGGGACCCCTTGCTTCCCTGTTATGGGTTTCCTGTATTTCCTATAAATTTAAACTTTATATGGGGATACCGGCACCCAATAACTGTGCCTGTATCTCGGGAAGCATGGAAGCATGATCTCAAATCAATGATGCTCTGCGCCAGAGACCCCCTGCTCATGCACACTAGTATTAACATTTTTTATAAAAACAGGTTAATTACCTTAGTGGGTATCCGCTAAAGCAATGAAGGGGTTAAACGTGAATAGTCTTTTTATTGGGGGCAGAGAGGGTGGATGAAGGGGGTAGTAGCCCAGGATGGGTGTTTAAGCCTGCCTGAAAGGTTGCGGGAGGAGTTAACCCTTTCACTACCATTGCGGTGGGAACCGCTATGGAAATGAAGGGGTAACCAGTCCCGCTACCCACCCGGTCAGCCTAAACATACACCTTGGGGCAACTACTCCCTTCACCCACTCACTCAACCCCCTATAAACATAAATAAATACAACAACCCTAGTACCCTCCTCCTCTACCCTCAACAACCCCCCCACCCTCCCCCCAATACAAACAGTACAGTAATTGGTAAAATTACGCTTATCCAGATATGGATAATAGCTAATTTGCCTATTCTAAATAAAACATTAGCCAGCCAGCATAAATAGAGTAAATATCCTCTATGTCCTCCGTTGGCAGGAAAGAACAATAAAAAATACAATCTAATGGCCCCTAACTCCTTAGAAATTTATAACCACTATAGTAATTAAGGGGTAAACCCCCCTCCCCCGATACCCACCCAGGAGGCCTAACCAACCACCTGGGGCCACTATCCCACCCTCTACCCATTGATTGGCACTGTGGTACATCATGCCCATAAAATATGGGAATGATAAGCCACTGTAGCAGTGAATGGGCAACAAGAAATAAAACAACCTCACCAAAAAGACTCAAAAATAAAATAAATACACAAGCACCTAAACACCAGAAGAAGAAAATAACTAAAAAGCCTAGCCAACACATCAATACAATTAATCTAACACCAAAAAAATAATGAAATTGACGTAATCCCAAAACACCACAATAATACCATTAAATAAATACCTAACCAACAGAACAATTAAAGAAATGTAACCTCTAATCAATCCTAAAATGTAATAAAAACAAGACCTACAGTACAAATACATAACAATTTAGTCAAAACAATAAAATACACAGAATACACAGATTCCCAACAAGCTCTGAGAAACCCCAACCGTTACCACATAATATATATATGCATATAAGTGTCAAAAGGAGTACTAGTGGGCGTGGCTAAATGTATACAGCAAAAAAACAAAAATGCCCAAAGCTACTTCCAATGTGACAAAAATACACAGTGCAATACCTATATATCTCTTGTAAAAAGGGTCATTTAGTTTAACCCTTTGGCCATAGCATCTTAAGCCTGCTGCCACTTACAAGGCATGACAAAGCAGGTCCTAACACTCACCTGGGTTAAAATTCTTATTTACCTGTATAATTACAGGAAGAATGATCTACATTGGATCTGACGTAACCTGGCAAAATGAAACTGACCTGCCAACTTGGAAATTGGGGTGGGGCAAGCTAAAACATTGGGAGGGAGGGGCCACTACCTTCCCATAAGCAACTGAGACCAGCTGTACACAGTTAGCAAATACACAGATTCCCAACAAGCTCTGAGAAACCCCAACCATTACAACATAATAAATATATATGCATATAAGTGTCAAAAGGAGTGATAGTGGGCATGGCTAAATGTATACAGCAAAAAACAAAAATGCCCAAAGCTACTTCCAATGTGACAAAAATACACAGTGCAATACCTATATATCTCTTGTAAAAAGGGTCATACAATAAACAGAAATAGAAAAAATAACAATCAATTCAAAACAAGCATTTGCCAAAAAAATGCATTGTGTGTTACTGTATTTATCTGTACTCTAAAGAGGCACCGATCAATAAAATTACATACATTCAAGATTTATCTTACATTTAGAATTCTTCGCCCTCCGAATCCCGGCATATCAGGAAGCTCTCAACCCGTGACATCATCCGCTGTCATCTCCGTGATGATCAGCATCAGTTAAAAAAAATCTTCTTTCTTCCATCTTCTTTTCTTATTTCCTTCTTTTCTTCCATCTTCTTTCTTTGTAATCTAATGTGCCCCATGAAAAATCGAAAACGTATGTTGACTCGTCAGCATCTTAAGCTAAAATGAGACTGAACAGGCCTTATACTGAATAAGGCTTGTGACATCACATTTTAGGGTCAGATGGTACAGGTTCAATCCGATTGGATGCTGTATCATGTGACAGGCTTTAAAAAAAATAAGAGTATGATGTCATCTCCAAGGGAGATACTTCACATCCTTAAAACCACATGGCTGATATCACGGTACTACAGCCAATGGGATTGAAGACAATACCATTGGTTCCTGTACCATGTGATATGTTCCATTTTTTAACAAAGGATGTGACATCACTTTAAGGGATTACTGTATGTCACATCCATAACAAAATAAAAATAAATTTAAAAAGACTGTAACATGTGTGGCAGGACGGCCTCGCGGCGGGGTCAGTAATACGCTAGACACGATGGGAAACTTTAAACACTAGTGGTTTATTAGCCACAACCAAAATAAGTACGGGTGCACTGTCCCTTTAAGAAACTACTTTCTTGAAAATTAATGCCTAGTCCCGTTAGGGACACTGACTCACTTCTTGAGCCCTTACTAACAGGACAGCCAGCTAATCTGGTCATGCCCAAAACATGCTACACAAAGGATAACCGATACATATAAGAATAAAGTCTTATCTGTTTTGCCGCTCCAGTAGCAAACAGGAACACGGTTCCGGGGAGCAGGCTGTGTGGAGCCTCGCAGCGATCTTGATCTTTATCCTGGGTTGGGGTCCCAGCTGGTCCCAGCAGCCTAGCTCCTCGCAGGACTGGGGGACCAGAGCAACAGCAACTGCTTCCCAGCCGGGAGAGTTCTCTCCACCTTCCTGTGGAAAAACAATCTCACTGTGTGTGTGTCACTTCCTGCTTTTAAACCTGCAGTCTCTCAGGCCTCCTGCTTAATTAGGCTGCAGGTGTGCTTCTTTCTATCTGAGGAGATTAACACTCTGTGAACTGGCTGCAGCGTCTCTCCATTCACTATTCCAGCCTACTGAGTCAGTGACTCTGTCACACATGATACAGCGTCCAATCGGATTGGACCTGTACCATCTGACCCTAAAATGTGACGTCACCGGCCTTATGTAAGTCCTGTTTCGTCTCATTTTAGCTTAATACAGGCATACCCTGGTTTAAGGACACTCACTTTAAGTACACTCGCGAGTAAGTACATATCGCCCAATTGGCAAATGGCAGCTCATGCATGCGCCTGTCATCACGTCCTGAACAGCAGTACCGGCTCCCTACCTGCACCGAAGCTGTGCGCAAGCGGGGAGACTATAGAGCCTGTTACAAATGTGTTATTTACATTAGTTATGCATGTATATGAAGATTGCAGTACAGTACATGCATCGATAAGTGGAAAAAAAGGTAGTGCTTCACTTTAAGTACATTTTCGCTTTACATACATGCTCCGGTCCCATTGCGTACGTTAATGCGGGTTATGCCTGTATGCCGATGAGTCAACATCCGTTTTTGATTTAACATGGGGAATGGATTACAAGGAAAGATGATTCAAGATGGCAGAAAACAATTACAGAAGATGAAAGAAGATGGAAAAAATTATGCTGATCGTCACCGAGGATGGCTGCGAATGATGTCTTTGGTTGAGAGCTTCCTGATACGCCTAAATTCTGAGGGTGAAGACTTCCAAAGGTACTGTAAGACAAATATTGAATGTATGTACAGTAATGGTCTTTTTTCAGGTTTTTTTATTTAATTTCTTTTTTTTAATTTTTTTATTGCCCATTTACTGCTAATGTATTAATCTGTGTCCGTTTAGGGTAAACATTAATACAGTGATAGCCAATGCATTGTTGGGCAAATTCTTGCTTTCTATTGAGTGTTATTTTTTTAATTTCAGTTTATTGTTTATAATACTGTACATTGTTTGTCATTTTCATGGCTTGGTTTTATTATTGTTTCCGATAGTTTAGTGTTTTTAATGAATTATTTTATGGGTTGGCTCCTGCTTTCAATTGGTGGTGATAGATAGGAGAATAAACTCCCGAATACCGTGCTCAGCTAGGTGGGAATCTTTGCAAAGATTATATGCAGATATTGTATGAAGATAATGTTCTAATATCCAGGAGGGAACAATCTTCTATGGTATGTATACCGTTTAATCCATGAGATTAACCCCTTCCTGTGTCTGCGGGACCTGTATCTCCAGGTGAAGTCAGTAATGAATATCTGACTACCTGAGAACAATGTATAGTCCCCTAGGAAGCATATGGGTACATAAGGATTAGCCCCCAGCCGTTGTGAACAGACTGGGGTACTCACGGTTGTAGAGGTGGATGTTCCTTCAGCGTGCGTCACGCTAATGATCAGCATATGTTGAAATCCTCAAAGAGGTAGGAGCGGAGCACAGCGGAATGGATGCAGGGGCTGAACACCAGGGTAAGTAAAAATCCTTTATTCCACGATCAACATCATGGTGGTGGATAGACAAACTTCTCTTACGCGTTTCAGGCTTTCGCCCTTTGTCAAAGAGGTTCTCGTATGGACCCCCAAACACCTGTGGGAACCACCTGGGGGCCTCCAGACACCCATGGGATTCACCCATGGGCCCCTAGACACCAACAGGAACCACCTGATGTGATGGTGAAGGAGTTAACCAGGCTCATCAATAAAGGTTAAGCCCACTTGGTTAACCCTGACCCGTGTGTTGGGGTCCTAGAGTGCCAGCTCTGGGACCCATATGTAAAAACATACATTGCTGAGACTGTGTGGAACTTTTGCGACATTAAAGATCTATTTGTCTTTTACCTTTACTTGGGTGCTGGGATCGGGAGATTTCTAGGCTGTAAGTTTCAGTGTAGGTTTGTTGGAGAAAGTCTTTTCAGAATGTGGCTATGTATCGGGGTTCCAGAGTTATGGGATACCCCAAAAGTTGTATTCGGGAATTGAATGAGGTTCTCGAATACAGCCAAGCACATTACTGTGCCAAACTCTGACTCTGAAAGCACTATTAGAACTCACCGCCAGGATCCCTGCTGCAGCACCATCCAGACAAGGTAAATGGGTATGAAGGGGATAAACTATATCTGCAGCTATACACAGAGTCCCTAATGTAGCAAGGGTTATTTTTCTAAAGTGTGCCAAGAATGAGGCTAGTGAATGTAGGTGATTTATAAACTCACTCCATCCCTGACACCAGAATAGGAACGTACATCTTTTAGCACACAGAAAACAGAACACAATATATTTTATTAAATGGTTATATTTTTAATAGGTATATATATTGATAACCTGTATATGAACTGAGGTATTTCCAAGTCGTGGATTCTGGAAAACCCAGATGGCTACCAAGCTTGGTGCCTCTATGTCTGTGCGGAGTCTGTACTTGAAAGCCTCAGGGATGCCAAGGTGTTAGAACAGGAGGGGTACTGCAGTTCTGCGTGAGTAACTACATCCTGGGCTTACATAAGGCTATCCGGCAACCATTTGCCAGAACCCAGATTCTTTGGAGCCTGAGCAGTGGGTGGGCTAAGTATGCAAAAAGGCAGAGGTGTCAGGTTGGCGCATGCCCCTTTACAGACTGAGAAAATGTGCCCTCCTTGCTTTACAATACCGGCAAATCGGTGATTGGCTGGCAGGAGAATTCCCACACTCTGATAGGCTGCACAAGTTAGTGAATGAGAGCCTGCAGCAAATCCGGAGCGCAGATTCCAAGCACCAAACCAACAACAGCAAATTCAAGGATGCTCTGGACTGAATAGATGCAAGCCGGCTTCAAGGATTTTGAACTCAGAAAAGTTTCTAAGTCCCGCTTTTGAGAATGTAGCGGCCGCGTCTGGCATTGCATGCCGAAATCAGTTCCAGGACATTTGTGAGTAACTACTGGTAAAGGAAAAGTGCTCCTAAAGAGGTATTTTTGTGAATTTCGTTCCGAGCATAGATTTATTCGTTAGCCATGTTCTCATGAGTGAGATTCTCGGAAACAGCTAAGCACATTGCTACGCCAAACTCTGACTCTGAAGGGGCTTTTACGACTTGCCGCCAGGATCCCTGCTGCAGCATCATACAGACAAGGTAAATGGGTATGAAGGGGTTAAACTGTATCTGCAGCTATACAGGGAGTCCCTAGTGTAGTAGGGGTTCCCAAGTATAGCACAGGTACCCAGATCATGCCCAGGTGACCTGAACCTAGTGTTGGGGTTCAGGGGGATGCTCCAGCTAAGTGATAAAGCTGAGCATGATTGTAGTGTCTAAAAGTTTTAAAAGTTATTTTTCTAAAATGTGCCAATAATGAGGATAGTGAATGTAGGTGAATTATACACTCACTCCATGCCTGACACCAGTATAGGAATGTACATATTTTAGCACACAGAAGACAGGACACAATATATTTTATTAATTGGTTATATTTTTAATAGGTATATATTGCTAACCTGTAACCACATTCTGGGCTAACACAAGGCTATCCGGCAACCATTTGCCAGATCCCAGACTCTGTGGAGCCTGGGCAGCGGGTGGGCTCAGTATGCAAAGAGGCAGAGATGCTAGGTTGGAGCATGCCCCTTTACAGACTGAGAAAAGGTGCCCTCCCGGCTTTACAATACCAGCAAATCGGATGGATTCCCACACTCTGATAGGCTGTACAGGTTAGTGAATGAGATCTTGAAAGCCTTAAGAGAGCTTGCAGCCAATCAGGAGCGCAGATTCCAAGCGCCAAACTAACAGCGGCAAATTCAAAGATTCCCTGGACTGAATAGACGCGAGCCAGCTTCAAGGATTTTAAACTCAGGAAAGTTTCTAAGTCCCGCTTTTGAGAATGTAGCAGTCGCGTCTGGCATTGCATGCCGAAATCAGTTCCAGGACTTTTGTGAGTAACTACCGGTCATGGAAAAGAGCTCATAAAGAGGTCATGTTTGCGAATTTCGTTCCGAGGATAGATTTATTCGTTTGCCCCGTTCCCAATATCACGGTAGACAGAACTTTTAACACCAAAATTACCCGAATCCTTTGACTGAGTAATACAAGAGATAAAATAAATTGTGAATGAACACACACACAATAGCTTACAAAACACTTGAAATACACTTACTTGGATGAGGCAAAACGAAATCTTCTACTTCCAAAACAAAATCTTTAGAAATAGTGTCTCTAGGCAAAATTTCCCAGGAGCGGAAGTTGTGCGCAAACAAAGACGAAAACAGTGTTTAGCTATTGGCGCGCTCAACCACTGTTTCTCCGCAAAGAGCTGCTTTCCTCGTTCTACCGCCGTAGAATTGGTTCTGAATTCCTTAGTTCTTACGAACTACTGAAGCTTGTACAAATCTTAGTTGCAATGTTAAATCTTTTTACAGAATGAAACTTTCACTACATGATGAATCTGACTCCCAATCGGCTGCAGGGATTCTTATACAGTAGAAAACCCCTATCTGTAACCTCTGCGGCCAAACTCTGCGTGGGAACTAATATTCCCACCTATCCCAGAGTTGCCCATACTTGGCAAACCTGGAAGAGGGGCTTCTAAGTTTGCCATGTGCATGCGCGGACCTCACACCTCTGCCGCTTAGCATACTAGAGCCCTCCCTTACCTGGCAACATTTTGTCTGAGCTGGCCTGACATCTGGCCCATTTGCCCGGACATTTACTAAGGTGGGGATACTTGTATTACCCCTCCACACGTCACACTTTATTTGGCTAAATATTTTCAACTACAGACTTTTTCAGACACTGTGGAAACAAACCAGTTGGGTGTCTTAGAAGTCTGAGTTACATATACATTGCTCACCTCACAGGAATTTCCTGCTATACACTTCTAAAGTACCGTAATCACAACTTAAGTGTTTTCCTCTGTTCCGGCCTCCTGAATGAAAATCCCCTTATGCCTGTAATGTTGGAACAATTAAAATAGGGGGACTTTCATTCATCAATTTTTATATAACTTTATATAAATTGCGCTTTAACCATTTTCATTATCCCAGCAGTTCTCAGAGTGAATCTCAGCGTGCTAGAACCTTCCTAGCAGAAGTTAGCTAAAAGACGTGTTGTTGGCTGCTGGGTTTTAAAACCATTTTTCCTTTGCCCGGCTACAGGGAAACACTGCTATAGTAATACATTTCATAATAGAAATAACATTATTCTTGCCACCTTATACCTGGTGGGAGATACACTGAACCCCAACCTGGGTTCTGTTTTTTTTGGGTATATCCCGGGGGACTGTGAATGTGATTCCTTCCCCTGCCCGGTCTTACTGTTCTGGTCTTTGCTGAAGCAGGGAGATTTGGCGGTGACTGCAAACTGCATTCTAGGGAGGATTTTTTCCGGTGGTCTGTGTTCCTCATGTCCTCTGGAATCTGGGGGGGATTCCGGAGTACATGTTTCGGTGTAACCAGCAACACTGGCCACCTTCTATCCAAACAAACCCTGACAACATTTTTCCGTAAAATCACCCGTGAAGCTCACGCCCTGCACCTGTCCGCTGGTTGGCACTCCTGGAACAGAAAAATGCACATACATCTTTATAACAAATGCAGTTACATGCCATGATTGGGTTGAAGTGCTGACAATCACAACTCCCCAATATGGCTTAGGGGCACCCTGCCTGGCAAAATACCTTTATTTACTGGCCTGGGTAGCTCTTCACCGTCACACCCAGTAAGTGTGTTAACCTTGTAAATTGTGTTACATTGTGTGTCTTTTCGTGAAATAAATGACAATTTATTTTACCTCCTTGTTTCGCTCAATCAATGATCCCGGTATAAAATGGTGTTAATAAACCTTGTCAACCGTGACACATGAGGGCCCCAGAAACCAGTGGGGCCCACCTGAGGACACCCAGACATCCACAGGGACCACCTGGGGACCCATTGGGGCCCCCAGACACCTGCGGGGACTACCCAGAGACACTTGCCAGCCTCTGGAATCAATCATGTGTATTAAAAAAATTATGGTTTTATGGGGGGGGGGGGGGGGGGGCAAGGGGGTGGGTTGTGTATTTGTGGGTAGTACATATTGTAATGTTTATTGGAGGCAGAGGGGGTAAATGAAGGGCCAAGTACCTGCTTCACTCACCCCCTGCCCCCAATAAAGCTGCTGTTGTTCTTTTACCCCTTCATTACCTTAGCGGTTAGACGCAAAGGTAATTAAGTTGACTGTTAATGCATTTTCATCCTTAGTGACACTTTACTCTGGATTGTTAGATACAATAACAGTTGTAGTTATGCCACAAAATAGTAGTGGATGCTGCAAATTCAACAGGCAGCAATCTGCTATCTGTAACTGCTATCGTGGAAATACCCCAGTGTGCGTTGACTCTTTGTAATGTGGTAAAAGTTTAGAGAAAGTAAATCTTGGAAATACTGTATACACAATTCACGGTCATTTAAAACAACCAATGAAAGGGTGCAGAAAAATGTAAGCGGACGCATTTATTGGACACTCCATCATTAGCAAATTAAGCATTATGAGGCTAAAGCATTTCACTCACTCTTCAAAGTTCAGTTCTTTTAGTGCAAATGTCTAATGAAGAATAATTTTAATTGTTTTTGAAGAGCACAGCAAATACAGCACTAACATAGTTACATAGTTACATAGTAGATAAGGTTGAAAAAAGATGTAGGTCCATCAAGTTCAACCTATGCTAAATTTGCACAACAGATACTTTATCCTAAATCTATACTTACTTATTTATCCAGAGGAAGGCAAACAAAAAACCCCTTTAAGGGGAAAAATTAATTCCTTCCTGACTCCAAGAATTGGCAATCGGATTAATCCCTGGATCAACATATTTCCCATGTATACTTCTTTGGTATATCCCTGTATACCTTTCCTATCCAAAAAGATGTCCAACCTTTTTTTGAACAAATCTATTGTATTTGCCATCACAGTCTCCATGGGTAATGAATTCCACATTTTAACGCAGAAGAATAAATGGGACTGGTCAATTGGATTGTTCCTCCAGAACAATCAGTAGGGAATGTAAGGTTAAAAATTGTCTCTGTTCCCCTCAGGGATTGATAAGGTTAAAAATGGAATTCGCTAGCTTTGTTTTTTCTCATTGACCAAAAATGTAAATAGCTTTGGGACCAGCTGTCTTGTGCCTGTTTTGAAGCAAGACCAACCAAAGCCTTATATGACCGCACTAAATAGCTGTTGCTCAGCAGTTTGAAGGTTTACGTAAAGGCATTGTAAAGGTTACATGTAAATGTAGATGTGTGATCCATATTTGTAACAGATGACAACGGTTTTTCTGTCCTTGCCTTATGTATAAAAAGATCGCACCGTCCACCTAATAAATCAGTCATGAGAAATCGGTATCATAGTTACATAGTTACATAGTTACATAGTTACATAGTAGATGAGGTTCAAAAAGGACATACGTCCATCAAGTTCAACCTCTGCTAAATTTAGACAACAGATACTTTATCCTTTATCTATACTTACTTATTGATCCAGAGGAAGGCAAAAAAAAAAAACCCCCAGAGTCATACAGTATAATCCAATGATGTCTCATAAGGGGAAAAATAAATTCCTTCCTGACTCCAAGAATTGGCAATCGGATTAATACCTGGATCAACATCCTTCCCATGTATACTTATTTGGTATATCCCTGTATACCTTTCCCATCAAAAAAGATGTCCAACCTTTTCTTGAACAAATTTATTGTATCTGCCATCACAGTCTCCATGGGTAATGAATTCCACATTTTAACCGCCCTTACTGTAAAGAACCCTTTCCTTTGTTGCTGGGGAAATCTCCTTTCCTCCAGCCTTAAGGGATGGCCCGAGTCCTTTGTACTGCCCGTGGGATTAATAGTTCTTTTGAAAGCTCCTTGTATTGTTCCTGAATATATTTGTATATAGTTATTATATCCCCTCTTAGACGCCTCTTTTCTAATGTAAATAAATCTAATTTAGCTAGCCTCATCTCCTCATAAATTAGAATGTCCACCCCCTTTATTAATTTGGTGGCTCTTTTCTGCACTCTCACTAGTTCCTTAATCCTTTTCTTAGGATTGGTGTCCAAAATTGGACTCCATATTCAAGGTGTGCTGTTACTAATGCTTTGTAAAGGGGCATAATTATGTTTACTTCCCTTCCATCCATTGCCCGTTTGATGCAAGATAAGATCTTGGTTGCCTTTGCAGCTACTGCATGACATTGGGCACTATTGCTAAGCCTGCTGTCTACAAGCACTCCTAAATCCTTCTCCATCAAGGATTCCCCAAATATATCTCCATTTAATTTGTAAGTCGCCTTTTTATTCTTGCATCCCAAATGCATAACCTTACATTTATCTGTATTAAACCTCATCTGCCATTTACAGTACCTGCCCACGTTTCCAGTCTCTCCAAGTCCTTCTGAAGAGAAATTACATCCTGCTCTGCTTCTATTACCTTACACAATTTAGTATAATCAGCAAAGATGGAGACTTTGCTCTCGATCCCAACCTCAATATCATTAATAAACAAGTTAAAAAGCAGGGGTCCCAGTACCGATCCCTGAGGTACTCCACTCACGACTTTAGCCCAACCTGAAAAAGTTCCATTTATGACATGGTGGTGTGATTAGACGCAGGCCCACTGAGCCTTTGGATTAAGAACAAAATTGCAATATGCAGAAGGTTAACGACCCAGTGGTGAGAGGGGGTTGTTAGGATAGGGTGACTCAGCCGATTGACGCTTGGCTAGGGAGGGATTAAAAACTCTGGAGGTGTGTGGCTGAAATAGTTAGCAGCACTGTCATTTCAAAAGGCAGTTTATCATAATAATTTGATGAATAAACCCCCAAAGACAAGCCCCAAATACAGTACATAAAAAGCAAGTCACTTTAACTCCCTGTGCCCCATGCACCAAAAACAAACAGATTTTATATACAGTACAGTATATATACTGTATACTGTATTATAAATTAATATTCATACAGTGTAAACGTCCATTTTTCAGGTATCTCCATGTTTTACAAATGTTTTGTAGATGTTTCTCCGATTTCAATGTGGCAGAAGAATTTAATAAAGGCTGCAGTACTGTATGTATTATTGTGTGTTGATGGTTATAATTGCTGTGCACTTGAAATGTTTCAACATTGTACAGTATTTGTAAATAAATGTTTTTTTACTGACTCCACAATAAAAGAACATGTTGAATTATCTCCCATTGTTTCCATTTGCTCCTTTGTCAGTGTAACAAATGTAGAGGCTTACTGCACTGTTTTTTTACTGCCAGACCGCACAGCCGCAAGATCTGCAACATTGTAAAAAAAGAGCAATGAGCGCCCAATTGGCGTAGGAACTCGGTCAATTGGCGTTGGAACTTCTGTTCTAGGGCACCTAGAAATAAAATTATTTTTGCCCCCAGATGTTAGGAACCCCCTCACTTGACCCCAACAGGGTCCGAGCAGTAATGGCGGCGAGAAAGGGTCACGCCGCCGAGGAGGGTCCTACCATTGAGCGTAACGGCGGACAAAGCTTTGAACCGGCTAAGTCAGAATGAGCAGAAACCTGGAACCCACAAGTCCGGTTCTGTTCAACCTAGAGGGCCTAGATTCGGTCACCATGTAGTCCTAGTTGCGGCAGGATTGCATGGCAAATTGCAACCTTCTCGTGGCAACAGAACAGAGTCAGGGTAATGTTAAAGTTCAGGTTTCTGCCATTGACTTGCATGGCAGAAAAAAAGCCACTTTGGTAATGTGTATTTTTGGATCTCCGGTTCCGGGGGTTGTGCAAAGCTGATATTTAGCCACTATGTAGGAAAGGCCAGGGGAGCATCATTACCTATAGGAAAAACAAACAATCTACCATAGTGCAAAAACGTAATAATAAAATACACTCTAAATGGCAGAGCTCTCATGAGAGCATGCAATGCTAGATGGTAAAAAACTTCATCCACAGACTAGCAAAGATAAGGAGCAAAAATAGGAGGTACGTGAGTCCATAACAGAGACACAGAGCCAAAAAATAAAATGCCAAACATAAAGTTCATCCTAGAACATAATTATTTTATGTTCGAGGGGATGTACTATCTGCAGAAATGCGGTACCGCCATGGGCACAAAATTCGCACCCAGTTATGCAAACCTCCTCATGGGAGCATGGGAGGAAGATCATATATGGTCCATTGCAGAGCTGGGTGTGAATTTGTGCCTATGGCAAAGGTACATAGATGATATAATATTCATTTGGAAAGGGGATGAGGATGGGCTTATACAGTTCACCCATTATCTAAATGATAACCTACTCAATTTGGAGTTTACGTGCGAATATAGTCAAGAAAAAGTGGATTTCTTAGATTTAACAACCTACACTGAAGATGGGTTAATTAAAACCAAAACCTTCTTCAAGAGTGTAGATATTAATAATTATATATCCACTAAGAGCTGCCACCATCCGAAATGGCTACAGAATGTCCCATATGGACAAATAAGGTGGATAAAGAGAAACTGTTCTGAGTCCAATAGCTTTCACACACAATCAGCTCTCTTACAAGACAGGTTCAGAGAAAAAGATTATGACGATAGGATTATTCAAACTGCCATAGAAAAAGTAGAGAGTTTGGACAGAAAAGATCTATTATATAATACCAAAAAAATAGGATCAAAAAAGACCTTTGATTTCTCATTTTTGACAAATTACAATAGACAGTCTGAGAAAATCTCCAAAATAATCCATAAACATTGGCATATTGTCAAAAATTATCCTGTATTAGGTGAGATTGTTCCTGAAACACTGACTGTGATTTTCAAAAGAGCTAAAGCACTTAAAGATAATTTGGCCCCTAGCGCTTTACCAAAAATGGCCACTGATGGTAATAGATGGCTGACAAAAGCAAAAGGTTTTTTTGGTTGCAACACATGTACGGCCTGTAAACATAGGTCTGATGACAAATTTAGTTTTGTCTCTAGCGTCACGGCACAACGGTTTCATATTAAACAACTTATAACATGTAAATCAGACTATGTTGTATATCTCATCTATTGCCCATGTGGGTTACAATACGTAGGCCATACCTCAAGAGCTGTTAAAACCCGCATTCTAGAGCATATTGGGAATGTAAGACGAGGGGTTACTACACACTATTTGTCAAACCACTTTATTCAAAAGCATAATGGTGACACATTAGGCCTTAAATTTACAGTGTTGGAACAAGTATTACCACATTGGAGAGGTGGAGACAGAAGTGTCGCTTTAAGAAAGAGAGAGCTTTTCGACCTTCACTCTGAAATCACTTGTACCATTAGGTCTGAACATAGATTTTGCGCTAAGTGCTTTTATGTGAACTTTTCTGTGACATTTTATATGAACTCTGCTAAGGTAGTTCAGACACTTTACCTCCCATTTGATTATATAAGGAGGTAATGCTAAAATAAAGTACTTAGAGTGTGAAAACTTAAAGTTGTGCTAAAATTATGTATTAATTTTGTTTTTCCTTGTCTTTTGAGATTCATCAATCGCCGCCTTTTCCTTTATTGGGGAAATAAATGGGGAAATATATGTGTTTTATTAGATATTTTATATGTAGATTTGGTACTTTTTCATTGTTGCAGCAGTTTCTATTTTGATTCTTCTATGTTAAAATGAAAAGTACGTCTGACAGTTATGTTTTATAAAAGTTGTATTTTAATAAAGATATAATAGGCTGTATTTTAACTAAATTGTATAACACTGCTGTGACACCTCTAAATTTGCGAGAGAGCATATGTAGTTAATCAATCAATTATTTAGAGTATTTGGCATACTGACCAATAGAGGAAAGGTCATTATTAGTCAAGAGGGTATATTAAGTATCCTCATACGGGTTAGAGTTACTCCTGACGAAGCCGTCATCACGCACGGCGAAACGCGTAGAGCGTAACCCCCAGTGTTAGATCCAGAGGAAGAGAGGCTGCGGTGGAGTTCCGGTGGCGTATATCACACGAGTTGAAGAAACCGGAAGTGACGTATCGGCTCTAGCAGTGCAGGTCGGAGATCGGTGGATGCGGCAGCAGTGTGTATGGATTCCGAGAACGCGACTCGGCGAACATCTATACCTTACACCCATGCTGTTAAACATCTGAAATCTCGTAAGCCTCCAATTTTATCACTGTCGGATAAATGTTTGGCATTTTATTTTTTGGCTCTGTGTCTCTGTTCTGGACTCACGTACCTCCTATTTTTGCTCCTTATCTTTGCTAGTCTGTGGATCAAGTTTTTTACCATCTAGCATTGCATGCTCTCATGAGAGCTCTGCCATTTAGAGTGTATTTTATTATTACGTTTTTGCACTATGGTAGTTTGTTTGTTTTTCCTATATGTAATGATGCTCCCTTGACCTTTCCTATTTTGTGCTTTATGTGGACCTAGAAACAGTCCTTTCAGGGTTTGAGTTTTTTCCCTATATCACCTATTGCACTATATTTTTTGATTTATTATTCACTATATATTCACTGCATGTGTTTAAGTGTATGAGCGCCATCTAGTGTCTTATTGTGTATAGTTATTTAGCCACTATGGCAAGGGTCCTTCCGCATGAGGACCAGGCGACTTTCGACCCGCTCAGACCCACAGAATGGGTTATTTTACATTATATTCGCGCAATTGGCGTGGGAACTACTTAGGGCCTCGGTCTAGTTCACGGACAATTGGCGTGGGAACTTCTGTTCTAGGGCACCTAGAAATAAAATTCTTTTTGCCCCCAGATGTTAGGCACTGTATACCACTGTACAGTATACTGTAGAAGACACATAATGAAACGATACTGAACATGGAGAATAAATGCATAGTTTTATTTTTTCGGGTTTATTACACAGTATACTGTACGGCAGGAAAACATCAGCATACAGTACAATATTATCCATCGAAATCCCCCCATTAGCCGTTTTCTTTTCTGAGGAAAAACAAAAAAAAAAGTTTTCATGTACAGTAATGGTCAGCCCCTAAAGAAGTACCCAGCCAGCCCCACCAAAATAATACGGCAACAATACAGTACTCACCATTGAATTTCCCATTCAGCTAGTGCCGGCGCCGGTCCACTGCCAGTCCAGCTTTCTTTATCATCCACGTCGATAATTAGCAGCGGGACTAGTCCATCTGTAGTCAGCAGGTGAGGCGGGAAATCGCTTAGGTACATGCAAGCTTCATTCTAACTGCACGCAAAATCTGACTCAGACTCAGGCTCAGGCTCAGGGTTGTCACTGACGGTGGGACCGTCATTGGAAGCCGGTGCTGGTGCTGGTGATGGTGCATTGCTTGGCAGCGACTGTCGCTTCTTAGTTGGTTTTAACATGACCCTTCGCCTTTTGCCGCCTCCATGATGATAGATACCGGAAAAACCCGGTGATACACACCAATACCCTCCAACAGATTGGGGCTCAATACGGTGAAAACAGGGATCACTACATAACCTTTTCCTTACTGCACGCTTCCAGGTATGAGGAGGTGGCGAAAATTTGTAAAAGTCATCATTTTCAATAAAATACTGATAAATTTGAGCAACTGTTGCCATCTTATCCTCTGTTGCATTAATCGCGGCCCATATCAAATAAGCGTAACTTCTGTCAGGTTTTTGGAAAGCGGGCTGCACTTGAACACTCATGGCGGGCGGGTCTCTGGAGAATAGTGTAAGCGAAACTGGTCTTTGTCTTTATTTAATATGTAAAGCCTAAATTGGTACATTTTTGCAACTCTTCCTTCAGTCTCAAGGCCAAGGCCAAGTTACAATGGCACACTGTGGTACAGTATCTTTTTTAAACGAAACACCTGCAAGCCCACACATTACTGATTCGGCGCATTACAATTCATGAATTTATGCCATCTGGCAGACACGCGTAGCATTGCAGCCTATTAAATCCTGAACCATTCTCAATTAACACATCAACCGCGCGTCAGCCGGGCATGACCCCAGGCTGGGAACGCAAAAGGAATGCGGCATGCTCCAGGTGAACAGCGACGCATTCCAGGAACCAGCCAGGGACAAAACGGTGATTTGTTAGAATAAAGTCTGCCGCAGCAGTATGAGTAGAATAGTAATTGCCTTGCCGAGGTCAGGGAGCGGAGAGATGAGTAAGGTTGAAGTCCAACCATGATCATGGGATGCCAGAGTGTACGTAGTCCAAGGAGAGCAGAAGTCGAGAGCAAAAGGGGGTAGGCGTACGAGCCTTTTCAGAACCTATAGTAACCGAGAGTACACCAAACACTTCTTAACAGAGATTATGTCGAGCGATGAGTGAGGGCTCAGAGATGCAAGATAAGGCTGGGCTGACCAATCAGGGATGGGGCGGGTCAGGAGGACTGCAGGGAGACTCTCTGGATTGGTGTGTTTGATAGAACCCAGGTGAGCACTGGTAGTTCTCTAATTACACCCGTGCGGTGTATGGGGGCGCAGCCTCACAGCAGGAGTGGAAGTAGAAGGGTAGATGCTGGGCGCGCGCTCTGTAAGCTGCATGTGCTCGTGACCAGCATTGGAGGGGGACACACGTGTGCGCGTGGGACAGAGGACCCACGCCTGCCACTGACAAGGTGGAGGAGTGGCGGGACCGCCGAGGGGAGGAACATTGCGGCGGAGGAGCTGACAGCCGTGGAGGCAGGTAAGCGGAGGTTGCACTGAATGATCAGAATCTCAATGAGGGTAGTCTGTGTGTTGCACGGACGTCACTGAGAAATCAGATTCCTAACACACTGCAGACTAGCCAGTTCCCTTCAGCTGCGGATTTTGTTGGAGATATTTAAAAAAAAGGAAGATTCCTATTTTTTCTGATCACTAAAGATCTGTTCCGCGGATAACGCTTAAAATGGGACTATGGTAGACAGTGGTGTATTTGTCTGTCAGCCCAAAGGATTTCAATAAGAACTATATTGAGTTGATAAGTCTAAGGTAGCGTGTGAGCTACTGGTGTCCAGCCCACCAGGATAAAAAATTGACATGGCTGAATTTTGCGGTCAAATTTCAATCTGTTAAAGATTGGCCAGCTCCTTTTAGCAGCGGATTTCCATTAATCAGTCACAAAAGGGCAGATTTTTGTATTTTTAACATTGCAAACGTGTTCTCCGGATTGCGGATTTTAGCAATCCGCGGACTGAATTCACAATCTGGACACACACACACACACACACACACACACACACACACACACACACACACACACACACACACACACACACACACACACACACACACACTTACTTTGCCCATCTCTAATTAGAACATTTGCCATTCTGAGTAGCAACTCTAGCAGTGTGACCTAAACCAGCTGATGGGCAGCAAAACAGAATATGAATGAGTTAGGGGTTACTAACCAGTGCTGTTGGAGATCTCCCCTTCTGTACATTGAACACAGTCATAGCAGCATCTGGGCCTTCCTTCCTGCTGAGCTTTTCTGTACCCAGGCAGGCAGCTCTCACTGCACACAGAGCGGGGGGTCTAAGAATACAAGGGAAAGACATGAGTCACATATAATAATGTATAATTTCTAGCATTGCTGCATACACAGCGCAGAATGAGTAATACGGCCTTTCCCTGTTACATACTGATACAGCGGACGTTTTTCGATCAAATCATGGCGCCAATTTCACGTGCTCTGCTGATCTCCATGGGGCATGAACGCGGCCAATCACCCCAGGCACCGGTGCTAATTGCGGATGCTTTGTTTGAATTTCATGGATTCTGTTCCTTTGGTTGCAATGAAATGAATGAATTGCAATGTGTACAGAACTCTGCTACTGTGCTACTTTGTCTATTTCATGTGTTTAAAAAACAGAACACTAAAATGCAATTTTCTACACTCGCCTAACTCAGGCAAACTTGCTGGAAGATTGGAAGACATCCCGTGTCATGACTTCGGTATTCCGAAATACACAACGCATGAAGAGGTCTAATAACGGCCGCTGTATCAGTAGTGTCATGCATAAAGGGTCTAACTGTTGTGGAGTACGGCCTTGCGGTAGGGTCAGTTAGAGTCAAAACGGTATGTTTTTAGACTTAAAACCTGCAGTGGTTAACTTTCCAAAATAAAACAAATAGGCACACTGTTCCTTTAAGGCAAAACCAAATAATAAAATCAAAACCTACGTTTACGGCATTAGGTCCCGCCCCCGCAACAGGCGCAGTCAGACCAGGGAAGCTAACCCCAGGCACTGCATTATCAGACAAGCGGACAACGCCAGGCCCAGGCTTAGGCTCCGCCCCTGCACCACATCCTGTGACGCTTCACGCACGCACGGGAACCATTTACCAGCGTTGCGCCATGAACAGCAAATGACGAGTTAATCATTACATCATCCTGGATCACCTGCACCTGGGGCTCTCTCCGCCATCACTCCACCATTGGCCACTCTCTACTGAGTGGGCGGTTCAGCTCTTCCCAGCTAGCTGCTCATTGGGCACCTGCCCTTTATATGCTAAGCCAGCCCTCTGGCAAATTGGCTGAGCAAAATCTTTCGTCCTGAACTTAGTGCTTTCCTCAAACCTCCGTTGCCTGGTCCTGTTGCCTTGCGCATTCTGTTCTTGTTTGTTCCTCAGTGTTTGACTTCGTCTTGTACCTGGACCCCGACTTCTCTCTATCTCAGCTTGTATCTGACCTCTACCATCTTCGCTTCTCAACCAAGGCTATCCTCTACGACCATCCGACTTCTCCAAACCCTGACCACGGTGAGTATTACGACAATCCTCACTTCTCCAACCCTGATTCGGCTACACAACTATCACTCTGCACTGGATGTCGGTTCATAATGGCCGCTGCAGCTGTAACATCCCCACCTCAGCCTTGCGGTCCATTCTGTTTGTGGTGAGCACCCATTACAGTATCTCAGCTCCACAAACATGGACACTGCTGAGGTGGGTCAAGTTTTGAGAACGCATTCCAACATGTTTACAGAATGGAAAAATACATTGAGCAAAATAATCAGCGCATGGAACTGCTCCAACAGGGTTCAGTCAATCACTGATCAGACGCAATGCTCCCCATTCCCCTCTGTGGCCCCAGTGGCAGCAGTACCTACATCCATTCCTGTGGCCACAACCTCTGAACTTACCTACCTACACCCAATCACTATGGTGGTGGCCCACATGGTTGTCGCAGTTTTCTTAACCAATGTTTCATCCAATTCGGGCTGATGCCTTCTTGTTTCATGTCTCAGCAATCTAAAGTGGCATATATCATTTCCTTATTGATTGATGACGCCCTAGCATGGGCCTCACCCATCTGGGAACTCATATTGGACCTCGGCAGCAATATTGCACGCTTCACCAAGGAGTTCCATAGTGCATTCGATACACCCGGATGCAGGATAACTGCTGCCTCATCCCTTTTGCATATCTCCAAGGGTGCCCGGTCCGTGGCCCGGAACACTCTCGAGTTCCGCACCATAGCCACAGAGACTGCTGGAATGATGAGGGGTTGATGGCCGCCTTCTGGAAAGGCCTCTGCAAAAACCTGAAGGATGAACTCGCCACAAAGGAGCGTCCCACAGAACTGGAGGAGATCATCACTCTATGCATCTGGGTAGACAAGGGGCTACAGGAAAGGAGAGCTGAAGGAACCCGGCACAAGCAAGGTACAGAACTTCTTCACAGTTTCGACACATGGGCTTTTAATACGTCTCTGCCGGACCTGGAGGAACCCATGCAGCTCGGCGTCAACAGGCTATCTCCCAGCGGAAAACAACGCAGACGCAATGCCAGACTCTGCCTATACTGCGGTAACACCGGACATCAGGTACTTGCTTGCACTCACAAGTTGGGAAATGGCAAGTCCCAGTGAGAATCATAAATACAATATTAATGCTGCACACCAAACATTGAATAGATACTTGCTGTTACTGGTGCTCCTGGTCCTGGGGAGTCCCTGTCAATGAAAAAACTCCAAGGATTAACAAGAAACTTACAAGAAAATGATGTTCAGGGCACTGCAGATTTCCATGAAAAAATTATTAAATAAGCACAATATTTCAACCAATAAGTGTGGTCTTTCTCAAGTGGTTATAGCTATCTTCACTTGAGAAAGACCACGCATGTTGGTTGAAACGTTGTGCTTATTTAATACATTTTTCATGGAAAACCGCAGTGCCCTGAACCTCCTTTTCTTGTAAGTCCCAGTGAGAGCCAGGAGAATCACATTGGGAACCCTATCTCCTTCTCCCCCCAAAAAGATGTTTACTAGGATTCTAGTTCCCATTATGTTAACTGGTGATACCTTCCACACCACCGCACAGGCCTTTCTGGACTCCGGGTCAGGGGGTAATTTAATTGACCAGGGATTTCAGGAGAGAAACAAGATTCCCTTGGTACACAAGAAACACCCAGTGGGACTGGAGGCCATCGACAGCCACTTACAACCTGCATTAATTTCTCTGCAAACTATTTTCAAACAGTTGCGGACAGGAGAGTGTCACACCGTGATCCAATTGGACGTCATCCATTCCCCTACCGTCTACGTCATCCTTGGACTCCCATTGCTCCAAGTACATAATCCTCAGATAGACTAGACCGAATCGGAGCCTTTCAAATGGAGTTCTCATTGTTTGAAAAACTGTTCCGTCTCCTCCCAAAAATAATGCAGGGTTTCAGTACCGGAACAGATAAACATACTTTTACTGGAAATCTACCTTGACTTGCAGGATGTCTTTAACAAAGTACAATCTGAGGAATTACCACCCCACCGGACATTCAACTGTCCCATCGATCTGCTGCCAAGCTCGGTTTCCCCACGAGGATGTTCCTACCCATTATCCCCTCCTGAGACCCAGGCCATGAAAGAATATTTTCTAGAGAACCTGCAGAGGGGCTTTATCCGGAAATCCTCATCGCCTGCTGGAGCAGGTTTTTTCTTTGCAAAAAAGAAAGACGGATACCTCAGGTCCCTCAGACCCTACATCGATTATCAGGGCCTGAGCAAGATCACAATAAAGAGCCGGTATCCTTTACCCTTGACTTCCAAACTCTTTGACAGACTGCAAGGGGCCAAGATCTTCACCAAGCTGGACTTACGAGGAGCTTACAATCTTGTAAGGATCTGTCAGGGCGATGACTGGAAGACGGCCTTCAATACCCGGGACGGTCATTATGAAAACCTTGTTATGTCATTCGGCCTTTGTAATGCCCCAGATGTATTCCAGGACTTTGTTAATGAGATTTTCAGGGACCTCCTTTATCAATACGTCATTGTCTACCTTGACGATTTCCAAATCATCTCCAAGTCCGTACAAGAACATCAGGGTACTTCCAACCCATAAGTGGACTTGCAGTCAATCAGGAGCGCAGATTCTAAGCGCCAAACCAACAGTGGCAAATTCAAAGATGCTCTGTAATGAATAGACACGAGCCGGCTACAAAGATTTTGATTTAAGAATTCTTCTGTCCCACTTCTGAAAAACGTAGCGGCCACGTCTGGCATGCCGAAATCAGTTCCATGATTTTCCAACCGGTCATTGGAAAGGGCTCCTACAGAAGTCATTTTTGTGAATTTCGTTTAAAGGATAGATTTATTCGTTGGCCCCATTCCCAGTAAGTGTGTTAACCCTGTAAATTGTGTTACATCGTGTGTATGTCTTTTCCTGAAATAAATTACAATTTATTTTCCCTCCTTGCTTGGCTCAATCAATGATCTCGGTATAAGAAGGTGTTGATAAACCTGGTCTCCCGTGACAATATTGTAATGTTTATCGGGGCCAGAGGAGGTGAGTGAAGAGCCAAGTACCCACTTCACTCACCACCTCTGCCCCCAATAAAGCAATGAAGGGGTTCCTTAACCCATTCATTGCCTTAATGGTTAGCTGCTTAGGTAATGAAGTTGTCTGTTAATGCATTTTTATTGCATGGGATTCATGCCGGGGGCCTCCAGTGCTGATATTAATGGGTAACAGCTCCGGAGACTCCTGGCATCAATCCGATACAGGAAAAATTCATTTTCTTTCTAAGTCCCCCTCGCTGCTTCTCGACAGCTTCTCACCACCTTTCTGCCAACCTTTCCTGGCGGGAGGATTTTGAGAGGATTCTCTATTCAAGAGCCGCGATTAGCCTCGATAAGCTAATCAGGGCTACTAGAATTGCACGAGTTTTAAAACCTACAGATAAGTGGCTTCTTGACGCTCGTTTGGTGATTTTTTTTCTTATCGACTTATTCGACTTATCGGGGATTACTGAATAGCAGTAGACCTTTTTGGCGAAAAGGCCTCGATAAGTGGCTTATCAGTGATTTTTTTATCTTGCACCTGTTTTTTGTATAAGTGCTATCATGCTATAAATCCTATAGTGCGATAACTGTTAGAAAAATTTGCATCCTGGACGAGCTGCATGGAGACGCTGCGTCTCCATAAACGGCTCTTACAGGCAATCGTGCAATGAAAAAATTGATTTTGATAATACTGTGTAGGAGTAGGGGGTCTCCTGATCTGAACTGCATTGTTTTCAGGCTTGGAGAAGCCTTCTTCCCGAGATAAAGGCCCCATTATGGGGTGCCGGTATCCCAGTGCTTGAATCTCCCTTGTCACGTAACCGTGGGATTTAAATCCTGTATTGGGATATCGGCAGCCCATAACAGAACCTGTATCTCGGAAAGGAGGGGTTCCCGATGCTGAAATCAAAGCAGTTAACCTCAGAAGACCCTGCTCCCGCACACTAGTATAAAAAACCTCATAAAAATAAAAAAACATTGTTACTATTTCGGCTATCTGCTACGGTTATGAAGCTGCTTTAATGTAATTTTTATTAATAGTGCGCGGGAGATGGGGGTCTCCTGAGATTAACCGAATTTATTTCAGCCTCAGGGACCCCTGCTTGCCAAGTTACAGGCATGGAAAATACTGTCCTGCGCTTCGGCTGTCTGTAAGGCACCTATGGTGAGGTAACCACTGAGTAACCCGGAGTAGGGCGGAATAAATAAACCCTCACCTATTGATTCCCTCCGGTCTGGGATCTGCTCTCCTCCGCAGCATGTGCGTGCAGCCTTCAGTGGTAATCAGGAAGTGAAAGGTAGGAATCCAGCGTCACTGCGCATGACAGACTGTAGAAACTCCCGGATGATCTTCAAAAAAACTTTATTGCCCTATACACACTATACACCACGATCTCCCCCTCTACGCGTTTCACCCTCTCAGATAGGGCTTCGTCACGGAGTGAGGAGACGTGGTGTTAGCCTGGAATTTAAACATTAAAACGCCCACGAAAACGGGTAAAAAAATTAACCCCTTCATGTGAAAATTTCCTAAAAAAGGCACCAGCATCTCCCATAGACATATAAATGCACAGTACACAGGGATATCATAGGAGCCAACTAAATGCATTAATAATTTCATTATTTCAATATTGGCTCATCTTTTTACTGGACAGTAACATGAAGGTATCCTAAAGGTATATTAAAAATTGCTGACAACATCTCACAATAATACTGTCCCCCTGAAATGATAATTAATTATCAAGTATATATTCAAATCCTGCAAAGATATACTCTAAACATATATAACCCCCATTAATGAAGGCTAAATTAGTAGTTAATATTAACCACTGCAAGTGGTACACTCTTTCACGGGAAACAGCATGAGAAAGTGAGGGAAGGGAAAGGGGAAGGAGGGGGTGGCAAGGGATGGGGGAAGTGAGTGAATGCTGGATGGGGGAAGGGGAAAGGGAAGTGGAGCAAAGGGGGAGGGGTGGGGGGCAAGGGGAGAAAGGGGAGGTTGAGGGGGGGGGGGGGAAGTTGACAAAAAATGTAGGCGGAAAAAGAAAGAAAAACAGATCCAGAGTTAAGTTACAAATCATCTGTAACCCAAAACACTAAGTGCTCATTATTGAAATCTAAATTATAAGAGGACAAAGCAGATTCTCGTGCTCTGAAAAGAGCATATCATAACATCTTATAAAAAACTTATAAAAAGCATTGCAGATCCCATTCGACATTCAGTCCATTGGGTTGTAGGGTGTTCAATGCAAAAATCCAATGAGCCTCTCGCTGATGCAATATTTTTACCCTGTCCCCACCACGGGGTGTAATGGAATGTGCTCAATGGCTATACATTGCAGAGCCTCTACTGAACCCAATGGACATGTGTTAAAATGTAAAGAAACCGGATGCAACATATCGTGGTTCCGTATGAGTCTTAGGTGCTCTAAGATGCGAATCTTGAGCACTCTACTGGTTAAACCCACGTATTGTTTTTTGCATCCGCATTTCAGTAGGTAAACCACAAAATTGGTCTGACAAGATATGAAAGTTTTAATTTTAAATCTGCGTGTTTCATCACGGTTGGTGAAGTGTGTTGCTTTACTCATGTTTGGGCAAGGGGGTGCAACAGTTGTTCTCGATAGGGACTACTAAATTTGGGAGGCCCAGCGACAACTTGGTGATCAAGAGGCATACGAGGTCCTTGACGGCGATCCGACACCTCGATTCCGTACAGAGTTTGCAGACTTAATGGATGAAGGTGAGATTCTACATGTTCTCATACCCCCTGAGCGAGACTTCCTCACCAATCCAGATCCTATCACACCCATTTTTCATCACCTCCCCAAAATTCCCATGTCGAAGGGGATCTGCGATGTTTTTTATAAGTTTTTTATAAGATGTTATGATATGCTCTTTTCAGAGCACGAGAATCTGCTTTGTTCTCTTATAATTTAGATCTCAATAATGAGCACTTAGGGCCTCATGCAGAGAGCAGCGCTATTAACAATCTCGCCATTTTCCGGCGAAAATCGCGCTAAAAACTGCCGAAAATGGCGAGGTATGAAAAAAGCGCCATTTTTTTTTCTATTTATAAATTTCACCGCGCGGCTGGCGAGAACCTACATCTCGCCAGTCTGAAAAAAATCCAAATTCAGAAAGGCGCGCTTGCCATCTAGCGACTGTTTTTGGCGCGATTTTCATAAATTTTCTCCGCCAACTAAAGTTGGCAAGAAGCAGGAGCTTGCCGGCTATAGGGGGGGGAAAAAAAATGCGCGATTTTTTTTTCTCCCTTTCAGCTGCGCGCATCTCCTCGTTTACAATTCTCCACATGCAGTAATGCTAAAAATAGCGGATTTCGCCCATTTCTGCATATGGAGAATAAAACTCTCCATTAAATCTAGTTTTTCTAAAACTCTCCAATTATTTCTACCGCTGCTCTCTGCATAGGCCCCTTAGTGTTTTGGGTTACAGATGATTTGTAACTTAACTCTGGATCTGTTTTTCTTTCTTTTTCCGCCTTCATTTTTTGTCAACTTCCCCCCTCCCTCAACCTCCCCTTTCTCCCCCCCCCCGCTCCCTCCCCTTTGCTCCACTTCCCTTTCCCCTTCCCCCATCCAGCATTCACTCACTTCCCCCATCCCTTGCCACCCCCTCCTTCCCCTTTCCCTTCCCTCACTTTCTCATGCTGTTTCCCCTGAAAGAGTGTACCACTTGCAGTGGTTAATATTAACTACTAATTTAGCCTTCATTAATGGGGGTTATATATGTTTAGAGTATATCTTTGCAGGATTTGAATATATACTTGATAATTAATTATCATTTCAGGGTGACAGTATTACTGTGAGATGTTGTCAGCAATTTTTAATATACCTTTAGGATACCTTCATGTTACTGTCCAGTAAGAAGATGAGCCAATATTGAAATAATGAAATTATTAATGCATTTAGTTGGCTCCTATGATATCCCTGTGTACTGTGCATTTATATGCCTATGGGGGATGCTGGTGCCTTTTTTAGGACATTTTCACATGAAGGGGTTAATTTTTTACCCATTTTCGCGGGCTTTTTAATGTTTAAATTTCAGGCTAACACCACGTCTCCTCACTCCGAAACGAAGCCCTATCTGAGAGGGTGAAACGCGTAGAGGGGGAGATCGTGGTGTAGCCCTATGTGTATAGTGCAATAAAGTTTTTTTGAAGATCATCCGGGAGTTTCTACAGCCTGTCATGCGCAGTGGCGCCGGATTCCTACCTTTCACTCCCAAGTTACAGGCCCTGATATGGTGCGCCGGTATCGCCTCCATTTTTTAAATCCCTCATTCACGTGACGTGGACGATCTAAAAATGACATCGATATGGGCACCCGATGCCCCATTCTAAGGCCAGTAACTCAGGAAGCATGGGTGTCACGGGAGACCAAGACTTATCCACACATTAATAACGGGTTTCTGGATTGAGCACAACAAGGAGGGTAAAATAAATTGTAATTTATTTCCTTTAAAAACAAACACACAATTCTTCACAAAAATACTGAATAAGCACTTACTGGGTTTGGGAAATGAAATAAAATGTCCACGGAACGAATGACTTTAAAACCAAGTCTGTGGACAACCCTGCACGCTTGCCAGTGGGTGAGCAAATTGAACCGTGCGACAGTCCTTGGCTAGGGGCGCAAGTTGCCACCCCAATATCTCCGCCAAAAGGACGAATTTCGTAAAGTCCTTACAGGATTTGTTCGGGAATCCTTAGCTCAAACGAATTCCAGAAGTGGGGCATGATCCTTGGTTACGATGTAATTAACCCCTCACACTCCGAAAACCACCGACACTGGAACTTAGTCAAATCTTAGATGAAACTTAGGTAGAACTTAGATGGAACTAACGGGGACTGGGAGGCAGGTATCTTTATAGGGTTAAGGGTCCTATATCTAACATACACAACCAATCCCTCCCGTGGGAACAATTTCCCCACCTATCCCAGACTTGCCAGGAGTTCCTAGAACGGGCAGAAGTGTATTCCCGGTCTGCTAAGAGCATGCGTTAAGGTGACACCTAAGCAGATCAGCATACCGGGCTCAACCTGTTACCTGGAGACTGTAACTCTGGGGTTTGGCTACAAGGTGTGAGTTTCCCATGTGTTGCACCGGAATCGGTTACTTTGCAACATCCCGGCCGTCCTAACACCTAGGGTCTCTGAGGCTTTTCAACTCCGGACTTCTCTAGACACTGGGGCACCAACTTAGCATGGTGCCCTTTGAAGTACGGAGATGAAAAATCCCTCAGCTCATTCACCCTAAACATACTCTATGGGCATGTTAATGTATTCATTGCACGACTGACAGGAAAAGGTTCCTGTCTTCACATGTTAAAACATCATGGAAATACATTTTATTTTTTATATGTTGTTTCTGAATGTGTAGGAAACATGAAACCAATATGTATGTGAATGTTATATTCTTAACTAATGACGAAGTTAAGAAAAAGTACATTAAGGGGGGCGGGTCTGACATAAACAGCACTGGGATCTGAGCAGCCATTTTAAGTCAACATCCATCTTAGGTGCCGGATACTGTCATCCATTTTGTGTATTGTCTGCATGAAAGGGGAATGAGAATGGAAGTTTGAACGGGACTCATTTTGTTTTTTTGCTTCTCAGTTTTAAGTGATAATAAGCTTTTCAGCTAACCACATAACCTTGGAGAGGGGAGAAATGCGCCACTGTTATGAAAATAAAATATAGATAACAAGCACGTCTCGCATTCCGGGGGAGGTTCCCATGGTTATGTACACCGTTTCTCAGAAATCTCGTATATAGAGAAAATGTCACTGGCCTGTATAAGGAAATATAACTGAGTCAGTTCACTTTTAATATGAATCTCATAGTTATGCTATCAACTCAATGTGTTCATATTCATATTTTGTTTATCTTATACGTCTATGTCATAACGCACATGCCACCTCATAGAGGGGGCGTGGGCTTAGTATTTTGGTATAAATATGGCCTGTAGGCCAGTACTGCTGCAACACACTTTATTCGAGCAAATAACCAGTTTGTACCTGGCAGATACCTGGAATGCGCCGCTCCTCACCTCTGACAAGCCGCGATGCGTTTGCCTTCCCAGCCACGGTTCATGCCTGGCTGACGGGCGGCTGATCTGTTAAATGATAATGATCAGGATTTAATAGGCTGCAATGCTTTGCGTGTGTCCACCAGATGGCATAAATTCATGAATTGTAATGCAGTATATATACTGTATATATATATATATATATATATATATATATACTGCATAACAACAACCCCTATAACCCCTAACATACACATACTGTACAGTACTGTATATGCACATAAATAATACTGTGGGCCGGCGGGGGCGAGATGTGTTTGCAGCAGAGAGAGATCCGTTGCTCTCTCTCTGCGCAAAAATTGGCACATTAAAAATTATTTTAAATACATTTTTATTTATAGTGTAGATGTGCAGGGGGTCTCGGGAGCTGAATCGCACTGGTTTCAGTTCCGGGGACCCCCTGCTTCCCGAGATACAGACCCCTTTATGAAGTGCCGGTATCCCTCTGCGTTTAAAGGTCCCGATCACGTGATCGCGACCTGTTAAACCAAGCAGAGGGATACCGGCACCCCCAAAAGGGGCTTGTATCTCGGGGAGCAGGGGGTCCCCGGACCTGAAACCAAAAGTTTCTGCTCCGGAGACCCTCTGCACATGTACAGTATAAATAAAACACATATATAAATAAACACTCGTTCTTTACCTTAGCGGCTATGCGCTATGTAAAGAGCACATTTCTGTATGTTTAATAATATTGTACAGTGAGCAGGGGGTTCCTGAGCCAGAAATCAAAACCAGGGGGCCCCTGCTCCTGCTCATTATTATTAAAAATACAGAAATGCTGCTTTCATTACCATAGCATATAGCCGCTAAGGCAATGAAGGGGTTAACCACCGTGCCCGCTTTATTGTGGTATCCGGGGTGGGTGAAGGGGGTATTTGCCCTTGGTGTGAGGTTTAGGACTTGCGGGGGGGTTCGGGTGCAATTAACCCCCTTCCACACCTCAGCAGTTAATACCACGCTACTGAAGTTTTTAACCCTCCCGCGAACCCCCCCCCCCGCAAGCCCAAAACCACCACGTTGGGGCTAATACCCCCTTCACCCACCCCCACTACCCACAATAAAAAATCACACCGCAATCCATCTCCGCAATACATAAATAAATAAATAATACAAATAAATACATTTGAATAACATTTTATTGCTATGTAGATGTGCAGGAGGTCTCGGGGAGCTGAACCGCGTTGGTTTCAGGACCGGGGACCCCCTGCCCCCGAGATGACACACCCCTTTATGAGGTCCGGTACCCTCTGCGTTAAGATCCCGATCACGTGACCGCGGCCTGTTAAACCAAGCAGAGGGAATACCGGCACCCCCTAAAGGGGCCTGTATCTCGGGGAGCAGGGGGTCCCCGACCTGAAACCAAAAGGTTTCTGCTCCGAGACCCTCTGAACATGTACAGTATAAATAACACACCATCAATAAAGAATCGTTCTTTACCTTAGCGGCTATGTGCTATGGTTAATGCAGCAGTATTTTGTATTTTATAATATTGTACATTGAGCAGGGGGTTCCCTGAGCAGAAATTAATGCTCAGGGAACCCCCTGCTCCTGCACAATATTATTAAAATACAGAATGTGCTGCTTCATTACCATAGCGTTAGCCGCTAAGGCAATGAAGGGTTAGGCAGAATAAACAATAATACACATTACAATACGTACATTTTTTTAATGTGTGTTTTAAACCTCTCTGCCTTCACTGTAATCTATGTAAAAAAAAACTCCCCCTATTTTGTATTTTAAACTTCCCTGCCTTCACAGTAATCTATGTAAAAAACTATCCCCCTATTGTGTGTGAAGCTTCCCTGCCTTCACTGTAATCTATGTAAAACCCCCTCCCCCTATTCTGTGTGAAGCTTCCCTGCCTTCACTTATCTATGTAAACCCCCCCCCCTATTGTGTGTGAAGCTTCCCTGCCTTCACTGTAATCTATGTAAACCCCCCCCTATTGTGTCTGCTAAACTTCCCTGCTTTGACTAATCTGTGTTAGCCCCCCTCCCCCTATATATGTGTCAGTTAAATCTGCCTGGCCTGTGTTTTCTGTGAGTGCAGTGTACTGAATGTAAATGTGGGGAGGGGGATCCCGTGTAAATAACCACACCCACACCCACTACCCACTACCCACCTGCACATGGCCCCTCTGCTGCTGCAAAAAAGACACTAAAATTAAAACATACAGTACTGTACAAAGTAATGTCCCCTAACCCCTTAATCACCATAGCGGTTATTAACCGCTACAGTCATTAAGGGTTACCCACCTCACCCACACTCGGGATGCCTACATACCCTCCACACCTAACCCCCCCCCCCTTGACCTAACCTCCCATACCCCACAGGAGGCCTACCCACATACCGATGGGGAAACACCCCCCCACCCCACCGCCAGTACCTACAATAAAAACAGCACAGTGACCCACAATACAACATTATATTTATTAATACATACACCCACCCCCTGTGCCCCCCATAAACAAGATTTATCCCTTTTATGTACAGGGTTCATAACGCAGCCCCACCCGAGTCCCCGGTGGGCTTGCGGGGCACCTGGACAGACCTACAGTTTACCAGCAAGCCCTTTTACACAGGTTCTGGAGCCTGCTGGTGGATCCCACCAGCACCATGGCCCCCAGGTGGTCTCCTTGGGTCCACCGTGGGCCCACAATTGGGTCCCCACGTAGGCCCAAGGATGTCTGGGAGCCCTGGGTCGGACCCACATGTGTCTGCGGGGCCTCGGGTGGTTCCCTCGGGTCTGGGGAACTCACGGTGCTCACTACAGGTCGCGGGTGCCCCCACAGAAGTGGGCACCACATCGTCATCCCCGCAGACTACGGGTCGGCGGTGCCCCCACAGAAGTGGGACCACACATCGCATCCCCGCATGTGGTCACCCATGGAACCACCACCTGATACTATTGGGATACCCGAAGAACCACAGGTGGTCTCCAGAGGTCCCACGCGAACCACGGAACCAACCCTGAATGTAAAAAAAATAAACCTGGCCATACATTCAATACATACCACAAACCCCCCCTCAAACCCTACCCCCCCAACACTACATACAATAATGTGCAAGATAACTATTAGTCCCGATTAGGTAAAGATTAATTGCCCATTCTTAAAAAACATTAACTAGCATATACAAATAAATAAAGTACTACTGACCTCATCAATACGAAGTGTCCGTGGCCAGCAACATCCTTGTCTTGTCCACAAAATACATTGCCAATACAAAGCCAATACATTGCAAGTACATTCAGATATCAATTAACCCCTTAAACACCTTAACAGATAATAACCGCAAAGGTAATTAAGGGGTTAAGCCACACTGGCCCGATACCCACCCTTCACCCATGAATTTGTACAGTGGCTTCATCATGCAACTATATATATATATATATACACAGTATATACACACGATGAGCCAATATACAAATAAATGCAGAAGGGTTATCAAAACACTTCTCCATACATACACACTAAATTAAAATCAATTTCCTTTAATATTCATATCTGATCTCTCAATCTAAATCATCACTAAACCTCTGAAAAGCCATTTAAACAACTTACATTCCAATATAAATTATGCCCAAATATCTATGCACCATATACATTCTGCAAATTAATCAACCAAGTAAACAAAAATCAATTAGCAATCATTATTTACATCCCTAAACAATTCACACTAAACCCCGAACAATGAAACCATTAACAAATTCACGCCTAGAGCAGAACAATTAAGCCTTTGAAAAAATATAAGTACCGACAAAAATACAACCTTTACAACCAAGCCTATCCCTGACCTTCCTCAAACACACAATACAATACCAAGGAATATATCTATCTAATTTTAAAATACTTTAAACTCACAATAAAGCATAGCAGCATACACAAAATAATTTAAAACACATCTAATCCAGCTTTTAAAACATCATCATTTCTTACCCTGAATGTATACTGTATATCTCCCTAGACATATATACATACTGTACATACATACAGTGGCAAGAAATGATATACCACAAAAAAAAAAATACACATGTTAAAAAACCTTTTGAAAAAATTAACAAGTTAAATAAAATATATTTCTTTAGTTAACTTACTATTACTTGCCCCCACCGATTCCCGTTGCGCAGCTTACTCACGAACCAATCCATGATCAGGAACCCATAAAATAATAAACATTATTCTAAAAATCCAAATCAATCCACGGGTCTTCTACTTGTAATCCATCTTCATCTGTATTCTTCTTTCTTCTATCTCCTTCCAGAATGGCTTTGCTTCAAATGCCTTTAAGGTGACGTCATTAAAAGAATATATACAGTATATATACTGCATTACAATTCATTATAGGGGACGGCTTCAAAGAGAACAGCTCGCAAGCGCCCCCATGTGTTTTTACACGGCATTGCAGTATTGCAGCCAGCCGGAATAAAATTCTTCAATCCCTGCCCTGAAAATAACGCTATACACTCCGGCAGAAAATGATCACAAACCACAATACACCGGAGTATACCCAAATTCGCGGGACTAGCCGAGCGAGAAAAAAGTGTGTCGCCACTGTATCTGTGTGTGTGTATCAGTGACTGTGGGCCTCATGCAGTAAGCGCCGATAAGGCTTTTATCGGAATTTTCCCGCCAAAATTGGATTTGAGATTCAGTAAGGCCCGATAAGTGGTCAAAATCTGCATTTTTTCTTCCCGATAAAAATTTATCGGCATGCGTCTGCCGATAACCCACTTATCGGCAATTTTCATCACTTTTTGAAATCGGCTGTATTCTAGTAGCCTCGATCAGCTTATCGGTGTTGATCGGCACTCAAAAATGGAGATTTCTACAGCAAATTGTCCCGCCAACTAAAGTTGGCAAGTTGGAGGGGAGAAGGATCGGCAAGGTTGCCGGGACGGCACTTAGAAAAAATAGCTCATCTCTACTTCAATGGAGTCAATGGAGCGGGGACTTATAACCTTATAGGAGTGTTTACGTTCTATTGCTCATAATACAAATGTGCTTGGCGTTACAGTGTCGATGTCATTCACTTCATCGTGTCACCGCTTACGTTTATTATTGGCAGAACATTGTACTTTTCTATCTTATGATGATTTGCGTGTCACATTAGTCTTAATGTTATGATGTGTCAAGGTAAACTCCTATAGTAAACTCTTAAAGGAACAGGTCACATAATAAGAAACATGTTACTTAAGAGTGGTCAAATTATTATATGATGTAACAGATTTCACACATCTAACAGATCCAGCATATAGTAATGTTGGTATACATTAGAGAATGCTTTGAATGTGTAATGCATGATCACGTCCGCAATTGGAAACTCAATAACATTGCATGTTTACATTGTACACCATGCATTATAATCACTTCCAGCTAAGTTATACACAGATCTATAATAGTTACTCATTTTTACACGATTGAAACATAATCAATAGCAAGTATACTGATGGCATTAAATAATGCATACGCACATTACAATTAGTTCCTGTGAACATGTGACAATAACATGCAAATTTGACATGTTGCAACATAATTTTTCAACGTCAATGTCATGTTTGTATCCTAATGAGATGACTGAGTGTTGCGTTCAGAAGTGGTACATGCATTAAACATTCCATAAATACTTGCGAATAAATGGTTGTACAAAGCTTAACGTTACATCATTGTCAAATATCATGATTGCCTGGTGAACACACATAAATAATCCTTTTAATTCGTACTGGATACCCGTTTGGAGTTCACTACTTGGATATGTTAATGTAACACCTTGCACTTCATCAAGTCACCTGACATCATCACATAGGTATTTAAAGAAGGCTAATTACCTGCGCATTGACAGCTACAGACCTGAAAATGATGCAAATGTTTATGAGACGGAGGAAGATTCTATTGGAGGAGAGGCTAGCTGAGGGTCAGGATGTCACAGGCCAAGGAAGGGACAGGGACAGGGACAGAGACAGGGACAGGGACAGGGATGCGGAGAGGAGCGGGAGAGGGAGAGGGCGAGGGAATGGGCAAGGAGATGAGAGGAGAAGAGAGAGGAGAGAAGTTGTGCCTCATCCTCGTTTGTACAGGGAGAGAACCATGTTAGATGGGATGAGTGAGGAGGAGATTATAAGTCGCTATCGTTTGAGTACAGCAGCAATCTTAGCTCTTTATGATGAGATACGGGGAGATTTAGATTTTGTGACAGCCAGTGGCCGTGCAGTCCCTGGGCTTGTTAAAATGCCGTGCTCATTACATTATCTTGCTTCCGCGTCATTCCAGACAACTGTGGGCATAGTGGGCGGGGTCTCGCAATCTACATTCTCGCGGGCCTTTACCCAGTTTCTATGTGCACTGAATAGACGCGCTAGGAATTATATTCATTTTCCTACAGAGCACACAGAGTGGCTGGAAGTGAGGAATGGCTTTTATGCCATAGCCGGGATACCATGTGTGATGGTGCAATAGATTGCACCCATGTTGCTCCCGCCTAGTCAGAGTGAGCATGCTTACCGCAACCGTAAGCACTACCATTCCCTGAATGTACAGGTGGTATGCGATGCCATGATGAAGATTATGCATGTGGTAGTCATGATTCCTCTATCCTGAGAAAATCATCAGTCTTCCATGCTTTCGAAGAAGGCTATTTTGGACCTGGTTGGCTGGTGGGTGAGTACATATTATGATGTGTTAACAAACAACTCTAGGTTTTCTATGAACTGTTGAATTTAATAATGTTAACACAAATTGTATCATATTTGTGCACGATGGATTATAGGTGACTCAGGATACGGAATTAGGCCGTGGCTGTTGACCCCGGTGGCAAACCCTCAATGTGAAGCAGAGGAGAGGTATAACGTGGCACATATATCTACACGATCCATCATAGAGAGGACATTTGGGCTTCTCATGACATGATTCAAGTGTTTAGATAGAATTGGTGGGGCACTTCAATATAAGCCTGCTAAAGTGTCAGATATTATAATTGCATGTTGCATTTTGCACAATCTGGCACTCCGCAATAATTTAGAAACCGACACACGTCAGGGCTTGGAGGAGGAGAATCCCGTACATTTACCAGCTGACACTGAGCAAACAGCCAGTGGTGTGGAGACATGTCTGAATGTCATAAACACATATTTTTCATGTAAGCAAATACATATATGTTCATAGTACTACATAGATGTATTAATTCATCAGTATATATTTATTTCTCTTCATGTATTTATTTATTTATTTAGATTTATTTATTAATTGTGGGGCTGCTGTGTGTGTGTATTTTTTTTATTTTGGGTAGCGGGGGTGGGTGAATGGGGTATTACCGGCACCTCATAACGGGGGCTGTATCTCGGGGAGCAGGGGGTCCCCCGACCTGAAACCAATGTGGTTCAGCACCGGAGACCCCCTGCACATGTACACTATGAATAAAAATGTATTTCAAATGTATTTATTTATATTCATTTATTTATTTATTTATTTAGATTTATTTATTTATTTTCTGGGCGGCTGCTGTGTGTGAGTTTTTTTTATTGTGGGTAGCGGGGGTGAGTGAAGGGGGTATTAGCCCTAACGGCGTTGTTTAGGGCTTGCGGGGGGTAGCGGGAGGGGTTAACCCCTTCATGACCGTAGCGGTATTAACTGCTACGTCGTGAAGGGGTTAAGGGTACCCGCAACCCCCCCGCAAGTCCTAAACAAACACCAAGGGCCAAATACACCCTTCACCCACTGTACAATATTATTAAAATACAGAAATACTGCTTTGTTACCGTAGCACATAGCCGCTAAGGTAAGGAACGAGTGTTTATTTATATATGTGTTTTATTCACAGTGTAGATGTGCAGAGGGTCTCCGGAGCAGAACCGCTGTGGTTTTAGGTCCGGGGACCCCCTGCTCCACGAGATACAGGCCCCTTTAGGTGGTGCCGGTATCCCTCTGCTTGGTTTACAGGCCGCGGTCACGTAATCGGGACCTTTAAACGCAGAGGGATACCGGCACCTCATAAAGGGGTCTGTATCTCGGGGAGCAGGGGGTCCCCCGACCTGAAACCAACGCGGTTCAGCTCCTGAGACCCCCTGCACATGTACACTATGAATAAAAATGTACAGTACTGTATGTTAGGGGTTATAGGGGACGGCTTCAAAGACAACAGCTCGCAAACGCCCCCATGTGTTTTTACACGTCATTGCAGTATTGCAGCCAGCGGGAATAAAATGCTTAAATCACAGCCGGGAAAATAACGCAATACACTCCGGGCGAAAACGACACAAACCTCACATCACCGGGATATACCCAAATTTGCGGAACTAGCCGAGTTAGAATAAAGTTGGTCGCCTCTGTAGTATATAACACTTCCCTCTGGTCAGGGGGGCGTGTTAGTAGCGTTAAGCCGTATACTCTAATGGTAAAAGGCAAATTATAATATAAGATCATGTAAAATCTATACTGAGCTAGAGATTGAGTACTTGCTCTGATCGGAGAACAAAAATTAGTATATTAGTGTCCTACGGCTGTTAACCGCTTCTGTCACGTGAGCGGAGCCTGTCAGACAGTAGTTACATGCAGAGCACATTTCAGAGATAAAGAATTGCTAAAACAAGTGATCACACATTCAAACTTGAGGTCGGGAGGCTCAGAGTAAAATGTGATTACTTCTTTACAGAAATAGTGGTGGATTCACGGAATAGTCTCCCAATAGAGCTGGTACAGGCTAATAAAGGAAGGAGCTCAACATAATACATATTACATTATATAGCTTGCCATCCTATGTATCTTATCTTCTTACAGATATTCTATTCGTTATTTCCGACACCTCATGGCCTTTGTTTTTGCTGTTGAAGAGATTAATAAACAGACAAATCTCCTACCAAACATTACCCTGGGATTCCAGATTTACGACTCTTGTCTGGTGGAAAATAAAGCCCTAGAGAGTGCACTAAGCATAATAACAGGAGTGGGGAAAGTTGTTCCCAACTACAGCTGCGATTTGAATAGGAAAGTGGTGGTCTTTATTGGACACATGATGTCTTCATCCACCTACTCAATAGCAGGTCTTACTGGGATCTACAGATATCCACAGGTAAGCAGGAGATGCAACTGGTGTATTCTGTTGTCAGGGTTTGTGGGCTACAATATTTCTTCTTTATGACTTTGTTTCAAATAGATTAGACTGAAAGGATTCCTAAATTCCTCAATACTCAATTGTAATAGGAATTATAGGACATCTCTATAAGAGCTGTGCTTGCATATTTGAAATGTAAGTAAAGTAAAACTTGGCTAAAAAGAGAAGAACACTTTCAAATGCCCTCAATATTTTGAACATTTATTGTCAGGTCAACCTGTGGAAGGTCTTCTCTAAATCAAAAGATAGAAGATTTTTTTCTTAGACCACACGTAATGTATAAGATCTATTTTTCTTCTAGTATTGTCTATGTATTGGCTAATGGGTATGACATCCAACTTATCAGGATGTATCAGAAAAGGGAGGACCATTCCCATCCATTTTGTAAGACTATTACTGTATAATTTTGTGTGTGTATTAAGTAAAGATATAGTTTGAGCAAATATTATGATCTTTTCCTTCGTTAGTGATAGTGACTATGGTTGCCTGCAGCATCTCAGAGGGAAGTTTCGACAAAGTAATACATGTTTTAAACATTCTGTCAAGTTGAAGGGATAATATATCTGCCAGAGTCTTATAATATTTTTGGAAAAACCGTCTGGACCTGGAGATTTTGAGATTTTAGGATCTTTAATGGCAGATGTGACTTTTTACTGCATTATAAGAAAACATTATGTTGCAGTTGGGGATTACAATTGTAGCTCTTTTTCCCCCTGACTAAAGAGTCTACCAGTACTGCCGTTACATGTTGGTTCACAGAGGGCCTAAGCCTCCGCCACTGAGAGTCTGCGGCGATATATTTATCACCTTGGTGCAGCACCTCCACCTGTGATGGATCCCAGCGTAGTGGGAGAGCCCCTCACAGGAACCAATAGCAATTGTAAACACACACACTGTATATAACAATCACCTTTACTGAACGCACATATAATATACAATCCGTATCACACAGTGCAAGGCACACCTAACCCAATACCACCAGTGAGTGTCCCCCAAAGTACATTGGGTGCTAGGCACCAATACCCTGATGTTCTTTCCCCAATGTCATGGACCCACCCAAATGCGTGTATGGTTGCACTACCCTTGAACCGCTGGTGCACTTTGTTGAGGTACCTGTGGAGTTCTCCAGTACTCGGTGCGGCCGACTTAGCAACATGGATCTGTTGATCCAGCGACATCGTCGACCGCGATGGCATCTGCCTACAAGTGGGGTGAATTCTCGCTGGATGGTATCACTGTCATCAGGGCTAACAAATTCCTGAATTTTGGTAAATCCTTTGTTACGATATTATGACACTAATATACAATGTTGTTAACCCCTTGCGTCCTGGAACCGCTACCGCTGTACTCGAACAGAACCCTGTGCAAAACTTGGATATGAATTGCACAGGGGATAGCTCGGCGGGCAGGTTTATAGATTTCACAGACCTACCTCTAACATGCATGCCAAATCCCCTCCGTTGCAACATTTAACCCACCAATCCCTGTTCTGCTCATGCTTGGAACTACTGGCAAAAGTGGCTTCATGGGTTGCACAGAGCATGTGCAACAGAAATGTCATCTTCCCCTACCTGGCCACTTGCTACTTAGCATATACCACCCTGATGCCTTAAGGGATGCCACTCAGTCTACCTCACTCCTGCCTGGGAACAAAAGTTTAACACCTCTATTTCTTTGAAGCTTAGAGGTTTTCTGCTACGCATTTCAAAGCCCAGGGTTACACCCCCCAAGTGTCATCACCTGCCTAATATTAATTTCCTTACTCTTAACATATATGCGTGTTAATACATTCATTGCTGGGCACAGGAAAAGCTTCTTGCTGGTACCTTTTAAAACATAACTAAAATACAGTTTATATATATACTTTCTGTATGTGTGGGGGACCCCATGCAATATGTATGGGCTTAGTACATTCTTAGCTAGCTGCACTCCAAAAATTAGAGTGTTTGCTTGCTCCTTGTGTCTGATATACAATTGGTCCAATTCGCATACAATGCAATTACTGCAGACAGGGAACAGGCTGTAAAATGGGGATAAGATGGCTGGGACAGGGTAATGCATATAATTTTAACCCCTTCACTCCCAGTGCGATTTAGGGTTAATTACTGCAAAACAGTGACAATATGGTGTTGTAGGGGGAAATATGACATTTGTGGTGTACTTAGAATTAACCCCTTCTGCCCCATCACAATTTAGGGTTAATCAGCCGGGCATACTGCCTTTATTATTGGCCTGATTAACCCCCGATCGCCACAATCACAATAAAGAAACTGCGCAAATTCACACTATTTGAAGGAGAGGACCTTAGTTATTGCAGTACTCTGCCCCTTGAAGAAATCCCAGGATGAAACGAGGGCAGGCAACACAGGCAACACAGAGGTCAGAAGGAGCTGTGCAGCAGAGGTATGTGGAGGACAGCTGAGGACGCTTTGAATCCCCCATACAGTGACTTTTTGAGGCGGCCGCCACAGAGGCTCACTATTAAATGTTCTTAACTTGTATTTGTTTCTATCACTCTATGACCCAGGGGGGTCCCACTGTCTCCACTCGCTTACCTACCTGCACGTGTTCACTTGTTTTGTATTAATTTGCATACAAAGTTATCTACAATATCCCTGTGTCCTCTCCTCTTTTCTCCCTGGGAGTATCCTATTCCTCCAGTGGATGAGCTGTACTGTGAGTTCAACCAAAAGGCGTATATTGCTCATATTTAATGTGAGTAATATTACTATTATCTAATACAAATCCCCTCTTTATGTGACTGAGCTACAATATTTAGTGTTTTTTTGTTTTTTATTTTTATATATACCTTGATGAGAGTGCGCTCCTGACGACTTCTGCTGTTACTATCACCATAAAGAGTCTCTTATGCTGAAGGTGGTCTGGTCTCAGACATCAGGCCGCAATCACCACATGTGTCTCACCGGTGATATAACCTAACTAGAGGTAGCTACTGGGGAATGTCCCTAGCTATGGGCTTTCCCTGTAGCAGCCACAATATATTGGTGAGTCAGGGCCTAGCTGGGGCCTAAAGGGGGTATCTGGACTAGTATGGGAGCCACTTTCACCCACACACTTCCTCACCCATCTGCATCCCTGCTCTGACTTCCTCGCACGCGAAGCGCACCAAACGTATATTTTCCTTCCATGAGATCCTAGCAGCCCTACTGGATAGTACTGCCCATGTGAACGGTTTTCCCCATGGGATCCTGGGATATGTAGTTCCCCTGAGGAGCATTACAGAACATGGCCATCACAGATCAGTCACACTGGGCATGCGCCAGCTCCCTGCTCACATCAGGGACGTCAGGACCCGTTCTGCATATGTGCAGCACTTCTACAAAGGCGGCGCCCTACTCGGGCGCTCGCCGTGAAGCTCCCAGACACCGGAGCTCTCTCTCCTGCTCCCCCACCGATCGCCGCAACTCCCGACACACCGCAGTAGCCTCCCCTTTCCCCGCACCCGCATCTGGAGGTAATGGGGGGGAGGAGGGGGGCTGGGGGACCCGGCTACACAATACAATCTATTTCCAGCTCATCTAAAACTGATCTGGATACAAACTTTTTATTTTTTTTATGGTTTTTTTGTTTCTTTTAACAAATGTATACGTCTGTCTGTGTCATTAATCTTGGGAATTGAGAAGATACTCAAAAGCGTGTCCGTATTAAATCGACTTTTATCTTATCTTTTACCTGAGCTGTGCTCTCGTTTGTTTTTTAATTTGTAAAGATTGTAATATTATTGTTTAAAAATGCTGTTAATTTCAATCAGGTTGGGAACTGGATCATTGATTTGTTTTTTAATTGAAGTCAATCTATTCTTGTTTATTTTTTGCCTCAGTTTATTTGCCAACAACCTGTTACTTTATTCTCTTTAGTGTGGAATTTTTGATTTGTCCACCCTAGTGATTTTTCCACTCTTTCTAGAAGAAGAGAAGTAAGTTTAGTTCCTACAGAAGTAAGTAGAAACTTACAATTAGGTCAAATGAATTCAGTAGCACATTGAAGTCAGTATGACTGAGCGGTCATTATTTATTTATAAAATATTTTACCAGGAAGTAATACATTGAGAGTTACCTCTCGTTTTCAAGTATGTCCTGGGCACAGAGTTAAAACAAACAATAAATGGTTACAGATACAGTTACATAAATGAACAGGGTACAGTGGCCGCCAGCTTTAATCTTAACCCGCGGACGGCGCGCGGCTATCTTCGGCCGTTTTCAGCCGGTTTTCCCGCACCTCGGGCGCTTTCAATAATAAGCGCCATTAGCGCTTATCTATTGAAGAGGCCGCCGCATGGGAAACTCCGATTCAAATCGGAGACAAGCCCCGCGGTTTGCCCGCATTGAACCCTGCAAGATTTAGAATAAAGCTGGCCGGGACAGTACTGCACCGACACACTTTATTCGAGCAAATACCCAGTATGTACCTGGCAGATACCTGGAATGCGCCGCTCCTCACCTCTGACAAGCCCTGTTGCGTTTGCCTTCCCAGCCTGGGTTCATGCCTGGCTGACGGGCGGCTGATCTGTTAAATGATAATGATTAAGATTTAATAGGCTGCAATGCTTCGCGTGTCTACCAGATGGCATAAATTCATGAATTGTAATGCAGTATATATATATACTGTGCAGTATTGCAGCCAGCGGGAATAAAATGCTTCAATCCCTGCCTGGAAAATAACCCAATGCACTCGGGCAGAAAACAGTCACAAACCTCAATATACCTGGGTATACCCGAATTCGTGGGACTAGCCGAGCTCGAATAAAGTGTGTCGCCAGTGTATACATTATATACAAGACTTTGCATGCACAGTTAAAGAAAATATATATTATGGGCATATGAAACAGTTACATACCAGATTAAAATGTGAGACAGCCTTAGATTTGAAAGAACTTAAACTGGTGGTGGATGTGAGAGTCTCCGGTAGATTGTTCCAGTTTTGGGGTGCACGGTAAGAGAAGGAGGAACGGCCGGATACTTTGTTGAGTCTTGGGACCATGAACAGTCTTTTGGAGTCTGATCTCAGATGAGAAGTGCTACATGTGGTAGTGGTGAGGAGCTTGTTAAGATAGATGGGAAGCTTGCCCAGAAAGAATTTTAAGGCAAGACAGGAAAGTTGGACTTTGTGCCTAGACTCGAGTGATGACCAATCTAGTTCTTTGAGCATTTCGCAGTGATGTGTTTTGTACAGTAGTTGTATTGGAGAACAAAACGACAAATTGAATTGTAGAGCCATAGAATTGTAGAACGTGTCAAGTTTGCCGAGGTGGGTTTGATGTGCTGAGCCATATACTATGTCTCCATAATCAATAATTAGCATTAGCATCTGCTGTGTGAAATGCTTTCTGACCAGGGGAATTAGAGAGAATTTGTTCCTGTAAAGTAACACTAGTTTGGCATAGGTCTTGGTTGTCAGGTTATCAATGTCAGGGTATCAATCCCGAATGTTAAGTGGGAGTCAAACCATATGCCCAAGTATTTAAAACTAGTCACAGGTGTTAGGGTGGTGTTAGTGTTGGTTCTAATCTGGAGCTCAGTCGCAGAAAGCTTAAAAAATTAGTCTTGGTCCCAAATACCATTGTTAAAATCTTGTCAGTGTTTAAAAACAGTTTGTTTTGTGAAATCCAGTTTTCGAGTCTCAAAAAGTCAGACTGAAGTATGTGTTGAAGGTCAGAGAGGCTATGGCTGTGTGCATATAGGATTGTGTCATCTGCATACATGTGTATTGAGGCTTCCTTACAAGCTGTGGGAAATCATTGATGAACACTGAGAAGAGTAGGGGCCTGTAGGCGGACGCTCACAGAGGTATGCAAGGGAGACTGGTTATGGTGAAATTAAATAAGGCTTTTATTGTGCCTATTTCCTTAATATCAGGAAACCATCCAAACAAGGGGTAAACAAAGCTTCTATTCACTTGGAAGTTCTTCTAGTGAAATACTATTCAGTCCACAACTCCCTTTAGATGAGCATGTCTCCCAGCCCCAAACATACTGCTGCGGCCGAGTTTATTCGAGCATTTGCCCGGTCTCGGCCGCAGCAGTAACCTGGCGCTTGCCGGAGGGTGCCCGGCGCGCGCCAAAGCCGCGGAGGAGCGCCCTCCGATCGGGGCTTTCTCCCTCCGCTCTCCGGGTCCGCCGGGTCCCCCGGAACCCCCTGCCGCCGTCCCCCACATCGCGGGACACCAGGGCTCCCTCTGGGAGGCCTGGACATGCGTGCAGGGGGCGCAGGCTCCCGATGACGTGTGACCGCGCATCGGTGATGCGCGGCACGCTGAGGGAGTGCGGCTAGCACGCCGGGGCATCCCCCGGCTTGCGGTGCTAGCCGTGCTTCAATAAAACGTGTCGCCAGTGTATACATTGTATCATGAAATAAGCAGATATAAAAAGTCTCATAAATGAAAGGCTTATCTGTTTGTTGTGGTTAGAGGGAAAGTCTTCCCTGTTCCTGCGTTGCTACCTTTACTCAGGTTTTGTCAGCATTCAGGTTTAGAAGTTTCCCCTGTGTCTTGCAAGCAGCCTCTTCTGGTAGACTCAAGATGCCTGTCCCCATGTCAGTCTCACAAGTTGTGAGAGTCAGGGACCATCTCACTTCCTGTCTCAAGGGCAGGCTTTTCTATGCAACCTAATCAGGAAGGTGGTGTTTGTTAATTGACTACCAGCAGTTAACCACTGCTGGAATAGAGGTATATTTCCTGAGCAGGGATAACTCCCCTGTTACAGGGCCCCAGAACAGAGCCTTGAGGGACACCACAGGTGATATCCAGGGGTTGGAGTTAGAGCCTTAGATGGACACATGTTGGGATCTACCTGATAAGTAGGACTGAAACCAGTTTAAAGCATGCTTCCCTATTCCAGAGCTCTGGAGTTTGTTAAGCAGGATAGCATGATCAACAGTATCAAAAGCCTTTGCAAAATCTAGGAATATTGAGCCAGTGAGTTGTCCCCGTTCCATCCCACACTGGATTTCATTGCAAACTTTTAGCAGGGTAGTTACGGTAGAGTGTTTGGGGCGAAAGCCAGATTGGAATTGGCTAGGGAAATTTGTCTTGGTATAGTAATCGCTTAATTGGGAGTGGACACATTTTTCCATGACTTTGGATAGAATTGGGAGAAGTGAGATTGGCCTGTAGTTTGAGACAGTATTTTTGTCCCCACTTTTGAAGATTGGGACAACTCTGGCAGTTTTCCAGGTCTTAGGGATATGGCATGCAGACAGGATAGAGTTCACTATGGAAGCAATTGGTTTGGCAATGGCTGGGGCACCAAGTTGTAGGAACCAAGATTAAAGTTAGTCAGGTCCACATTGGCTGCTTAGTTTTAATTTGAGGAGCGCTTGCGTAATCTCCTCTTTGGATACTGGGCCAAATTGAAAATTGTGGACAGTGTTGGGAGGGGTGGGGCTATGTGGGTACTCCCAGGATGAGATTCAGGCTTGTGGTTTGTGCTGTGTATCACTAATAAGTTAGTGGCACACCCAACAAAGTAATCATTGAATGCATTTGCAATGTCAGTGGGGTTTGTCAGAGTAATATCCCCCTTAGTGATATTACTTGGTTGTTGATGTTTAGAAGGCTGTAATATATTGTTGATAACCTTCCAGAAGTTTGCTGGGTTTGGTGTATTCTGGTGGAGGTTGTCAGAGTAATATTATTCTGTTTCATGCCTTGTTTGCCTTTTGCACATGTTCCGCAGGCATCTGTAGTGATTGAGATCGTTGGTAGTGCCAGTTACTTTGGAGCTTTTCCACATGGTATCCCTTAACTGGTATATTGCTATAAGGTCAGTTGTAACCCACAGAAGATGGGCCCCCCATACCCTTATTTTTCGTAGTGGAGCATGGGTTTCACAGAGTTTTAAGAACTCAGATTGGAAATAGTCGAGTGCAGAATCAGGGTCGGGAATTAAATCGATTCTGTGCCAAGGGCAGTTGGTAAAGTCATCCAGAAACTGTTGTGGGTTAAAGTTTCTAAATGTTCTAGTGAGGAGAACTTTGGGGCTTGAATGGGGCAGTTTAATTTTCCTTACACAGTACACGATTGCATGGTAACTGAAAATATCAGAAAGGATGCCAGAGGATTGGATTCTGTTGGGGCTTGAGGAGAGAATCCAGTCTAGCAAGGAGTGGTTGTGTGATTTCAGGTTTGTCCGTGTGGGTTGGGAAATGAGTTGCGATAAGTTAAGTAACTTGAATTGTGTCTGGATTTTATGGTTTTAAGGGTCGAGCCAATTGAAGTTGAAATCCCCAAGAACTAGCAGCTCACTCTTCTCATTCAGAGAGGAAATGGAGCAAAGAAACTGGGTGATATCAGTCAGGGATTGCAGGAGGGCTTTATGGGGGCGGTAGATGCCAGCAAGCAAGATGGGCTTAGAAAAGGGAAGGCAGATTCTGCCAACTAGGGATTCAAAAGAGGGTGGGCTTGGGGAGCAATTTAACAGTGTAAATTGTAAGGTGTCTGCAATATAAAATAACACCCCATCTCCTCTCTTTGACCTAGCTCTCCCAGAAATGGAGTAACCCTGAATGGCGATATTTGCATCGGAGGTTTTAGGGATTAGCCATGTTTCCGTAAGAACGATGGCTTTGGGTTTATGCATAAGGCACCATGCCCTTAGTTCGTTCAGTTTGGGCAGCAGGCTCCGGATATTTTTATGGGCGACAGCTAGCCGTTTTTGGAATCTTAAGGTGGAATTCTCAGGGGTATGGGACAGAGCTGAAATGGGAGGACCTGGGTTAGGTATAATATCACCTGCTAAAGAGAATAATAGTATGAGTAGAAATTTGAGTAGTTGTTTGCAAGTTGTAAATTTGTGATGTTTGCCATTAGAGTGAGAGGTGGTTGGTGAGCTGGTTTTTAGAGTTCTCCACCAACATTCTGTAGATAGTGCAAAACTTTTGAGTAGTCCAGGGTGTATGGCGATGTTGGGTGTGGGCCAGGAGGGAGGCGTTTGTAGAGGATTGAGGGAGTAACATTTCCATGAGGCCAGGAGAAAGAAAGTTAAGATACATAGCAGGTTCATTACGCCAGAGGTAGGCAGTACTGCATGGAGCTGTTGTGAGCAAAATGACTGTGTGCAGACTAAACAGCAGAGGTGTGCCTTTCCCTTGTCAAATGTTTTGCTGTATTGCAATGCTAGAGTCAATTCAGGATTTCAGTGGGCTGAGTGGGTGTGAGGTAATTTTGTGCAGTTTTGGGAGAGACTACTGTGAAATAAGTTGTAAAGGGGTGGGGGGTTAAAATATGCAGGCTAACAAGCATGGGATCATAGTGTGGTCATATAAGCTCACCGTTTGTTGTCTTGAGTAGTAAAGTTTGCAAAAGGTGCAGTCCCCAGTCCACCTCTAGCCAAACTATAGTCTAACTATATATTGTCAATTAAAATGATCACTTTAAATGCATCACTCAAGATGCCAATGCTATCCCTGCCAATGCAGGGGGGTTGTTAGTTTTATAAATCTAAAGCAGTCACATGACCATTCCCCCTCCCCAATAAATCAGCACAACTGATTTTCGCAGTGTCAGACGGAGCTTTTCGGAGACACACCAGTCCACTACATGTCGAGTCTCTTTGCATAAACTCAATCCGGAAGTACAGGATTGCTGACAACACACAACATATCCGAGCGTGCGAGACCCAAAATCAGTGAGCACCACACCCCTAGCATCTCAATCGGCTGAAGGCACAATGAACTGCAATCCACTGACTTCATTTTACCTATTTGTAAGTTTCTACTAACTCTTTCTTTGCTTAATAAACACTCATACTTACCTCTGATGCGCTCTGTGTTATTTTCATCTTATCTTGTCCTCAGAGGATTTCTTCGTGAAGTTTGGGTGAGTTGAGCTTCCATACACAGTAGTTGCAAGGAGCACAAGTTCCTTTCATCCCCCTTATCAACAAAGCTGAAAGCAGGAACGCAAATTAATTCCATTATTCCTTAGCTCATATAGAGGTTATTCAATTTATGAAGTTCCTCATAATAGTACAATTCTTTAATGTTTGTAGTGTAGTCAACTCCTAAATGCGCTAATTTCAGGGGTCTCAATAAGTGAAATATAGGCCTGTAAATTTTTTTTTCAATTGTTCTACTGTGCCTTGCTAGGTTATTCTAGAATGTAGATATTTAATTTCCAAAGCGGTTTGTTAAAGTGCAGATGCGGATCTTGTAAGGTAAGTTCTATGGGAGCATGATCTGACCATGAGCTTATACCAATTTTAGTGGATATTTGTAGATATTATAGAGTTAGTTAACCTAATGTCTGTGAAAATATAATCCATCCTAGATTAGGACGAGTGGAGGGCAGAATAGAAAGTATACTATTTCGCTGTGGTATTTAGACACCTCCAGGCATCTAGTTTTTAATATTCTCAAAAGATTTTTATAAATTAGTGTCTGCTTTTATTTCTTTTTATGATGGGGTTGCTAGATTTGATTAATTGCTATTGTAGGTTAAAGTCTCCGCAGAGTATTAACTGGCCCCTACGAACTGCAGTCATTGTCACGGGAGACCAGGTTCTATAACACCTTTTTATAACCGGGATCATTTGATTGAGCAAAACAAGATGGTAAAAATAAAGGTAATTTATTTCTTATAAAAGGCGAACAAACAATGTTACACAATTCAAGATTAAAACACTTACTGGGAATGGGGCAAACAAATAAATCCGTTTCCGGAACAAAATTCTTCAGATCACCTTTTTAGAGCACCTCTAGGCTCAGGATACCTGGGCATGTATGTGGGTACCTCTGCTAAAGTATAATGAGGAGCCCTTGCTATACTAAGGACTCTGTGTATACCAGCAGATATCTTTTTACGCCTTCAAAACTATTTACCTTGTCTGGATGATGCTGCAGCAGGGATCCTGGCGGTGTGTCGTAAGAAAATTTTCAAGTCCAAGTTTGGCGGAGTAATGTGTTTAGCTGTATCCGAGGACATCACTCAATCTCCGGATTCAAATTTTGGGGTATCCCATAACTCTGGAACTCCGCTACCTAGACACATTCTGTAAAGACATTCTCTGACAAACCCACCCTGAAACTTACAGCCTAAAAATCTCCCGATCCCAGCATCCCCATAAAGGCAAAAACCACAGAATTTAGACAGTAGCGACTGTGAGAGTCTCGTATAGATTGTTACAATTGTGAGGTGCACGGTATGAGAAGAAGGAGCAACCAGATTCTTTGTTGAACCTTTGAACGTTGAATAGTCTTTTGGAGTCAGATCTCAGGTAATAAGGGCTGCATGTGGTAGGGGTGAGGAGCTTGTTATAGCTAATCTAGTTCTTTGAGCATTTCACAGTGATTTGTGCTATACACATTGTAGGACAAAATGGCATATTGAGTTGTAGAGGGTGTCTAGTTTGCTAAGGTGTGTGGGGTGCTGTACCATAAACTATGTCCCCATAGACTATAATTGGCATTAGCATCTGCTGTGCAATGCGATTTCTGACCAGCGGGCTTCGGGAGGATTTGTTCCTATAAAGTACACCTAGTTTGGCATAAGTTTTGGATGTCAGAGTATCAATAAGCAACTCAAATGTTAAATGGGAGAAAAACCATATGCCCAGATATTTAAAACTAGTGGCATGGGCTAGAATGGTGTTTGAAAAGTTGTTATCTGTAGCTCCATTTGGAAGGGGAGGAGCAAAAAAGTGTTAATTAGGATTGGGGAAAAGATAACCACAAACCCAGGAAGATTGATCATCCCAGGTGATTTTACTCTGTTTTCAACTGAGGACAAGAGAGTAAGTAGGGAAAGGAGGGAAAGGAGAGGATAAAGGGGGGAAACACACAGTCAGCTGGAATACGGAAAGCCGACATAGGGGCCTATGCTGTAAACGGCGAAAAGGCACATTCGGCAGGGGTTTGAACTCGCCATGTTTTTGGCGAGTTGCTCTCATGGTATGCAGGAAGGCCCGAATATCTGCCAGAGAGCAACATGAGCAAACATGGCGAGTTGCCGGCACTGACATTGCCTGCTCTCCCGAGAAGGGCTCCCCTTGCGAGATCTGTCTGAAGAGAGAGAGATCCACATTTCTCTACACAAATCTTGCCAGGAATAAAAACATTTTTACATTTACATTTTATTAATAGTGTAGATGTTCAGTGGGTGTCCAGAACTGAACCGCGTTGGTTTGAGGTCCAGGGACCCCCTGCTTCCCGAGATACAGGCCCCGTTATGGGGTGCTGGTATCTCTATGCTTTGTTTACATCCCACGGTCACATGATCGGGACATCTCAAAGCATAGGGATACCGGAACCCCATAACGAGGCCTGTATCTCGGGAAGCAGGGGGTCCCCGGACCTAAAACCAATGCGGTTCTGCCTCGGAGACGCCCTGCACATCTACACTAGTATCAAAACACACATATAAAGAAACAATAATTCATTACCGTATCGGCTATCCGCTATGGTAATGAAGCTGCGTTAATGTCATTTTTATTAAAAGTGTGCAGGAGCAGGGGGTCTGCACGGATGCCAGTGTTGCAGCCACCTTTATAGCGTCCACCTCGCCTACTCACCCGGGAGGCATAACCACCCACCCTTGGGGACAATACCCCCTTCACCCACCACAACTACCCACAATAAAAACACTACACAGAAGAGCCCCACTACCAACCTCCTAGGCCCCACAATAAACATTACATTGCCCCCCCATAAAAGATGATTTATTATTTTACCCACCCTTGGACCCCATTGTGTCCCATGGTGACCCGTTGGGACTACCTGGAGGCCCACTGCTAAGGTAATGAAGGGGCTAAGTCCACCCACAACCCCCCTGCAAGGCCTAAACCCCCACGAAGGGCTAAATACCCCCTTCACCAAACCCCACTACCCACAATAAGCCTGGCACGGGTGGTTAACCCCTTCTTGCCTTAGCGGTTAGCCGCTAAGGTAATGAAGTGGGCTGTAAATGCATTTTTCTTGCATCTGATTCATGCCGGGGGTCTCCGGTGCTGGTATTAATGGGTTTCAGCTCCGGAGGATCAATCCCATGCAGGAAAAAGGCCTGATTTTTTCTGTCCCATCTCGTTCTCAGTCCCAGAAACTTGCCAACTTTTTGTGGCGAGGCGACATGGAGAGAAATTCTCCATTCTAGAGCCCTGATCAGCTGCGCGATGCTGAGCGCGGCTACTAGAATACAGCAAGTTTGAGAAGCTGGCGAGGAGCCGCGAGATAGGGCTTCTCACCAAGCGCTTGGCGGAGTTATTTTCCGGCAAAAAAAAATTCAGTTTGGCTTATCTCGCCAGCTCCTCGGAGCTTACTGAATCGCAGTAGGCTTTTTTGGCGAGATGGGGCTTTTCGGCTCATACAGCATACATTAGGCCCCATAGTTGAAACTAGGATGGCAGAGAAACTGGTTATATTTAACATAACAATTAAATAGCATCTAACATAATTTCCAATGTGGAAACGTAGGTACCCAGAGGAAAGCTGGTTTGCAATGCCCTGATGAGAATAAGGGAACTCAAGGCATCTACAGGTATCTGTTAGTGGACATAAGCAGAGGAAGAAACACCATAGTCTTTTGAAACAATGAATCAAGGCACAGAGAACAGATAAGATAACTTGCCCATAGTCACAATGAGAGCTGACAATTAGATTCAAACCCATTTCTACAATTATAGAGCCACTTACTGCCTAGATACTTTTATTATGTATTATGTATGTATGTATATCTTTATTTAAATAGCGCCAAAAGTGTACTCAGTGCTTCACAAAGAATACAGTACAGTGAATTAAAATAATACAATAAGTGAGGAAAAATCAGATAATATGAAAGGAAATCCCTGCCCCGAAGAGCTTACAATCTAAGGGGGCTATGCACTAAGCTCCGAGCTTTCGCGCGGGCCTGAAAAAAATTAGCACGTCTGATAAAAAATGAAGCCAGCGGCGCGATTCACTAAGGCCCTCAGCCCATTTTCTATCGGACGTGCCCAAAACTGGCTTATCGTGCATGCAAGGTTTTTTCCCTCTCCGAGCGCACTGAAACTTCATGTACACTAGCTGATAGAAAAATTAAGTCGCCTGTAACATTTGCATGGAGATTCTGTATCTCCATGCAAGGCTGTTACAGGCGATCATACACTAAATAAAATCATTTTAATAATAGTTTACATGAGCAGCGTGTCTCCGGAGCTGAACCGCATTGGTTTCAGGTCCGGGGACCCCCTACTTCAGGAGATACAGGCCCCGTTATGGGGTGCCGGTATCCCCTGCACTTTCAAGCCTCCGCCTCACGTGACCAGGACATTCACATTCTGCAGGGGATACCGGCACCCTATAACGGGCCTGTTCTCCTGAAGTAGGGGGTCTCCAAAGCTGAAACCAATGCGGTTCAGCTCGGGAGACCCCCTACACATCTACACTACTGTCAAAACACACACAACAATAAACAATAATTCATTACCGTAGCGGATAGCCGCTATGGTAATGAAGCTGCATTAATGAACATTTTAATTATAGTGTGCGGGAGAAGGGGGTTCCCTGAGCTGAACTGCATTGATTAATGGCTCAGGGACACCCTGCTTCCCGAGTTACAGGCCCCGGTATAGGGGAATCGGAGGCCAATGTTGCTGCCATCTTTATAGTGTCCAAGACGTGACGTGGATGCTATAAAGATGGCGGCGACACTGGCACCGATGCCCCAAACCGGGGCCTGTAACTCAGGAAGCAGGGGGTCTCTGAGCCAGAAATCAATGTGGTTCAGCTCAGGGGACCACCTGCTCCCACACACTATTAATAAAAAATACATTAAAGCAGCTTCATTACCTTAGCGGCTAACCGCTAAGGCAATGAAGAGGTTAAGGACAATTGCCCTCAATAAACATAGCAATATACAACACACATCCCCCGCCCCCTAACACATACAATACAGTAATGGACAAAATAACTATTATCCAGGTATTGATAATAGATTATTTGCCCATTCTGAAACACATAAAACATGCATAAATAAAAACATGAATTCTTAATCTGAAAATCATCACATTGCTTCTTACAATTAATCCAGCAGCACTTTTAAAATTCAATTATATCTCCTCTCCCAACAAACCAGCAGCTAGATGAATATATATATATCAAATGTCAAACAATTGCATTTGAGTGTGTACATGATGCAATTAATCTGTGCATCATGTAACACTATGCAAAATCAATTTCAAAATAAAATACACTATGAACATATAATGCCATGTACAAAATCAAATAGAAACTGAGCAAGTAAACATAAATACATTTACCATCAATTAATCAATTTTCTAAATCAATTACAATACAATCTTAATAAATTATACAATTCACTATTCAATTCCTAAATACAAACCATTGACAAAATAATTCTACTTCGAAGTAACCACTATCATACAAATCTAACTACCAGAAATAAGCCATTATTCAAAAGCAAGACCCTGAAATATAGTACAGCAAAAAGCATTAACAAATAAATTACACACACAACAATGTAAAAATCAAGCAGCTAAATACATTTGAAATACATTAAAAAAACATCAACATTAGCAAATCAAACTTTTATTATCCCTGTATGTCTATCCATATATATACGCATTACATACAGGGCAATAAAAGAGCATAAAAAACAATGCATTTATCCAAACATCACATACAATATACCCATTCAGTGTCCTTGAATGTATGTATATCCATAGGGACATAGATCAATTCAGGGGCATTAAATGGAAAACAAAAAAAATAAAACCCATGAATAACAAATCAAAACCAAAAAAACCTGTAAAAGTTAAATTAATAAAATTTTCTTTTGTTTACTTACCATTAGATGTCCACTCACCGAAATCCAGGGGAACCGGAAACTCTCGAACAAACAATCCAAAGGTAAACATAAAATAATAAACCATTACAATCCACGTCTGTGTCTTCTTTCTTTTATTTGTAATCCATTTCGTCAGTCTTGGTGTCTTCTTTTCTTCTTTGGGGTCTTCTCCGTCTTCTTCCGTCTTGTTCCATCTTCTTACACCACGCCCTTCTTCTCTTCTTAGGAGGTGAGGTGTTCCCTCCTCGCCGTCTGGCTTCAAAATGAAATGACACAGGCTTTTATAGGCCTATGACGTCACATTTTCATCAAATGGTTCCCACGGGCCTGTTTGGGCTGTGAAAACCATGTGATTTGGGGTGGAAAAAAATTGATGACGTCATTTAAAGGCAATGACGCCAGCCAATCAGAATAGCTGATCTTCAATTGGCTTTAAGATGACATCATCAAAACAAAGATGGCCGGCGACACATGGTATGATAGCCAATCAGAGCGTAGGAACGAAATCCCAACTCTGATTGGCTGAAGCAAAGCCTCTGTCACATGGTCTACCATGGTATACCCCTTCATTACCTTAGCGGTTTATACCGCTCAGTTAATAAAGGGGTTAACCCAACTGCTAACCCCCGCAAGGTCTAAACATCCATCCTTAGGGCTAATACCCCCTTCACCCACCATTCAGGCCTAAGCACCCACCCCACACTGACTATACCCACCCTATCCCGATTGAGTAGTATAGTGGTACATCATACCCAAATAATAATAATATGGGCATGATCAGCCTCTATAGCACTCAATGGGCACCCTAATAAAAATACAGTAATACATAAGACACACAATAATAAAATCCAACTAACCTACCAAAAAAGACACTTCCCTAAATACAAACAGTAGCCAGCTAATCCAATCAATAAAATCAATAGCAACATCAACATTTAATTAATTAATCCATTAACCAATCACAACAATTAATTACGAAAGCAACACAAAATGAATAGTAACACTAAGCAATGTAAACAATGAATTACTCCAACATTAATTAATGTAACCATTAAAAGACAAATAAATACATTAAAACTATCTCTGAAGTATACATAAAACACATTAGCTAACATAATATAACATTAAGTACAAGCGAACACCAATCGCAAACCTTTTCTTACATTATCTATAAACAAACAATCACATCCACATCATTAACAAGCTAGAAATGCCCCCCAAATATTGGCATAATCATGTATTAATCTGTACCCGAAAGAGGTACAGATTAATATATTATCAGTCAATGTGCCTCCCCCAAAAAATCAAAAAACACACCCAAAAAATAGACCTGTAAAAAGAGACATTTACAAACATTGAATATCTTAATTACCATTAGAAGCGGTGGCCCTCCGACTCCCGGGGTAACAGGAAGCTCGCGTACTTGAAGGCCTCCAACAGCATCCGATGCCATCCGCCATCAGGATCCGCTCAGGTACCCAAATCTTCTTTTTCTTTCTTTCTCAACGTCTTCTATCTTCTTCTGTAACCATTTCTTTTCTTTTTAATCTTTCTTCATCTGTCAATCCACAAAACCACATGTAATTCCCAGCCGATGCTGTCTCGTCGGCTTCTTGGGCTCAAATGAGGCGTCACGGCCTTAAATAGGGCTTGTGATGTCACATTAGCCTCAAAATGGTTTCAGCCATCTGATTGGCTGTTTTAAAACCATATTAGATTAAATTTTTTTTTTCATGACGGTACTTAAAGGAATGATGCCAGCCAATCAGAATGGCTGTGCTTCATTTGCCTTTAAGATGACGTCACGAAGCCGCCGTCACAATGGAATTTCAGCCAATCAGATCTCGTGGGAACCAATTCCACAATCTGATTGGCTTAAATACCATGTGGCCGGCCATCTTGGATCTCGTGACGTCATCTTAAAGACAAATGAAGCACAGCCATTCTGATGGCTGGCATCATTCCCTTTAAGTGAGTCATGTAAAAAAAAAAAAAATTAAAGTCGGAATATGGTTTAACAGCCAATCAGATGGCTGTTAACCATTTTGAGGCTAAATGTGACGTTACAAGCCCTATTTAAGGCCGTGACGCCTCATTTGAGCCCAAGAAGTCGACGAGACAGCATCGGCTGGGATTTAGCATGGGGTTTTATGGATTGACAGATGAAGAAAGAAGATAAAGAACAACAAGAAATGGTTAAAGATGAAGATAGAAGACGGTGAGTAAAGAAAGAAAACAGAAGTTTGGGGTACCTGAGCAGGATCCTGATGGCGGATGGCATCGGATGCTGTTGGAGGCCTTCAAGGTAAGCGAGCTTCCTGTTACCCTGGGAGTCGGAGGGCCACCGCTTCTAATGGTAAGTAAGATATTCAATGTTTGTAAATGTCTCTTTTTACAGGTCTATTTTTTGGATGTGTTTTTTGATTTTTTGGGGGAGGTACATTGACTGATAATATATTAATCTGTACCACTTTAGGGTACAGATTAATACATTATTATGCCAATATTTGGGGGGCATTTCTCACTTGTTATTGATGTGGATGTGATTGTTTGTTTATGGTTAATGTATTAAAAGGTTTGCGATTGGTGTTCGCTTCTACTTAATGTTATATTATGTTAGCTAATGTGTTTTATTGATACTTCTGAGATTGTTTTAATGTATTTATTTGTCTTTTCATGGTTACATTAATTAATGTTGGATTAATTCATTGTTTACATTGGTTAGTGTTACTATTCCTTTTGAGTTGTTTTACAAATTAATTGTTTTGATTGGATAATGGTTTAATTAATTCAATGTTGATGTTGCTAATGATTATATTGATTGGATTAGCTGGCTACTGTTTGTATTTAGTGAAGTATGCTTTTTTGGTAGGTTAGTTGGCTTTTCTTATTGTGTGTCTTATGTATTATTACTGTATTTTTATTAGGGTGCCCATTGAGTGCTATAGAGGCTTATCATGCCCATATTATTATTATAATGGTATGATGTACCACTATACTACTAAATGGGTATAGGGTGGGTATAGTCATTCTGGGGTGGGTGCTTAGGCCTCCAGGGTCAGGGTAGGTTAACCCCTTAATGACTATAGCAGTTAGGAACCGCTAAAGTGATTAAGGGGTTAGGGGCCATTAGAATGTATTTTTTTTACCATATATGCTTTCTGGAAACGGAGGACAAAGGGACCTGCTGTTGTGGTAAGTTTAACTGTATTTATTTATTTTATTTATGTATGCGACTGCAGTGTTTAATAATGGACAAATTATCTATTATCCATATCTGGATAATAGTTATTTTGCCCATTACTGTACTGTATGGGTTTGGGCGGAGGGGGGGGGCGTGTATTGATGTGTTTTTACATATTTATTTTAATATATATTTCTTTAATAGTGTAGAGGTGCAGGGGGTCTCCGGAGCTGAACCACGTTGGTTTTATGTCCGGGAACCCCCTGCTTCCCGAGATACAGGCCCCTTTATGGGGTGCCGGTATCCCTCTGCATTGAAATGTCCCGCGTCACGTGACCGGGACATTTCCTTGCATAGGAGATACCGGCACCCCATAAAGAGGCCTGTATCTCGGGAAGCAGGGGGTTCCCGGACATAAAACCAATGTGGTTCAGCTCCGGAGACCCCCTGCACCTCTACACTATGAAAGAAATATATATTAAAATAAATATTTTTCGGGCGACATTTCAGATGGGAGAGGCGGCTCTCTCAGAGCCACTCTCTCTGCAGCAGAAATGAATCGCTGGTTTTTACCTTTTCAGAGGCTCGAAGCTCTCGCTGGCAGCAACTCGCCTGTTTTGGGCATTTTGCTATCACTGGTATTCGAGCCTTTCTGAATACCGTGATAGCAACGCCCAAAAAACAGTCATTTTAAATTCCCTGGCGATTTTTTTTATGAACACTCTCTGAATAAGGCCCTATTAGTGTGTTTCCAAATTTGGTATGAATGTCACTATGTGTATTTCAGGGTCCTGCTGTCGTTTGGTTCTAACCATGTTTTAACGTGTTATTAGTGACAACATTAATGATTTTCATATTATACATAGGGATATTCTGAGTGCTTATTATTGAGAATTCTATTTTCTCTTTCTTGTGTTACACACATTGAGATATATATATTATATATATTTATATAGATATATACATATATATATTTAGGGAACAGAATGGCATCATCACGCAAGCGCATGACGGGCCGCATCGAGCGCTGATTCATATTGCGGCCGGCTGACATTGGCCTAAACTCAAATACTGCACCATTGCTTTTAAGGAGCTTTTGGACTCATGCACCGGAGAACATCTACCAGCAGTTACAAGTGAGAGTTGGACTGCAGGGTCCGGATGCTGAGTGACCAGAGTTGGCGGTGATATGTATCACACACTGCTTGATTTTAACCTACCCTTTTGAGTGGATTTTCTACCCCACCCTCGTCCCTTTCCCAATAAATGTACTGTATTACGCTATTGGGCGTGCGCTCTCTCTTCTTTTTCTCCAATAGGTGTCATTTGGATGTGGTTCATCCTATTTGAGAGCTACCGGAAATCCCCTCATACCAGCACTATTCCCTCAATTTAAGGACTTCCATTTAAGGATTGGTTTTTATATATTTTTTTCTTTCTGCTTGTATTTTGTATGTTTTTGAGGTGTTGTCTGAAATTGTAGTTCACCAAATAGGAGCACTTAATATATGTTATATATATATTTTTTTATTGTACACACTTTTAATTTTTAGTAATTTTATCTATATATAAAGAAATATTTTATTTATTTTATTTATTTTTCACAGAAATTCAACACATAAATTCAACACATAAATTTGGCGCTGCTTTATATCCCCTCTTTTTTTATTTTATAAATAAATATATATATTTTTTATTTTTTTGCATGTTTTTGAATAGCACTGCTAGTTATACGTAGCGCTTTACAGAGACATTGTCCCTGCCCCGTGGAGCTTACAATCTATATTTTTGGTGCATGAGGCACAGGGAGATAAAGTGACTTGCCCAAGGTCACATGGAGCCGACAGTGGGAATTGAACCAGGCTCCCCTGCTTCAAACTCTCAGTGCCAGTCAGTGTCTTTTACTCACTGAACCACTCCCTCTCCCAATGATAATAGCAGGCACATCAATGGCTTCAATAAGGCAGGTGCTTGTTCTATAGAAATTAATAGCAAAACAACTGTCCCACTAGGAGACAAGAACAGCACTCAAGTTATGATGCAAAAAAATTGTATTGAAAAAACAACAGGCACAAACAAATCTGAAGTTTCGGTCCTGCATAGAACCTTCCTCAGGGGCGTGCTAGAGAACACTGCCCAAGGAAAACATATGTACCCTCCACCAAACTGTGCAAGCAATTGAGAACAGCTGTTTGTAATTAAAAAGGAGATACTGCAGACACCTGGGAGCTCCGTCATAACTGCGCATCAGTCAGGCTTCACTGCTGTTCTGTTTACATCCGGCTGTCAGCTGCCATTCACATCGCGCATGCGCGTCCACGGGCAGAGCCAGTGAACACACCAGACCTCTATGGCGTCCCCTGTTGCCATGGCGACGGTACCGAAGCATCTTTAACCAAGAATGTGAAGGCAGGAGCAGACTGCAGCAGAGAGCAGGAGCACAGAACTGTGCGAATCCGATGACGTCACCTCACCACTCGTTCAGATCCCTATAACATACATAGAAGTGCATAATTAAAAACATGTTGAAGGTTTAAAAATATATTCCAGATGCGTGGTAATAATTGATTAACTGCAACAAAATCAATCTCAAGTGCATATAAATGATCTATCATTACTCAGCAAAGCTACCGCAATCAAGTCAAAAATCACAGTGACTACTGTTGAGCAAAGGGAAAGAGAGAAAAAAAAGGGAGGGGAAATAAAAAGTTAAAAAAGGAAAAGGAAGACATGATAAAAGAAAGAAAAAAAAGGAAAAAGAAAAACAGGACAGAGCCAACCGGGCTGAGAGACCAGGGAATGAAAACAAAGAGAGGGGAATGTCAAAGGGATCGTAAGCATAAACTACTGTAAATACTCCACTGATATTATAAAAAATACCCCAACTTAAAGTCCTCATTTAACCCTCTGAGCGCCATAGTGTCTAATTCATAAATGAGTTTCATCTCCAATTGTAGGAGCAGTTTCCCTCTTTCACCCCCCCTAGTGGGGATATGTGCTTGCAAGATAGGCATACACCGCAGGGTTGCGAGACTGTGTTTAAAGTTTTTGAAGTGCCTCGCAACCGGTTGTAATTTATAGTCTTCAAGTCCTGTGCTGTCGGCCAGAGCTTTCCTAATATCTGATCTATGGAGGCAGATACGCTCCTTTAGCATTTGCGTTGTCTTCCCGACATAGTATAGTCCACACGGGCAGCGGACAAAATAAACAACGAATCTGCTTTCACAGTTCATGTAGTCCCGGAATTTTCGTACTTTACCGCTGTGGGGATGCGTGTACTGCTTGCCAAGAATGAGGTATTGGCAGTTGGTACACCCATGACATTTAAACACTCCCGATTGTCTACTCAGCCAATTGGTGGGTCTGCCATATTTCTCCACCGGATCTGCCTGGGTTAATGAATCACCTATATTCCGCCCCCTTCTATAGCAAAATAGTGGAGGACGAACAAAGTTCTTGCCTATCGTGGCAACAACCTTGCTGGAACTATAGGTCAATGTGAACCGAATGGTCGATGCGATCTGGTTCAGATAATCTAGAAACATCAGCAGCTCTCCCTCAGTGCCGTTCCACAGCAGGAAGACGTCATCAATGTAGAGCATGTATTCAACAATGTGTTGTGACAGAGGTGCGTCATTGAGGATATGTGTTTGTTCATATTGATGCATGAACAAGTTCGCGTATAATGGGACCATATTGGAACCCATAGCTGTGCCCATCAACTGGAGACAGAACTTGTCCTCGAATTTAAAGTAATTCTGGCATAATACTATGTTCATCAGGAGTAATAAAAACTCAGTTGGTGGTCCAGACCGGTCTCGGTGTCTCTGTAGCTGTTCCGCCGCAGCTTCCAAGCCTTCTGTGTTTGTTATGTTTGTATAGAGACTCGTAATGTCCATTGTTACTGTAGACGGACGTTCACAGAGGTACACAATTGGGAGATGTTTATAAGGTGAAATTATAATAAGGCTTTATTGTGCCTTTTCCTTTTTATCAGGAAATCATCCAAACACAGGGGGGGGGGGGAAACAAAGCTTCACCTATTCCTTTTAAAGGGCTGACTCACTTCTTGAACCCTGACTATGGCTAGAAGGCAAAATCCCTATTTCAATGACCGTATTACACTTTGTGATAGGCAATTAAAGGTTTACCTGCTTCAGCAGTCTCTTGGGATTGGGGAAAAGAGTCCATCTGTGGTTTTTGTAAGTTTCAGTGCAGTGTAAGTTTCAGTGGTGTGTATCACGTTAACTCTGTCTCTGCTGCATCAGAGGTTTTTTTTTTTTTTCAAGTTGTTTAGACTGTTTGTAGGCAAAAATCATAACAAAAAAAATTCACATAAAAATCTCTGGTCCTTTTTAACTTCAAAGACACCTCTTGTCCCACCTCAGACACCATATGTAGACGGACGTTCACAGAGATACACAATTGGGAGACGTTTATAAGGTGAAATTATAATAAGGCTTTATTGTGCCTTTTCCTTTTTATCAGGAAATCATCCAAACACAGGGGGGGTGAAACAAAGCTTCTATTCACTTGGGAGTATTTCTAGTGAAACACTATTCAATTAATTCACATCTCCCTTAGTCAAGCATTTCTCCAAGCTCCCAAACACATAGCATGAATTAAGCAGATATAGAAAGTCTTGCAAATAAAAGTCTTATCTGTTCCTTGTGGTTTGGAGGGAAAATCTTCTCTGCTCTCCTGGAACCGCACCCGTGCGTGCACAGAAAATATCAGCATCCAGGTTTAGAAGTCTTATTTGGTGTCTTGCAATCAGCTCTGCTATGTGGCTGGCAGAGCTCAAGACATGTGGTGTCTCCAAAGGTCAGCTCACAGTCAGAGCTAAGGAGTCCTCCCCTGTCTCAATCAGACAGGCTTTTGTAAGCAATCTAAATCAGGCAGGTGGTGTTTAGTAATTAACTACCAGCAGTTAACCACCACACTGCTAGATTAAAGGCACATTACTGAACAGGGATAAGTCCCCTGTTACATTTACCAAGTAAACTTCACCTTGTTTCACAGATACTTTCGCCAATCTGTTAATGAAGTCTGTGGTATCTCGTATGTAGCTAGGCATTTTCATTACTAGAGGTTGCAGGAAAAAATCCAGATATTGTGATAGGGGTGACCAATCGACTCCCTCGCTGATATAATCGGTCTCCCGGGAGGTAGGGTCAATGACTTATGAATCTTGGGTAAGATGTAGAGGACCGGGATAATTGGTAAGGTTGTGTTAAAAAATTTCCAATCTCATCTGTGATCCATAAATTGTTTACACCCATTTGAATCACTGCATCGATCTCTCGTTTATAAACGACTGTAGGGTCTCCATTCAATGATTTGTAGTGATGAGTGATGTTCAATTGTCGCAAGACCTTTGTGCGGTTTTGACTGTAATTCATAATTGCAGTACCGCCACCCTTATCAGCAGCTCGGATGATTATATCCTTATTATCACATAGGGCCTTAAGTGCCCGTTGTTCCTCTGCCATGAAGTTAGTAAAACTCCTCTTGTAGCTACTCACTCGCTTCTTAGTGTCTGTTTCCACCAGACTGATGAACATTGAAATATTCTAATTGTGTACCTGTGGATCAAAGGTGCTTGATTGATGGAATTGTCGCATGGTGGGTTCCTCATGATCGACTCCTTGTATAGTGCTGGTACTTCTCCCAAAGAATTCTTTTAATCGTAATCTTCTATTTAATTTATATAAATCAACCTCCCAGTCAAAGGGATTCATGGTATGTGTTGGAATTAACAACAAACACTCAAGACACTCCTCTCTGCTTCAGACAAAAGATGTGTAGAGATATTGAAGATCATCTCCTCTGCGGGCGCCCACTCTGTGCTCCTCTTGTTTTGGAGTCCCTTGGTAGGAATCTTGTTCCCCGCACCACCTCTCCGGATTGGTCGCCACCGACGTGGTCTGGTAATGGTGGCTTTGGGTGGGGTAGCGTGCCTTGTCCTAAAAAAGGCACCGTAGACGTGGCTTCTGGACCATCTGAGTGGTCCATATCACTGGTATTGTAAGCACTACCAGTGTTAGCTGCCTGTCTAGATTTAGAGTAATTACTCCTCGTTCCTGTTTTCCCTTGAGGTGGCTCACCAATGCCCAGCAGCCAGTTCTAGATACGGCGTTCCTTATAGTCAGAGGCCACTTGCCTCAACTTATCCCTCTTATATTTGATCAGGCTTTCTCTGTATGCGTCAACAGTCACCTGTAGTTTATCCACCCAGTTAGTATCCACATCAGAGGCTAATGTCTGTTCATGTTTGGTTTCAAAAACCACAATCTCACTCTTGATCTTAGTGAGCTCCTTAGTAGCTTGCTCTATGACTAGGATCATCAAATCAAATGAGCACTTGTTGAAAATGCAGATCCACCATTTACAAAAGTCAGGATCACTGTGACCAATCGTGGGCTGATTTTTTATTCTGAAGCCCCTAGGCTTTATTTATTTATTATTCGATGATAATACGACAAAGTCGCTCCATATAAATAGTAATCAACCTCTTTCTTCTTTAATTTCAAGAGGTCGTTATACACATCAAGGGCCTTCTCTGGCCCGAAAATATCCTCAACAGGATCCGTGTATCTAATGTTGGTGATCTCAGCTTCGCTATAGCTCAAAGTGTCTGATATTGAGGAAAATATACCGGCAACATCTGGAAAATTTTCCAAGGCACAATATCTCTGAGAAAAAAAGATATATATCAAATATTGGAGTACACACAACTAACACTGCTGCAGCCAGAGAGCAGTGGGTAAAATGGCCGAGTGCTCCGCTCATACAGTGTATGAATATATATATATATATTATGTGAGAAAAAGAAGTGATCCCGCATCCATGAGACAAATAATGGCAACTATACAACCGACAAGGTCAATTTAGATGTAGTCATCTGTCGGTGGTGCTACAAGGGCATGAATTATTGCAAAAAAGAGCCCCAATAAAAGCACTCTAGTATGCCTGACAATACAAAATTAATAATCGTCATTTCATTATCCGTATTGATATTAATATTACTCACTTCGTTTTTTGTGTGACGAATTTTCGTCCCCTTAACTCTCTTTGTTCCCCACTCTTACGCAGGGAGTCCAGGTGGATCGTCCAAATGGACTCAATGAGGTGACAGCTTTGGCACAGTCGCACCCTCATGACGTCATGCGCATGTGCAGTACCCCGTTAGTGACATTAAATTGCCAGCACTGCCCTCTTATGGGTTGGAGCTTAGGATATATATCCCTACTATTGGCCTTTGGCTCATGATGCCTCCATGACACAGCATGTTTATGCATTGATACACTCCCTACTCCATGTGTTACTTATTAAACACTACAGGTGTCTACAATCACTAGCCTAATTAAATCCCTTTTTAAGGTGCATGTTACACTGCCCACTGTACCACTCCCAGTAGAAGGCTAAGGCCGAAACGCGTAGGAGCATGTCCAGTTGGCAGGATCCCCTGTTTTGTCCCCTCTCTAGGACATATTCATTTGCTGTGAGCTTTGCTCCTTGATCACCCCCAAGACTGTGCTGAGTACCTGACATGAGGTGAAGTATTACTTATCTGCTGCTACAGACTAAGGTGTGCTCTATTTGACTATTCATGTGTTTTTTCACAGTGAGTCTGCTGATATTGTGATGCTTTACACTTGTCCCCAGATCTAGGGAGACTGCAGCATTTTGCTATTTAGTGTATCAGCCACCTTATTTAGCCACCGTATTGTGTCTGTCAGTAGCTATACTATATGCACCCTGTCAGGTACTTTTCAGCATTCATATGTCTATTTAGACTTCTGTATTGTCTTTCAGGGTAACTCCCTGATCAGAGGTTAAATCAAGTCTGCACTTTTCAGGGGATCCATGCCTTGTTTTAAATTTTCTGTGCTTTAATTTTACTTTATGTTCTGTGACATTTTTCAATAAACATTGTGGTTTTGTATTGTCAGGCATACTAGAGTGCTTTTATTGGGGCTCTTTTTTCTTTTTTGCAATAATTCATGCCCTTGTAGCACCACCGGCAGATGACTACATCTAAATTGACCTTGTCGGTTGTATAGTTGCCATATTTGTCTCATGGATGCGGGGTCACTTCTTTTTCTCACATATTACTTATTATACTAACTTGGTTAGTTTCTAGACCCCAGCTCCTGTGACTGTTCTTGTTATTGTTACAGAACATAATTTTAATGGGTTTTGTGGCTAGTGAGGAGCGCCGTCGTGCTTATGCAAACGAGGCATTTAATATCAATACATCTGATATTTTGCAAAATCTACCTTCACAAACAATAGGGAGTGGTGATAAAATTAAAGCCCTGAAACAGCTATCCAAAAAAAGACTGCGGTCCTGGTGGAACAAAACTGCCTTAGAAAAATATCTGCTTTATCAGTTCATACCAAGGGGGTTAAGAGTGCAATCCTTTCCCTCATTTGAATTTACGGACATTTCACTAAAAAATAAATGGGAAGAAAGCTTAAATACCTGCTCCTTCGCATTGTTAAAAATACTCATAGAACATGATCAAGCAAGAGTAAGAGAGTTAACTGTGGAAATTGAAGCTATTGAGAAAGACTTGACTGAGGCAGAGACTATCCAGTCCAAACGTATTGAAAAAGATCTTGATAA